>CM032385.1:405856-540593 GCA_019049475.1 Eueides isabella | reverse complement strand
TTCAAGGGGAAAATAAACAAGCCATCTACTCGTAAGTCATTAAGGAGACGAATGAAACGGCGTGGATAACATTATACGCCATATGCTTGCAAATATGGAGCACTGGCGGACGTCCAAAGGACCATCGTCCTACTACACTACACACTGACGTGAATGAGGGTCACATAAATACACTATACTATAATAATTATGAATGGTTTCTGTGAAAAAAAAATTATTTATAATTGTTTTCTATTCAATAGATGTCACATCAAATAACATCATTCGTAGGGACAAATTAGATTTAATAAATAAATGGGACAAATATATTTTATTTAAAATATAAATGTAAAGTTACTTCAACTTAGAAAGCAAAACCAAAGTGATGTCTATTTTATTGTTCATTAATATCGTAATGAAGGTAAGTGTTGTAATTTTTATTTGAAGTGGTTGTTTCTTGTTAATATTACCAACCCAGCCAACCGCTGCACTCGCGATAAAATGAGCTGCAGGTAGTATAATTTAATATTTGAGACAGACTCAAACTTTATAAAACGCAAACAATGCTATTATAAACATAGAAAATAATTATGTTATTATAACATAAGGTCCGTGGATGTAATTAAAACGATCGCATGCTGTAATAAATGCAGCATTAATAAAGTAACAGAATATTAAACAATATGATATAACAAAAAACAAAATTCAAGTAATTGTTCATTGTTACAGTTCAAAAACAAAACACGAGGTATAGTGTAGCAGCGCTCGGGACATAATTACGAAGTGTCTGATCCCGAGCAAGCGACAGTCACTGCGACTCTCTAGTGTTGTGTATGTGGGGCGACATGCACATGCACATATACATGCACATGCATGTGCACGTCAATTAATTCAGACTCGACGCCAATTAGTCAATTCGTCCGAAGTTCGGTACAAGTCTGCCTACGCATGCTGCACTCCGCTCGACAGGGCGCGGTAGCGTGCAATGTGAGCGCAGTGATACCGAACTCTACCAACATGTGAACGCCGGCTTCCCAATAATTGGATTACATTTAATTAGCTGCCGCTTCGTTTCTTAAAATATTACCGTGCATCCACCAAGCACCGTTCACTGAGTACGATGCTATTGATTGGTATAATATCGGTCTTATTTGTTTTCTGAATAGAAAAACGTTCTATTTTTCATTTTAAATATACATAAAAACATCTTTCATTGAGCTTCGTAGTTAACTTAACCTAATTCCGGACTTTGTCTTCGAGCTCGCCCGGACGGACAGACGGGCGGAGGGTCCGGGATCCAAACTCAAGGTCTACCTTTATTTGTAGCAGTATGATGTAGTTCTTTCGACGTGAAATTGAATTAGCGGTCAAGCAATGAGCTTTCGAAAAGTTAACCTCGCTGGCCCGCCCCGCCTCGCCCGCCTCGCCCCGCACCGCCGCGCCGCTACCAAACCTATAAATTACGTAGATTCAGCGCTCTTTAATACGGACAGCTCCTCTTAAATCTTTTTCACAGTTTCATTCTATCCGCAAACAAAAGCTGGAGGTTAGACATCTTTGAAAGTTAATATACGAGAACCTCATTACTTGGTGTATCTTGAGTTGTCATATAGACTTACAAGATTATTCTTTATATATCATTTTTTTTTAAATTTGACAATTATGGCACGATACCACATTTGTAGTTATAAACGAAATAAAATTAAACAAACGTCTTCCACAAAATAATAATATTTATGGAAGTGTCTTGTTTATAGATTATACATATATAGAATAAACTTTTTCTTTTTATATTGTCTAGTTTAATATAGAGATATATATTAAAGAATTGTGTAATAATGTTAGACTAAGATCCAATAATTCACATTCGTATTAGTTTTTAAACCTTTTCTATGTGGTTCGTTTGACGCTAAAGTACTTTTTTCGTCACAAGTTACTTATACTGTCGTGGCGCAATTGTACAAGCATGCGACTGTAATCACGACAAATTGTTGAATCGGTTCCCACTCGAGCAAATAAAAATATTATATAATTTCTCTTCTCCACTCGTACAAGAGACTCGTAAGACAAAGCTGATGTTGAGTTCCGCAACACGGAATATCTCAATTTTGGTGTAAATTTCTTAATAACAATAGAAAAATGAAGTGTCTTAATAGGTTCTAGGTTCCTAAGTTCCCTCTGTCTACCCTTCTAAGTGGATGATGCATGCATAGCAATAGCAGTAATATGCATCCATAAACATAGCGTATTTGAACCTCGTAGTCATTGGGTATAATGCAATCAGGTACAAATGAGCGCTGCAAAATCGTTCTTAAAATAACAACATCCACTTTAAAATTCATATAAATATTTTCTGAAATTGAGCTGCCATCGTTGTTATAACTATCTTCTAATCAGCGCACCCTTTGTTAACGGACAATCAATTACAATATAATCACTGTGTTGTGCATTTGTTCATCTTTCTTTACATCAGAGCAATGTTTCAAATCATATTAATGGCAACATGTTGAGTGATCATTTTATATATTTTAATAACATTGCAACTTCATTTCTTATTAACAAAAATCATTTAAAATCTGATAAATAATTATTTATCAGATTAAAAAAAATAACTAGATATAAAAGATATTAAATTATTTTTTAATTAATTCTTTTATATCTAGTTAATTTTTTTGTATACAGAGAATAATTGATTTTCTTTCCAAGATTCTAAGAGTCGAAAGTAACAATTTAGAGAAGCGTTTGCAACCGCAAGCCGCGATCGTTAGTTAAGCGCAAGCAGACTTGCTCGTAAAGTGTGTCGGCAGTAAAGAAGCCGCACTCCGCCGGCGCCGCGGCTCTGCTTGTAATTAATTAAACCGATCCTATCGCCGCCGCCGCCGACGTCGAAGCGCGACGCTTGCAGCGGCGGTATATACATTTCTTCGTTAATGGCTGAAATTTCTCCATTACTGTCACAAGCTCTAGTGAATCTTAGATAGGAGTGAACACTTGAACAGTCGCCGGCGACACGCCGCTGTGGGCGGAGGAGCTCCGTAGAGACGTCGCGGGTGCCAAGTGATACTTTATGCACACTACAGATATTAAAACTTGAAAGGAATATGTCGGTCGGGATAATCCAGCGTGTTCTATGCGAGAACGTTTCATAAGCTCCGTCTGCCGCCTGTTAGATATATGTATGTAGTCTATGTATGTATGTATTGTGTCGTACTCGTATATGCTTTGTGAATGCCACAAACCTTTTAAATACAAAAATACCTATTTCACAGCATGCATTAATTTAAAGTGACGTCAATACTTTTAAAATGTACTGAAAGTGTATAGTAGTATCGACCCAGTATGTAACACCTGCACCATTAGATAAAGAGTAGACGTCACTATTTTTGATCTTTTTTCAAACGTTGTTATTCTCAGGTAAAGTATTAACGACGACTTTGGTTATTATTTATTATTTCAAACAATATATACAATTCCACTAGGGTTTTAAACGAAGACAAAAATTGCGAAGACATAAAAATTGCTTCAAATATTACCTTATTGTAAATGTGTTTATTCACTTAATATAGAAGTCTTTAATATATGTTTACATTACACGTAATGTCTAAGTCAATAGTGTATATTTAGTTGACATATACATTTTATTATAAGAAGTACGTACTGTTCCGGTTGCAGTGCTCTCGTGCGGCGAGACGGGCGCGGGCGGCGGGGGGGGCGCGCGCGCCGCTACGTGGGGCTCTACACGGGCCCTACTTCGACTCCTCCGCGCCCAACAACATCACGGCTCAGCTCGGCACGCACGCCTACCTGCCTGCAAGGTAACACATATACGAGACACTTACGTATGAATTATGTTTTTAAAATTTTGTTTTCATTCCTCTAGCAACAAGACTAAGCGGGTCGTTGGCCAAGTCGAAACTGGATTTTTTTTTGGAATAAATATGAAACGGGAACCGTTTAACATTGGATTCTATCTGCCTACCTTACCATGCACGGGATACAGCGTTAAACTAAGTGAATCACTAATATTTAACTAATATTTAGAGGTATAAAGACATATTAGAATAGGTAACATTGTCGTTTCCAGGTGCGGCAGCTGAGTAACAAGTCAGTGTCGTGGATCCGGCGCCGCGACGCGCACATCCTCACAGTCGACCGCTTCACGTTCATCGCCGACGAGCGCTTTCAGGCCTTCTTGTGGAGGCCACCGACACATGGACCTTGCAGGTTGCTTATTATTTACAATATTTAGTGTTCACTCATAGCATCGAAAATTTAGTAAGATAAATTTATTAAACATACACTTTGGTGTGGGCTCCTTTTTATATATATATATATATATATATATATATCTTTATATCTATATATATATATATATATATATATATATATATATATATATATATATATATATATATAATATATATAATTATATATATATATATATATATATATATAATATATTATATATATATATATATATATATATTATATATATATATATATGTGTACCCAATCGTGGCGCAGGAGAACAGGTATGTGTTGAGTTAAGAAAAGCGCAGTGTTGAGTTCCACCAATCAATCATTCAACACGCCTATCTCGAGAAATTTTCCTCGGTAAAAAGTGGTGAACGGAAATGTCCTAATTAGAACGGACGTTCTCAACACTAGGTTTCCAGGTTCCCTTTACCTACCGTATTATGTATTTTAATCATAATAAATATAAGAAACATTTACTTAAGAACAATATGGATTTTACAAGATTTGATATATTTAAGAAAGAAACAAGTATCTCAATATATTATAGTGATGTTTTAGTTAGTTACAGACAGAAAATGTAAATATATATAAATTATAAATTTCCAGGTGAAATACGTGCAAGCGCGTGATGCCGGCGTATACGAGTGCCAGGTCGGCACCGAGCCTAAATGAGCCACTTCGTCCAATTAATGTTGTTGGTAAGAATAACTAAATATAATAATAAATAATATGTGATGGAACGTCAGCGTAGTAAAAAAAGCAACTCACGCCAGTTGCCGAGGAGGAGTTTACAATTGTAGAATTGATAGATCACTGTACAGTGATCTTTCACTGCACAGTGATCTTTCAATGCACTTATATTTCTCAACTAAAGTAACTTCATACTCTACAGTATTCCTCCATGGCACAAGTGTTTTCGTCACGTCAACCGTCAGGACTATCGCCGCAGAGTTCGACGGGAAACTGTCAAAATAATGCCTCCGAAAATAAATCACAACTTCCATATCAATTATTAAAACGACCACAACCAACTTCATATAGCGTCTTACTAGCGACAAGGGTAATTAACATATAGAGAACATCAATTATTACTCTCACTATCTAGTAATTATAAGTTGACGATTTTTATAATTAGTACTTATATCAATATAAAGTTAAAACCAAGTGAAAGATGTTGAAGTGATTATAGTTGAGAAATATTTGATTGATTGTTGCTCCACGTATGCAACATAAAGTGTATATAATATATTATTTACATACAACTGCGATACACAATTTTGTATGGGATACATACACACAGTTGCTCTCAACATTGCAGTGCCAAAGATCGAGATCGTAGGCGAGTCAGACCTATACGTGAAGGCGGGCAGCACGGTGAGCCTCAAGTGCGTGATCACGCAGGCCCTGGAGGAGCCCGCGTACATCTTTGGTATCACAATGACGAGCGCGTGCTCAACTACGACCGCAGCCTCGTGGAGATACGCATGGAGCGCCTGGCGCCCGACACCACGGTACTACACTAATCATTGAATTAATAGCTTTTATCAGTTACCTCTCAGTACAATTGAAAATTCAGAAGAGTTGTATGCAGACTCTCATACAGAACACTGCGTTATAAAGAAACGATTAACGTCATATAATATAGCCTAGCTATAAACTCTCTTCGTTTCAACTTTATTATATTAGTATTACTTTTTCTCGCTTATATTTATTATTGCTTTTACTTTGCAGATTGGAAACTTGATAATATACAACCCTCGACGAGAAGACTCCGGCAACTACTCGTGCTCGCCCTCCAACCTCGACTCCGCCTCCGTAGTACTGCACGTCCTTAGCGGTGAGTGATGACATATATTGTGTGCATGCTGTAAAATATTTATTTAATATAATCTTTATTGTGGATATTAATAAAATAAGAAAAAAAGCATATCAATATCTGGTACTGAATTCTAAAATGGTTGTAGGCAATTTAAGCACATTGTTTAAAGTCCTACCTCCAAGTAATAAAGTTGAAGCTACGCCACTGAACGCAGTTGGAATACAACGAAGATTAGGCGAATTTAATGTGTTAAATATTACTGTTTGAAAAAAAAAAGAAATGAAAATATCAAAGAAACAATTTGACCACAGAGTATGTAGTATATATGCGAGTACAAATATTTGTGTATGTGTGTGTTAAATCATGGTAGCGTGTAATGTTTTATTTATTGATTTAATGTGCTTTATGAGCATTATTATTTAAAAATATTAGCGTTCTGCACGTCTTATCCTCACAAACAATAATTGTGCCAAATTTCATATTCCTTCAATGGCGCAATTTTCGTATAAAGAGGTCAAAGTTTTTTCTCCACATATTAATATATAGATGATATTAGTAATTGACTTAGGGGCATACAATTGACGTAGCGTAAAAAAGAAAGTAAAACGAACTCGAGACTTTAAGAAAGTCACGAAAGATGACAGTCATACTGCATGTACCTCACATACGACATGTAGTCAACCGTCAACAGCAACGAAATGAGTAAGAGGTGATGATGTGTGTCGTTCAAACGTCACGTCGAGGTCATTATTTTAAATTTTAAATTTCATTGGCTTCTTTTGTGTGTAATTTTCTACGATGTTTTTTTAGCACCTCATTAAATTTATTGGTAATTACAATATCTCTCAAAACTTAACTCAACACGCAATGCTCAGATTCGGTGGAAAGTGGTGACGGAACGAAGTGCCTTTACACTAGGTTCCAAGTTCCCTCTGCCTATCCTGACATGTGACAGTGCAGGATACAGCGTGAATGAGTTTTTATATTTTTATTTGATGTATACACGGGCCGTACAGGTCAACCGTGATGGTAAGTGACCATGGCCCGTGTAACTCCAGAGAAGCTCCAGGAGAGTTGCCGGTCCTTAAATGGTAATGATGGCACCGGGGCCAGGCGTAATACGGGCCCGTCCGGTGCCAATGCAAAAACGCAGTGGCCAAAGCCACTACTTACCGCTGGTTTTAAATGCCGAGGGTGGTAATGACCCGGCCAAGTCTGCCCATGCGTGTTGCCATTGCTGACAATGTGACTCTACCACACGTACTTTAGTCGCCTCTTACGACACCATCATTACCAGGGTGATCCTATTTAAGCTGGAATCACACGGCATAAAGAGAGAGTACATTGTTTATATGTATGTGAGGATTACAAGACCGTTTGCAAAGGCTAAGAGAGACTCTGATATTATATATTTCATGGGTTATTTATTAATTTATACATATCATTTTATAATCGAACGTTTTTTCATAAATATATGATAACGTTTGAAGGTTTTTTTTTGCTGTGACATTGATAAAGTTTATTAGTATAAGCAGTGACACATTAGTCAAAGTAATTATTGTACTGTGCGTTTTAATTGTTAACCCACAACAGGTGTCAGCGTGAGCGGCCGCAGCGCGCGAGCGACGGCCAGCAGCGCCGCGCCGCGACGCCCGCGTGCGCGCGCCTCCTCGCCGCGCTCCCTGCCCGCCCTGCCCACCGCCTTCGCGCGGTGGCTCGCGCTGACGCGCTCGTGCTGTCATACTGAGTAACAACTAGAGCTCCTATGCCACTGTGCTTGTATGACACGCGGTGACACGAATAAGATCGTTAAGTTCGTGTACGTATACATAAGTATAGTCATATGCATTCAAAGATAAAGCGGTTATTAGAAATGCGTGTATGACATAAAATTTTACGCATTCGACAATATTAGACACAATCCATAAGGTGGAAATCTTATTTGATTGTCACTGCAAGTAAAATATTGAATACTTAGCGCCTTCTCGAGTTCTCCCTAAGAATATTGTATAATAAAATAAAACGTTTTGTGTACCAGACCTTGTGACTGTCAGTCACGAACGTGGTTTAAAAGCAGATTAATAATAGAGGTATTAAATTATTGCAGGTTGCAGTGCCACGACGAGGACTCGTCTCAATAGCGCTCGCCGCCCGCCCCGGGAGCGAGCGCGTGCGTCCGTACGGCACAGCGCAGTACGCCACATTTGTCCCCCGCCACTCTACCGCGGGCTCTTTGTAAACTTTGTAAATATTATATTATAAATAATAAAATATATAAAATGTTTTGATCGAGTGACAACGGCCGACGGGGCGTGACTTGTATTCGGTGCCGTCGTTCGTTATATCGAAGCGTTACGTAGTGATAGTGTTTTTTTTATTAACGAGTCCTAGTGATAAGTATGATTTCGCGCCTCATCCCGGAACGACGCTGTCGCCGAGCGACAGCCGCGAGCCACGAGCAGTGATACGTGATACCGGAAATAAGTTTGATTCATTGACACTGTTACTGCCTCACTTGTAAATATATTATTGTAAGTATAATATAAATAAAGATGAGATCGTTGAAACATTCCCTAGTGTATTATTTAATCTCTTCAATTTGCTTCTCTTTTTTATTAAAAACCTAAAACTGTGCTCTATACGTTACTTATGTAGACTAACTGACTCATCTACGAATACTTCTGATTTATTACGTGATTAAGTTAATGATAGTATTGGAGTAGTTAATACTAAAACAATTAATATTATTGTCATTTTCAATCTTAATATAACATCAACGTAAGATTGATTAAAAATTTAATAAAAAAATGTATGTAAAATTTTTATATGATATGCCAAAAAACAGACCATTATATGTCGGTATACAATTTTATATTCGCTTAAAAATACGTCACCTAGATGTTACTCTAATTAAGAGCTGCCTTATACGTTTACTCACTTATTCCCGTTAAAAAAAATGTATAATTAAAGTCAGACTAATATTTTGTAGAAACAAAATTGACAATTTTATTTCTACAAAATATTAGTCTGACTTTAATTAGAATATAAACAGTATACACATTTGTTAATATCATCACTTTAATTCTCAAAAGTTATCAGTGTAAATAACAGCAACTATTCATATTTTAGGAACATATTGTTATAATATTTTAATACACATTCGACACATCGTTTTCCGCCACTTACGAAAACACGGGTGAAGCGAGTGGGGCGGGGACTGCCTGCTGACTACTGCCTACTGCCGCCAGCCGCAGTACTGCCGCAGTTGGTCGCGCACGCCGTAGTTGGGCTCCACGAGCGCGCTACTCAGGCGATGTCCGGACATCGGCGACCGGAGCTCATCTGTCATATCATATAATTATATAATGTAAACATTGTAGAAAATGATACAATAAATATATTTCTATTGTTATACTTGTAGTACCGCAGGTTAAATACAATTTCATTTTTTTCTTTCTATTCACTATCACTAAAAGAGTAGTTAGTTAGAAAGATCTACGTATTAAAAAATAAATACTGCAGAGAAATGTATGTAGTGTTTAAGAGATTAGAGCCTTATATACGGGGACAGAATCGCCATAGTTACTAGAGTAGCTTCTGAAGATTATTTGATTATAGTGTGCCGTGAAAGATTTGCACATTGTATTACTATTTAGTCTTCTTTTTCTTTATCTAAATGATGAGTCGAAAATGTTGGGTTTTGTTGCATAAAAAATATTTAACCAAAACATTTAATTCATTAACTTTTGAGGAGCAGCGGCCACATTTTTAGAACACATGGTAACAGTCAAACAATTGCAACAATTGCGCATTTTTCTTTAGTTTCTCGTAATACACAAAATTTAACATGGTAACTTAGGTTAAGATACTTCATTCTCTTTAGAATACTATATCAACAGAAATATCTATTAGATCAACGAAATTGACATCAGTCTTTAAAATTTAACATTTTCATATAATACACTGGTATATGTAATTATTTATTTGATAAATAATCATAACCAAAATGTGTATGATCATCAATAGATAGATTCATAATGACCGGTCCCCGCGGCCAGTATCCAGTGCAGTATGTTCTGTCGCTCGTACGTGAACCCGTTCCGCGGCGCGCGCCGGCTCCCGCATCGGCGCGTGCGTCAGCGGACAGCGCAGCGCGTGCGGGGCGCCCTGCTCCTGCAGAGCGATGTCGAACGCATGTGGTAAAATACATTTTTAATACCATACGATATAAGTGAGCTGCTGGTAGTGCAGCTAGGCTGCTTTTAATCTTAGCTGTCTTTGACAGCGAGGTTAAAGTCTGATCTTACGATCAGGCTTTAACCTGGGGCTTTCGTCGCAGTAGTCAAATACATTATCTACACATATAATAAATATTAAGTATACATTAAATGTAAGTAAAAAAATCTTTAGGGGACCATTATTAAAATATAAAAAGCAAAAATTTCGTACTTTTTAAAAAACGTTATCTGTTTCTATCCTCGGTATCAACGATTGATAAATAAAAAAAGTTACGTCACTTACAAATATTTAGTTTAACAGAATTATATAATTATTCTATTAATTTATCTAAAATAACTATCTTAATACATATATGCTGTCTTGAAGTATATAATGTATAATTATGTTATTAGAGCAAAACATAATAGAGTTTAGTAAATAAACTAAAAAATAGTGTCAAGTCAAAATAGTAGTCAATAAACTAAAAATAGTGTCAAGTCAAGCGACTAAATCCCAGTGAGAGCGCGAGACTTCTTCTATATGTGTAGTAGACTATGCAACAAAATGAAGTTTCTTCATTTCGAACCAGTTGTCCTACGATTTATAAGGATAACACTCATTAAACCAATAATTACACTTAATTTGGCATATTTTAGGTTTCTCTCTTTATTTTAAGTTGTTTAAACCTTTTGACTTTAAATAGCTAATTTATTTTACTTCTATTTCACAAGATGAGTATAAAAATTTTTCGTTTGCAGTGCATTTAAATTTAATTTTATGCAAAATTATTTTAGGAGTATGGAGCTATCAAGACGTACTTTGAATTATTTTTGATTGATTTCTGTAACTGGTCAAAAAATGTCGTTGTTAGCCGTTTATTGCTTGTGAAAGATTTAATAATTAATACTAAGCTGTGACTATACCGTGTGTTTTTATCGTTCAAGTTTTTTTTTTCTACAGTTGAAGTTAATTAATGTCCCTACGTACACACTAAACGGTTCTGTATAATAAAATTAGAGTGTACTGTCTATGATTTCAAAATAACCATACTCTCTCTCTCTCTCTCATAGTCAGCTTCTCGCTGTATCCCGCATATGGCAGGGTAGGCAGAGTAAACTTGGGCACCTAGTGTCAAGACACTCTGTTCCACTTCCATTTTCCACTTTCCGCCAATTTTGTGGAATGGAGTGTTGCGTAGCGGAAACTCAACGCCGCGTTTACCTTGTACCAGAAGCGAAAGCAATGAAACCATTAAATATTTCAATTGAAAATATTATATATTTAATTCCCTCGAGTGGGGTTCGAACTCAGAAATCATTGCGCCATGACAGGCCTCAAAATAACGGTATTTTTGCATATTCTATTTACACAAGAAAATAATTTTTGACAAAAGCAAAAAATATATGTTTTTATATTTTTTAAACACAAAGAAATAAGTATTGACCGACGATCAGCATCAGGCTGTGGTGTGTCGTGATGCAGGAGAAGCCAATACATGAGAAGCCAGTGCAGCGTGGGGGCTTTCTTGTAGGTAATTAAAAAAATTAATTTTTTTAACAGCAACAATAATATTAATAAATAAGAGTAATATAAACCAATGCGCTGGTGAGTTTCATCTCGACGCAGCCATAGTAATTCATCAAATAAACGCGCTCGTACTTCACCGCATTCGTCTTCTAAACTGGATTCACTTTGACTTTCTCCTAAAAAGGTTAATCGTATACAACACTAAAAGTATTTTTATAACATAAGTTCTAGTATCTTTTGTCCAATTAATGATAATTCAAATAATTATATATATTTTTCATTTTGAAAAGACAAAGCGTGGCGTCAGCCAGAGAGGTCTTATGGCTTAGTAAGTAATATTATCGCCTCAAATATTTGTACATTTTAGAGAGCAACTCATATAAAAGTGACATTAAAAATTATAAATATGTTAATTAATACCGAATCCAAAAATGGTCATCAAATCTTCGATTGGCTTATCTAGCAGCTGTGTGCTGGTGAGTGCAGCTTCTTGGATTGTTTTCAATAATCGAGATTCCTCCACATCAGGTACTGATGATCCTGAATCAGCGAGGATATATACATCTATTAAGGAATTTTAGATATATATTTAAAATAACTAATATGACAAATCTCATATCATAAAAAAATATTTTATGTTTTGTAGCGGATGACGAAATTTTACAAGGATATGGATACATTTTATGACGCTTCAGCTTCAAGTAAAACAATACGTTTCTTTAATATAAAAAAGTGCTTTTAAATAAAAAAACTACTGACCTGGCGGTCTCGTTACATATTCTTGTAGCCATCTCACAACTCCACCATATCCCCAAGCACGTACATCGGAGCCCTCTGTCTCGTCCAGTGTGCTAGAATGAGGCACGTTTCCACAACGCCAGCGTCCCGGAGAGGAGCCCACGGCCAGCACGCGCCCGTGCGCGCCGCCGGGCAGCAGGCGCACGGCGGGCGCGCCGCCCGCCGCGGCCGGCAGCGCCGCCACGGGCCGCGCGTCCAGCGCCGCGCCGCGCCCGCGCCCGCGCACGCGCCACACGCGCGCCCAGCGGTCCGCGCCGCCCGTCGCCAGCCACAGCTCGCCGCCGCCCGGCGCCGCGCCGCCCCAGCGCACGCACTGCACCGCGCCGCCGTGCGCCGATAGAGACTTCGCTAACTTCAACGAGCCCCTGTCCACGCTCACATCGGTGACTCCTTCCAGTTCCACCCACCATAGTTTCACTAGAGCGTCTCTTCCTCCTGTTGCGAGCAAATATGTTTTGCTATTTTCTTCACCATCTTCGACTTCAAAATTTTGGAGCAAAATCACAACTTAGCACCCCTGAATATTTATAAAATAAATATACTCGTTTTTCCTCTTTTTCTTTAAATATTAATCATATTATAAAACTTTAAATAAAATCACCGAGGTCGTGCGCATCTGTTTCTGATGAAGTGTCCCGGGGCAAGGTGGAGGAAGTAATAAATGAAGTTCGCCCGCTTCGCCTCCAGTCACGAGTACTCGTCCGTCCGCCGACCAGGCGCAGCAGACAGCTGCTTCTGCCATTCCCGTATAAACACTAAATCAATGGGAAAAGAAAAGCCTTTAATAACTAGTAGGCTAAAATGTTGGTACCTTCACGTGCGCAATGATTATAAAAAAATGGCAATTTTTATTTCTTTTTTTTCGGCTTCACGCTGTATCCCGCGCGAGGCAGGGTAGGCAAAGGGAACCCGGGAACCTAGTGTTAAGAAACTCCGTTCCACTTCCGCTCCCCACTTTCTGCCGAATTTGAGGCATTACGTGTTAAATGGCAGAACTCAACGCCGCGCTTTGCCTTATTACCAGAGCAATGAAATATTAATAATGAAATATTAAATATTTAAATTGTAATATTAAATATTTTATTTCCTCGACTGGGAAATCGAACCCAGAACCTGTCGGTTACAGTTACACTCTTGTGCCTCTGCGCCACGACAGGCCTCACTTTATTTATTACAAATTTTTATTTATTACAAATTTTTATTTATTACAAATTTTTATTTATTACAATTTTTATTATGTACTTATAAAATTCTAGATTTAGTTGAATATACAAAATACTATAATAATGTACTGTTAGTGTATATAATGTGTGAAATTATTAAAAAAAAAATTCCCTTGAATGTGATTGGCATGTAAAGACGAACATAAAATGTTCTTATAATAACTACCAGTTGTGTATATAAACAATAAGTAAATTAATATATTTGATTAAAATATATTAATAGAATAAAAATGTTCAAGGCCTGTCGTGGCGCAGCGGTACAAACGTATGACTGTAAACGACAGGTTGTGGGTTCCATCCCCACTCGGGGAAATGAAATATTTAATATTTTAAAATTAAATATTTAATGTTTTCCTTTCTTCGCTCTGGTTACATGGCAAAGCGAGGCGTTTAGTTCTGCCACTCAACACGCAATGCCCCAAATTCGGCGGAACGTGGGGAATGGAAGTGAATCGGAGTTTGTTAACACTAGGTTTCCAAACTCCCTCTGCCTGCCGCTGTGTGCAGGATATAGCGTAAAACGCAGAGAGAATAAAAAGGTGAACAGATTACGAACAGATAAAATGTTTAATATTATAGCAGTAATATAAAAAAGGTTACTAAGCTGTAATGGATCTGGGCTCGGCGGATCGATTCCCCAAAGAGCTGCATGACCGTCATCACTAGCAATCAAAAGTAAAGGTGGACGATGAATAGACACGCGTGCATCGCGAACTCCGCCGCCTCCCTCTCCTCCGCAAGCATTTACGCTTTCCGCTGAAAACACTACCAGCTCACACCCTGACTAGTGGAAAAATACTATTATCTATCTAGTACCATGCTAAATTAACATATTTTATCGACACACTCTACTAACCTGAACGTCCCAAAGCCGCGCGCAACCATCAAGTCCACCACTAAGTAATAAAGCACCATCAGCACCAAAGTCAACAGAGAGCACAGGATATGAATGCGCTGCCAACTCTACTTTCAGCTCAAGTACTATATCATCTTGTCGTAGCCATTTAAACACTCGTACATAACCGTCGCTGAAAAATAACACCTATGTACCGTATGCGTACAAATATACGCTGATTAGCAAGTAGTGCGATTATTGATGTTGACAGATATATAATTATGACAGTAGAAAACAAATAAAAAAATGATACTACACATAATAGTTCATGCGTTCAAAATAGTATATTATATTCAAAGTACCTGCATGCAGTAGCTATATGCTCCTTAGAAATCGCAATAGAATTGATTGCAGCGGAGTGAGACACGCGCGCCAATCGACGTGTTTCAGTGCTTGTACAAAGTAAGCCTTCTAAGTTTTCTATATCTGATTCAGTTTCACCGACAGGACCAATTCCCTAGTCAAAACAAATCAAATCATAGCTACATCCAATAGAAAATCTGTACATATATATATTTAATTAAATTGCGCATCTAGTATTATACTAACCTCCAGATCACCGAGTCCAAAATGGACGAGAGGATTACAATCTGGCTCAATGTCATCACTAATAAAAAAGTTTCCTAACGACCACGTCCGGATTGATTTATCATTGGAGGCTGAAAATATTTAAACTAAATTAGTATTAGTATACGTATAATTAAATATTAAATAATTTAAACTAAGAACGATTAAAAGTATTTACGCATTTAGAACCAGGATAGTATTCTATTAAGGATATCAAGCATTAGCTACTAAAATATTGTATTTTCTTCAAATATGAATATTTAATTATTTATCTATTTAACCAAACTAATATAATATTTAACTAAACAAATCAGGATAAGATCGTACAATAATAGTACTGATCTTTACTAATCCATATAAACAGTACGAGATATGTGACAGTCATAAAAATAGTAGAAATACATCGCTACCCGTAATCATATATCGTAGGTCGTGTGCAAGTTCAACGCAAGTGAGGTAGCGCGAGTGCGCGTGTAGCACGCGCAGGCAGGTGGCGGCGGCGGCGCTCCACAGGCGCGCCGTGCGGTCCAGCGAGGCGGAGGCTAGCACGTTGCGACGCCAGCTCAGCGCAGTGACCGCAGCGCTATGTCCAGCCAGCACGGCACCGGCGGCCACGCGGCGCTCACCCTCGGCATCCTCCACGTGCCAAAGTCGGACCCGGCCGTCGTGTCCGCCCGTGGCTGCGTTTTTTGCACATTCAACGGCACACAGAGCTCCCAAGTCGTGGGCACCATCTTCCCATAATATTGGTGATGGACCCGCGTTGCCGTCTTTCCCATGAGAAATGATTTCTAAAACAACGGTTAATGAATTAAATTGTTAGTCACTTCATCTTAACTACATGGTAGCAAACTCGAATCTATGACTTTTTTCTTTACTTTTAGAGTTATTTTGATTTCAAAATATCTTCTATATTGATTCCTCCAGTATTCATTTCTCCGACGTTTTTTTGAAAGAAATTTGTATGTAAAGGTAAACACATTTATCTACGTATTCAATGCTTGCATCGCTTGCCGTTATAGGATTTCAGTCACATTTGTAGCAACTTTTGTTTTTATAGTGTTCAATTCTAAACCTATGACTCTAATTATGACTTCAACTTAAGTCCTTCCCGATGTTTTGAAATATTTTAGGACATCAGGTCGCCTTATTTAACTCCTCTGCGTATGTGTATTATCGGCCCAAGTCTATCTAATTTTATTCTCCTTACTCTCTTATGGTATATATCTTTCACAGTATTTATGCATTTGGTTGAAAAGCCATTATTTACCAGCGCTTTTCTAACATTTACATGGAAAATCGAAACGAAAGTTTTAGCATGATCGATACATTCAAGGAAAAATGGTTGGTTAAATTCTAAATGTTTCTCAACTATTTGGTCTAGCGTGTAGATATCATCGAAAGGCGAAAAAAAATGTGAAATCCGGCTTGCTCGACTGGTTGTTTTGCCTCAATATTCACCCAATTCGTTTTTCTATTCACATGGCGAATAACTTTTAAAGCCTCTTTAGTGATGCTTTCTGTGTTTGTTGTAGGCCTTTTTTTTGGTTTCCTGAAGTTATTCCTGATGTTTATTTATTTTCATTCTATAATCTTCATAATCTTTTAACATTTTGTTTGCAGCCTTTTATAAATTTGAAAGTTTCTTTTTTTTCTTCTTTATTATTTAATGGTTTTAATTGAGGTGGAAGCAAGAAGATCAGTTTGCAGTCATTTAAAATTATTCTACAGTTCTTTTGCTTCTCATATGTATTGTCGCTCTCAGTAATCTCACAAGTAAGTCTCTCAGTAGTAGGTCACTCGGAAATGTTATTAAATATTTTTTTAAGATTTCCATATTAGCGACAACTTTGAGTTATAATTCAGTATGTAATTGTTTTATGAACACCATTATGAATTGATTATTAGATGAAGTGAGATGTGAAATTTACAGAGTGTTATATTTTTCTTAAATATTGTATGTATAATTTTAAATGTGTTGGTTATGCAAATTGTAAGAACTTTTCCCCTCTTTAATTTTTATTTAATCATACCATAATGGTTCCATACATTAATTTTAATGTTTTGATAGATTTTCCTGGTCTATTTTTGCATTGAAGTCAACCAATAAACGAAATAATCTCAACAAAGGCTTCAGGGATCCTGTTATGATAGTGCCCCATCCTGGCTGAAATTCATATCGGGACAACAACAAACAATAATTTAAATTAATAAAGGTTACTGCTATATATACAAGGTTGGTAATATTAGTGGTATTTACTCCGTTTTTAACTTGACCCACCCTTACCTCTTGCATCTTACCATCAAACTCAAAGACTTAAGCACTCCGTCCGTGCAGGCGGTCAATAGGAGTGCACCAGAGGCCAGCGTGGCGATGGCGTGCACCGCGCCCTCGTGCGGGCGTACGTGCGCGATCAGCTCGCCCGAGCGCGGCGCCCACACGCGCACTGCGCCGTCGTCGTGGCCGGCCACCGCGCGCTCGCCGCCCGCCCAGCGCAGTGAGCGCGCTGCGGCCGCGTGCGGCGCCGCCAGCGTGCGCAGCGGCCGCAGCGCGTCGTGCGCCGCCCACACGCGCACGGCGCCGTCGACGCCCGCCGACGCCAGCAGCTGCCCCGACGGCGCGAACTGCACGGCCGTGACCCCGTAGCGGTGCGCGCGCGGCTCCTCCGCGCGCAGCTCCCAGGCCAGCTCGCGGCGCCACAGCCACAGCCGCAGCGCGCCGTCGCCGCCGCCCGAGGCAAGGCGCGCGCCGGCCGCGCTCGCGCCCGTCACCTCTCCGCGCCGAAGCTGCAGCGATGACACTAAGGAAGGTTCGCCCGTCTCGCCCATTGGCACTGGTTTACGTTGATTTACTTCGTAATGCTTGAGCCCACAAATCCTTTTATTCAAATTCAGTGACTTATTCTGTAGCAATAACTAATATATTCGACACTAGTTATAGTCTAAATTTAATTTTCTTATATCACCATCATATAAGAAAGACAAATGTGCGGCAATAATTTACGTGTTCGGTGACACCGGCCCCCGTGAACAATGGTGGTGCGACGCCACTGACGTGGACGTATCGATTGCAGGAGTGACCTCGAGTGACACCGCCGAGTTATTAGTTATAGTCGTATTTATATTTTTAATATCATGTTGTTTTTCATTTTTCGTTATTATCTAAAAATAAGACTAAATTTATTAAATTTAAAATGTCAATTTTAATTCTGCACTTTTAATTATTGTATATATACTAGATTAAATTTAATCATTTATATTTATTTTGTAAGATATATTTTTGCCAAGATTATTGTTTGCACAATTTTCTGGACTTAAAAACAAATTGATTTATATTTACACTAAGTCATTATTATACACGCTTATTAAATGTAAATTCAAAACATTTAGTATTAAAGATTTAATATTTCTTGTTTTAAATAGCTGTTGTAACCAACGGTTGAGGCTTGAGCAGCTTGGGCAGCTTGTCTTCGGTTTTCTTGGTTCTTCAGCACCGTGGCCAGAGATTGAGGCGGAGTATCAATAGATTCGAGAACCGAATCGTAATAAACATCGGCTACTAGGCCTACTTCCCCCACTGCCAGGGCAATGAACCATTTATTGACAGAGGTGGAGGGTGGTCTCAACAGAGTGCATCGAGTGAATATCTTATACAGTGCTCGCTGAACTGGGAGTGACTTATTGTCAAGTTTTCTTCGGAGAAGCCTTCGGCTTAGATATATTCACTTTATTTTGAGTGACAAAGGATTCCACAAGTTCATTGTCTGAAGACATATCCAACGACATAAAAGGAAAGTTGGAGCAGGCGTCATTGCCACTTCCCTCTGCTTCAACAACATAGTAGTGGATGTAACTTCCTGCTGTGTGGATGACGCCGTCATCTGTAGGCGGCGGGGGCGTGCGCATCATTGCGATTATATATAAATATATAGGGTATATAATACAAAATGTGTGATATTCAGAACACCTAACACAAGAATGGTAAAGCCGTGGAGCCTATTGATTCTACGGTATTTTTCGTATCATCATTGACGCCATTATTAATTGGGGACCTCTTATTGAGAGATTGACAAATAGACTGAGCTCCGCAGATTTGCAGTAAAAAAATAAGATTATTAACTGAAGAGGAAAAGGCTCGTCTTGTTTACTTTAGCTACTTCCATAATATTATATCTTACGGCATTTTACTTTGGAGTACTGCAACCGTTATTATGACAATCATGGTATTGCTGAAGCGAGCTCTTCGTACAATCTATAACTTAATCCTTATTTTTTAATCGTTGCATCTCAATACATTTATAAAAATGTTGTGTAATAAATTTATTAAAATTGGTGATGTACATAATGTTAATACTATAAAAAGGCTTAAACTCAGCGCGCCTGTATCTCGGTTGCATCGAGTTCGTAATTCTTTTAAGGGACAGGGTAAAAGAGTACTTACAATAGGATCCTAGAAAATAATCAAGATTTTTCTATTTTACAATCTAAAAAAGTTATGAAAAGACGTTTGTATGTTAAAGGTTATTACCAGATTACTGATTTTATAAATGACAACACGCCTTGGGAATAAAATGCTCGCTCCATGCTATTTAAAATATATCATTGTCACTTATAATGATATTATGTAAACTCTATAAAAAAAGACATACGCCGCTGAGTTTTTTGCGCTGGTTCTTCTCAGGTCTGAGCCAGTAACTTTAGTGAACCGGTAGTATGAACTTCTTATTTTGAATAAAAATATTTGAATTTGAATTTAAATAAAACTGTGACTGATCTATCGGCCAATAAAAAGATCAATAAAAAATAAAAAATAATAAAATATTATTTACAATTTATAAAACTCGGTAATATGGTAATGTAAATAATAACTACCGTTTATTATTTAAATTTACAATAATATAAATTTAGAATTAAATTTTAAAATTAAGGAAGAGTGGCGAGTTACAAAGAAAGAGTAGCGGTGTTAGTTTGTATTGTGGGGCAGCTTTAATATTTAGTCTAGGTCAAAACCCCGTTAAAATCGGATGTAAAATAAATTTTAAATTTTAGTTAATGTACATGACTAAAATTGATAAATATAATTTAAACCCAAATATCCGATCATTGGATCTTAAAATAATAAATTTATTAGATTTTTTGAAATTTTAATAATGTATTTCTTGGCACCTCAGCCACGTTCGCTACCACCTGCGCTAGTGAATGTGTCTGAAGGGTGAAACATCGTTGCCACAAAAGGCAGTAAAAAGAAGGTTGCTGCTGCTACTTTTGTCAAACAGCAACATAATAGGAAAACGGGACCAAAAGGGTTGAAGGCGCCGACAGTGCCAAAATTAACTCCAGTCTAACGCGATAGAGAGCAACGTGACTTACAGCCAAGTGCTCACCTAACTGAAGAATAAGGTTGACCTCGCGGAGTTGGATATCTCGGATATGAGATTTAGAGTTGCTTCAACTGGAGCGAGGCTAATGGAAATCCCGGGAGCTAACTCAGGCGAGAAGGCTGATGCGCTTGCACAAAAATTACGTGGCGTGCTGAAGGAGAGTGAAGTTCAAGTGACAAGGCCCAGTAAATGTGCAGAGTTACGCGTAAGTCGGCTCAACGACTCTGTAACCCCCGTAGAGGTGGCGGCAGCCGTCAGTAGAACTGGTGGTTGCGGCGTTGGCGCAGTTAAAGTTGGAGAGGTTAGGCGGGGCCGTGCAAGCCTTGGCACGGCCTGGGTCCGTTGTCCGATCATTGCTGCCAAAAAGTGAGCGGAGGGCGTCTTTTGGTCGGTTTTGTGTCGGCGAAAGTGACACTGTTGTAGCAGAGGTTCCTGCGTTGCTTCCACTGCCACGAAACTGGATACGTGGCGGCGAACTGTATTGGTGTAGATCGCAGCTCTCACTGCTTCAGATGTCTCGAGATGTCCGAGATGTCCCGGGCACAAGCACGCCACGTGCTCGGAACGGCCATATTGCCCAGCGTGCAAGGAAGCCCAGAGGCCTGCCAGTCACTTGGCGGGGAGCTCAGTCTGCGCGGAAATATGTGCGCAGTCGATGCGCAGAATAGGAAGGACAGCTACTATAAGCCAAGCCTCACCGGAAGAAGCCCAACCTAATAAGGGCGTGGAGGTGCAGCCTATGCACATCCAATAATGGATGTGCGTATACTGCAGGCGAACATCAACCACTGTGCCAGAGCCCAAGACTTATTGCTCCAAAGCCTGGCCCAGCGGTCGATACATGTGGCGGTTGTTGCGGAGCCATACAGCGTGCCTGCGCGGGATAACTGAGTCGCGGATAACACCGGGGTGGTGACTATTATCACCCAGGTAGCTGCGGGCTCCCCGCCTTTCTCACGAGTCGAGAGGGGTGCGGGATAAGTTCAGATGTTAAGTCAATTCGTGGTATTGGTGGTGGTTGTGGTTGTGTAGTGTGTTGTGTTTGGTTCCGTATGAGCTCCGCTATGGCATCACTCAGTGTTTGCAGGTTCTCTGCGATTTGGGGGTCCTCTCTGGATGGGGGCGTTATTGTTTCAGTCTGCGCCTTTCCCGCGGTTCTGGACACCAGGGACTGAGTTTTTTCTATGTCCCTGCGTAGTAAATCTATTCTGGTACCCAGGCTGTCAAATTGGGACTCCATTGTGGTTCTTGCTGTTTCCAGCGATTTCCATTTGGAGGACTCCTTTTCCGTTCCCTCCGCGCATTTAGATTCGACTATCTCCTTTATGCCCCTGCTGATAGTGTTTTGCAGCTCTCGGATCTCTTTAATTTCTCTGAAGGGCTCTGTTGTTTCATAGCCCAACCATTTTCTGATTGACTGGGCCTCCTTCAGAGTTTCAGACACTTGTGTTTTTGTGTTGTGCATCTCCGCGATCATTTTCTCTTGGAGAGACTGAAGGTGTTTTGTGTGCGCTCTCTCAATGTGCACAAGTTCTTGTGCATGTCGTGAGCGCTCTTTTTCTAAGTTGCACTTGTGTCTGTTTCTGGAGTCCGAGAGGGACAGGACCGTTTCATAGAGCCCCTGCAGGCTGTCGTGTGCTGCTGTTTTCGCCTCTCGCTTCATATTTGTTGCAGACTCCAGAGCCTCTTTGCTTTTTCTGAGTAAGGTGTTGGCTACCCCCGTAACCATGTCCATATCGATTTCAACCCCTGTCCCTCTGCAGGAGGTTGTGTAAAGGAGGCTGACCCTCCTACCCGTGCTAGAGGCGTTAGAAGTTACCGAGCATACGGACGACGTCTCCGCATCCGAGTCAGATACGCATGGGTCAGTGTCGGGGTGGGTGATTGCTATCTCCGCGGCGTTAGGTAGTTTCTGCGGATTTGTTCGATCGTTTCTGATGGAGGGGTGGTTTTTGGCACAGATGTTGCGGCCTTTGTCAGTACTTTCTGTCTTAATAAGGATGCTCTGGGTGCGGTGTGGTCAGTCTGTTTTTTTTTTTAGTCATTTTGGTGATGTCGCTCTTCGAAGACATCTTTGTTTTAGATAGTCACTGTTTTAACTTATAATTTATATTATCTTATGATTAGGTTAGTATTATTGTATGTCTATTGTTAGTTAACTTTGTGTATTAATGTAGTTTCTTTTAGGTTTTTTTTTTTTTGATCAGTCAGTTGGGCTCACCTGTCGCTGGTGCTCTGTGATGATGTCTGTGGTGGCCTGATTAAGTTGAGTACGCCGATATTGATGTTGGTGAGCGCCCAATCAAGTCAAGAGCTCCGGCTTGGTGCGGAGGAAGAACTCAACTGAAGAACTCACTGCTATAGTGTAAACTGTGGTTGGGTTGGGTTGGGTTCTCCGACAGCCACTATCGAAGACGGGTACAGAAGGTGCGGAGCAGGAGGAAGACCGACTGTACCAAGTCTATGTCGAGGCGAGGACTGTACCAAGTCTATGTCGAGGCGGCTGCAGGAGGCAATCGGTCGTGGGAAGGGCGAGTCGCACGATCGAATGATTGCGGGGAGAAACCAAGACCCGTACGGGACGCATTAACGGCTGGTGATCGGTAAGCTACGGGCTTGGGCTCCACCACTGACGCAGACGCTCCAACCGGATATTCTCCGAGGGGTGCTGTCGTCGCTATTCCCGCAGCGGGCCAACTTTTCACCACCTACTATGGCCCGCCCTGCAGCGCGAGAGGAGGAAGACGGTGTCACACCACCGGTGGAGGAGGAGGAGCTCGAAGAAGCTATTCGCCGATCTCGGCACAAGAGCACCGCCCCTGGCCTGGATGGCATCCCCGGCCGGGCGCTAACTCTGGCCCTGAACATAATGGGGCCCAGAGTGCGAGGGCTATTCACTGCCTGTCTGGCTCAAGCCATAATTCCACAGCGGTGGAAGACAGGCAGGTTAGTCCTCATTAAGAAGGAGGGGCGTCCGGCGGATTCAGCCTCTGCCTATAGGCCTAGTGTGCTCTTGAGCGAGATCGCCAAGCTCTTCGAGCGAGTTGTAGCGAGACGGCTACAACACCATTTGGAGGGGACAGGTCCGGACCTCTCGGACCTGCAGTATGGCTTCCGCAGTGGGCGTTCGACGGTGGTTGCCATACTCGAGGTGAAGTCTTTAGACATCGCCAACGCCTTTAACTCCCTGCCCTGGCCCTACATTAAGGAGGCACTTTTATATCATCGTGTGCCTCCTACCATACCTGTGCCGCGTCATCGGGGCTTACCTGTCCGGGAGGTCTGTGATTTTTCCCGCTCCTGGTGGAGGATGGGAGGAGTACGGAGTGTCGTCCGGTGTTGGATCATGATGATGAGGATCGGTGCTGGGACCCATCCTCTGGAACATCGGATACGACTAGGTGCTGCGGGGCAGCAACTTGGGGGGAATAAAGGTCCTCTGTTACGCCGATGACACGCTGGTCTTGGCGCAGCAGAGGGCCTATCGTGAGGCGGCTGTGCTCGCCACGGCCGGGGTGGCCGATGTTGTCAGCCGGATCAGGCGGCTTGGTTTGGAAGTTGCCTTGAACAAGTCCGAGGCATATGGGCCCCACGTATGGGCGGACGCCCTGGATCGGCACAACGTCACTCTGCTGCGACGGGCGCAGAGGGTGATGGCCATTCGGGCGATACGGGGGTATTGGACCATCTCCGGTGAGGTGGCGTGCGTGCTGGCCGGAGTCATGCCGTGGGACCTGGACGCGACTGCTCTGGCGTCGGTCTATTGCCGGCGTCGGGGCCTTGTGTCCGGGGCCTCGGCAAGGTCAGCACCACAAGAGGAGGCGCGGGATGCCGCATTGGAGGTGTGGGTGTCCCGGCTGGCAACACCAACCGCCGGCCGCCTTCCGCCCTAATGAGCCAGAGGGCGGTCAGCTTGGGGAAGCTGATCGCCTACTAACCTGGCCCGAGTAGGCGCGCGCAGGTTGCTCCCGCGCGCTACTCTGAGAAGGCCGTCGAGGGTGACCACACTACCCTTGACTCCGCGACGTGCCTAGAACGCTCCCGCCGCCGCGCTTCACGGAAGACTCTAGTTCCCGTGTCGTGCGGCCACTGGCGGTCGAGGAGGAGCATCGTGAGGTTTTAGTGGGTATTCGGATGGCCTACATCTGCCACACCACCCACATAACCCGCTCGCGTCCCCACTCGACCGGGTATCCGTAATCGGATTTCCTCACGTTAAAAAAAAAAAAATCGCGTCCCCAGGTGGCGGATAGGGGAAACCACTCGCCCTCGCGGGCGGGTGGACCGGGAGTTTTTCCGGCGCGGACCAAAACCAGCAAGGCATGGGCGTGCCTTTAGTCCATCGTTATGGACACGGCCTAGGGGAGCACACCCCGACAGAAAAGCCGAAGCTGTGGATCAGCAAAAATTCAACATGTCGGTATACCAGAATATTAATTTACCGCAGGAGGGTACCAGCGAGTCTGGAGAGTCCCTTCGTGCTTCGGCACGCAAGCCCCACGAATCTGCGGGGGGCGACGGATACCGGTGTGTTGCGGGTGAGGGGCCCGAGAAGGGCGGGGTTGAGGAAGGGCCTGTGGAAGGCGGAGTAGAGGTGCCTGAGATGGGCGTAGCTGATGAGAGGGTGCCTGAGATGGGCGGTGTTGTGGGTGTGGAATCTGAAGAGGCTGGAGTAGCATCTACATCCAACAGGGATGGTAACCCGGCACTTCTGCCGATGAAGGGAGTTTTGAAGGATGCGCGAGTTGTGGTTGAGCGACTGGACCTAGCAGAGTGTAGCTCAATCATCAGTGGGCGGTCTAGATCGTTGTCGGTGTCATCACGTGGTCGTTTCTGGGCGGCTTCTGAATCGGATGCGGATAGCGTTATGTCGGTTGAGTCCAACAACAAAGCGGGTGTTACAGCTCAATTTCGGAAGGACAGAAAGAGGCGCCGGAATAGAGAAAGCCAATCTGGGACTTCGGACGCGGAAGGGAAAACGGAAAAGCCGAAAGCGAAGGTGGCATCGACCAAAAGATGTCAGGGTCCACCAAATACTCTTGACAATATGGAGATGGCCGTTGCGAAGAAGGCGCTTAAAGAAGCCAAACGCAGAGAGCGTCGCCTAAGGGCGGAGGAGGAAGTTGCAGATATTATAGCAGTTATGGAGAATAGAACGAGTTCTAGGCTCTCAGATGTGTCCCTAGAACCATGCGCTACCGAGCCTTTGGTTTCTGACTTGCACAGCCAAGTCTCAGACAGCGTGGCTATCATCCACAGAGTTGCTACCAATTCCGGAAACTTAAACGGGTGTCCTTAACCCCGAAGAAGTGCAGGTGTCGAGGTCAGTGAAGTGCGCGGAGCTGAGGGTGTGTGGCCTCGACGACTCTGCTACTGCCGAGGACGTCGTTGCTGCAATCAGCCGAGTCGGAGGCTGTAGTGCGGCCAACATAAAAGTCAGAGAGATTCAACAAGACTGGGCAGGTCTTGGGTCAGTCTGGGTACGCTGCCCCATCGGGGCTGCGCAGAAATTAAGCGGGCCGAGACTCCTTGTGGGGTTCGTTTCAGCTAGGGTCAGGCTATTGCCACCCCGAATTCAGCGCTGTTTCCGATGCCATGAAGTGGGTCACATGGCTGCGATGTGCTGTAGTCAAGTCGACCAGAGCAATCAATGCTTCACGTGTGGTCAACCCGGGCATCAACAGCGGGCATGCTCGGCTGCACCACATTGCCCAGTGTGCGAGGCGGCGCAGAAGCCTGCTGACCACAAAGCGGGTAGTGCTGTCTGCGCTAAAGTCAGCGCAGTCGGTAAAAATGGAAGAGGGAGAAGTCGCGTGCCGACAACAATGGCGGCCAACAGCTGAGGTGGTGCAACACATGGAAACCAAATAATGGCTCTCCGTGTGTTGCAGGCGAATATAAACCACTGCAACCGGGCCCAGGACTTATTGGTCCAAAGCCTGGCGCAGAGGTCTATTCAGGTGGCGGTTGTTGCGGAGCCATACAGCGTGCCTGCGCGAGATAACTGGGTCGCGGACAACACCGGGGTGGTGACTATTATCACCCAGGTAGCTGCGGGCTCTCCGCCTTTCTCACGAGTCGAGAGGGGTGCGGGATGCGTCGCGGCACTTGTCGGCGACCTAGTTGTCGTTGGTGTTTACTTTTCTCCTAAACGAATCCTCGCAGAGTTCGAAGAGTTTCTCATTCGATTGGGGGAAATGGTAGAACGGCATCGCCCGGCGGAGGTGTTAGTTGTCGGCGATCTCAACGCCAAATCCAGCGTATGGGGATCCGCAACGACGGATGTGCGTGGTGTGACACTGTCGGAGTGGGTTATTGCCACCGGTTTGTCTGTACTCAATCGGGGGACGACGCACACGTGTGTGCGAAGGCTAGGCGGGTCCGTCGTGGACGTAACGTTTGCGAGCCCGGCCCTAGCGCATCGTGTTCGGGGTTGGCGAGTGCTGGATGATGTGGAGACTCTCTCGGACCACCTCTACATCCAATACGAGATCTCCACACATCCGGCGGCGCCGCCAGCCCCCAGTCCAACCTCGCGAGAGTACGGACCGCGGTGGCAACTGGGTCGTCTCGACAGGCAACTGCTGGAGGAGGCAGCGATAGTGGAAGCCTGGCTGCCCCAGAGCTTGGCGTCTGCAGATGACGCCGCCACCTGGGTGCAGGGGGCGTTGACGCGTATCTGTGATGCGTCAATGCCTCGTTCCAGGCGTCGCCCTCAGCGGCGACAAGTGTACTGGTGGTCGTGGGAGATCGCACAACTGCGTAACACCTGCGTTGGTGCGAGACGCCAGTACAGCCACTATCGAAGACGGGTACAAAAGGTACAGGAGGAGGAAAACCGACTGTACCAGGTCTATGTCGGGGCGAGGACGCGGCTGCAGGAGGCAATCGGTCGTGCGAAGGGCGAGTCGCACGATCGAATGATTGCGGGGATAGACCAAGACCCGTACGGGATGCCTTACCGGATGGTGATCGGTAAGTTACGGGCTTGGGCTCCACCACTGACGCTCCGACCGGATATTCTCCGAGGGGTGCTGTCGTCGCTATTCCCGCAGCGGGCCAACTTTTCACCATCTCCTATGGCCCGCCCTGCAGCGCGAGAGGAGGAAGACGGTGTCACACCACCGGTGGAGGAGGAGGAGCTCGAAGAAGCTATTCGCCGATCTTGGCACAAAAGCACCGCCCCTGGCCTGGATGGCATCCCCGGCCGGGCGCTAACTCTGGCCCTGAATACCATGGGGCCCAGAGTGCGAGGGCTATTCACTGCCTGTCTGGCTCAAGCCATAATTCTGTGCCTACTAATTGTATTGTGATTATGTTTGATGTAAGCAAAAATCACTGTCCATATTTGGCACCTAGTAACGAATCGATATCGGATATGTTACATAGCAATTAATAAATTATTATATATCTCTGTCGCCAGTCGCCATCCAAACCTAGCACTGTAACATCGTGGTTATAATTAAATATTGTATAATATCAATATTACAATATCCTTAATAAATTGCCTTTTATTAACATAAACTTCTGAAATATCCACATAAAGGCAAATTGGTGACCCCGACGTGATGAATTTTCCAAACTTTTGAGTGAAATTGACCTTGGCGATGAGAAACCATCTCAACTTTTGAGACGTATGCGAGATTTGGCCAGAGGAAAAATTCCCGACGAAACACTGAGTATCATGTGGCAAGGTCATTTGCCAGCTACAGTACGCTCTGTACTTGCCGTCGCTGATGTCAAAGATTTGGAAAATTTGGCTACGATTGCAGACAAGATTATGGAGACTACAAGGCCTATTCAAATAGCGGAGGTTAGTAGTAAACCATCGACGTCAGTTCATAACCTTTCCGTCTTGCAAGCACAAGTGGCTCAGTTGTCTTTACAAGTGATGGAATTGCAGAAAATTCAAAGATTTCAACATCAGAAACGAAATTATAATATTCACAATCGCTATCGATCAAAATCCCGTAGCCGTAATATAATACGACATAAGTCGCGCAGCGCCGACGGTCTTTGTTATTATCATGCACGATTTCGCCATAGAGCTAACAAATGTACAGAGCCGTGTGCATGGAATAAACAAAATACCCAGAACCAGGAAAACTAAATAAGGTGCAGTCAGCGGCGGATGTCTGCACCCTTTCACCATCCCACCGCCTGTGCGTGACCGACTTAAACAGTGGCCTACGTTTTTTTGGTGGACACGGGAGCCAACGTTTCTGTTTTGCCAGCCGTTAAAAAATCCTACAGACAAAGTGAAAGTAACAGTTATAGACTATACGCCGCGAATGGAAGTGAAATACGAACATATGGAACTAAACGGTTAGAGTTAAATTTAAAATTAAGAAGACCTCATGCGTGGAATTTTATACTCGCTGAAGTAAAACAGCCGATCCTTGGTGCCGATTTTTTGAATCATCACAAACTCTTAGTGGATGTAAATGGTCGAAGACTTATCGATTCTGTTACCAGTCTAAACGTTATTGGGTCTATGGTAAATAGTAAACAAGACACTATCAAAACAATACAGGTCAACGGCCCATACTACGATTTATTGTCAGCTTATCCCGATATAACAAAACCTATGTGCTACAAAAATGTGCCAAAACATAATGTATTGCACTACATCGAGACTACTGGCCCCCCTGTCTTTGCTCGCGCTCGACCTCTTTCCGCAGACAAATATATCAGAGTCAAGAAAGAGTTCGAATATATGCAAGAAATAGACATATGTCGACCTTCAAAAAGTTGTTGGGCCAGCCCACTTCACGTGGTTGCTAAAAAGAACGGTGAAATACGACCCTGTGGCGATTATCGTAGTCTTAATGCCATCACCAAGCCAGATAGATACCCGATCCCACGTATTCACGATTTTACATACTTACTGGCTGGAAAGACGATATTTTCACGAATTGATTTACAACGTGCTTACCACTTTATTCCGACGGCGCCGGACGACATTGAAAAAACAGCAATAATTACTCCATTTGGCCTGTTTGAATTCCCACGAATGACCTTCGGTTTAAGAAACGCAGCGCAAACTTTTCAACGCTTTATGAACCATGTTGTTTTTGAAGGTTTGGATTTTATATTTAATTACATCGATGATAGCATTATTTTTTCAAACTCTGAATCGGAACATCGAAGCCACTTAGAAACCGTTTTCAAACGCCTTAATCAATACGGCGTTACAATTAACTTAGCAAAGTGCGATTTTGGAAAATCGGAAGTAGATTTTTTGGGATACCGCGTATCTAAAGAGGGCATACGACCTTTGAGTAACAGAGTAAAGGTTATTACAGACTATCCCAAGCCAGAAACAGTATCACAATTGCGCCGCTTTATGGGAATGATTAACTTTTACAGAAGTCATTTACCTAATGCCGCTACATACCATGCAATTTTGAATGCATACTTACATAATAAAAAACGCAACGATAGAACCCCAATCACATGGAGCACAGAGGCCGAAGAAGCGTTTGAATTATGTAAAAATAAATTAAAAGAGGCCGTTTTATTGTCGCATCCTGTTTCCGGAGCACCTTTAGCTATAATGACAGACGCATCAAACACATGCGCAGGCGCTGTCCTTCAACAAAAAGTTGACCAAAAATGGAATACACTCTCCTTCTTTTCCTGCAAATTCACCGAAGCACAGCAACGTTATAGTGCTTACGACCGGGAGCTACTATCTATATACATGGCTGTCAAACATTTTAGGTATATGATTGAAGGTCAACAAGTGACCGTGTTTACAGATCATAAGCCGCTCGTGTACGCCTTAAATAAAAAAGCTACGAGCAGCAGCGATACACCTAGACGCCTACGACACCTGGATTTCATAAGTCAGTTTTGTAAATCAATAGAGTACATTCAAGGCTCACAAAATATAGTGGCGGATACCTTATCAAGAATCGAACAGATAGACATGCCTTCGCCAATCGACTACACACAAATATCTAAGGCTCAACAAAACGATGAAGAATTACAATACTTGATGAAATCAAAAAAATTAAATTTTAAAGCCATCGTATATCCAAATTGTAGTGAGCCTATATATTGCGAAATATCAAAAGAGTGCGCGCGCCCTTACCTACCTCGTGACTATCGTATTACAGTATTTAAAGCGATTCATGGAATTAGTCACAGTGGTACGCGTGCCACTAGAAAAATGATAACGAATAGATATTTTTGGAAACCTATGAATTCAGATATTAATGAGTGGACAAGAGCTTGCGTTAATTGCCAAAAATCAAAAATTCAACGCCATACGATATCTCCACTCAGCTCTTTTCCATCGTGTAATCGTTTTGAGCATCTTCACATAGACATTGTAGGTCCTTTAATGTATTGTCAGGGGTATAGATACATATTGACTATGATAGACAGAGCTACTGGGTGGCCTGAGGTAAAGTGTTTAAAGGATATCACCGCAGAAAGCGTCGCACGCGCTTTATATATTCAATGGATTACAAGATTCGGTTGCCCCGCCAAAATTACTACAGATCAAGGCCGCCAGTTTGAATCAACTCTTTTTTGTAAATTGGCAAAATATTTGGGAATATCAAAAATACGCACTACTGCTTACCATCCGCAAGCCAACGGGATGATAGAAAGGTGGCACAGAACGCTAAAAACATCGCTAATGTCACGTGGAAATACCGAAAATTGGGGAAAGGAGTTACCAACCGTTTTATTTGGCCTCAGAGCAAGCTTACGAGACGATACAGGCATTTCTGCTGCAGAAATGGTTTATGGCACTACTTTAAAATTACCAGGAGATTTTTTTGAGCCGTCAAAGCAAGCATCTCTGGACAACGAAGCATTATTGCAAGATTTACGTATGCATATTCGTAACCTTGCCGCCGTGCCAAAGCGACCGCATAGACAAGGAAATATATTCCTTCACCCAGCCTTATCTACGTGTACACACGTATTTGTACGTTGTGACCATGTCACAAAACCCCTAACAACCCCTTATTTTGGACCTCATAAAGTTATTGAGAGAGGAGATAAATATTTTAAAATAATGATCTCCGATAATATTAAAACCATCTCAATAGATCGATTAAAACCTGCATTTCTAATACACAATGACTCAGAAATACAATACACTCCGCCAAATAAGGCAGAAGAATTCATAACAAATTCCAATGAACATAGCAACTGCAGCGATGGGCATGGTAACAATAACAACCAGATCCGAACCCGATACGGGCGACTCGTCAAGCCTACAGTGCGATTTATATCTCAGTAATTAAACATTTTATTATTCTTTATACTTCCATTTCGACAACATCCCATTCGCTTTTCGTGTTACATCAAAATGGGAAAATCACAAAGCAAAGAAGAAATTATCATTGCCCAGAACGGACAAGCGAATCAGGCGAACACAAGCACACTTCATGAGATTACGCATGACAAATTAAACCTTATAGTCATGCTAATCATAACAACTGTAATCATCGTCACGTTTTTAATATGTTGGAAATACTGCAAACAAAAGTACACCAAGTTCCTGAGGAGAGAAATCCAGGGAATGCGCGCTAGCCGTGGTGGTCGCGAGCCACCTCATCCACCTCACGCAGTGCCAACATACTCCGTGGCTTAAAAAGTGAATTCGTATAGTGCAATTAAATATTAATAAATATACGTGTTAAATATAGTGTAGTGCAACTTAAAGTAGGTATATTGTATCATCTAATTTAAGAATTTATATACCCTTTATTTTTCTTTTTCTAATTGTTGTACTCGATAATTTTATTTATATTATAAGCTCACAAAGGTTTCACTATATTTTATATAACATTTTTTTTTTACATGTTTAATGTTTTATTGTATTTAAATTATACTACTTTTTACTTATTGTTTTAAATTTACATATTTTACTTAAGATTATTGAAAAATATTTGGTTTTATTATACAGTTTATATTATACATTACATATATACATATATAGTTAAGACAAATGTGCAATTTGTTTATTTTTTTTTTAAAAAGGAAGGGAAGTGTTGTGCCTACTAATTGTATTGTGATTATGTTTGATGTAAGCAAAAATCACTGTCCATATTTGGCACCTAGTAACGAATCGATATCGGATATGTTACATAGCAATTAATAAATTATTATATATTTCTGTCGCCAGTCGCCATCCAAACCTAGCACTGTAACATCGTGGTTATAATTAAATATTGTATAATATCAATATTATAATATCCTTAATAAATTGCCTTTTATTAACATAAACTTCTGAAATATCCACATAAAGGCAAAATTCCACAGCGGTGGAAGACAGGCAGGTTAGTCCTCATTAAGAAGGAGGGGCGTCCGGCGGATTCAGCCTCCGCCTATAGGCCCATCGTGCTCTTGAGCGAGATCGCCAAGCTCTTCGAGCGTGTTGTAGCGAGGAGGCTACAACACCACTTGGAGGGGACAGGTCCTGACCTCTCGGACCTGCAGTATGGCTTCCGCAGTGGGCGTTCGACGGTGGATGCCATACTCGTGGTGTAGTCCCATGCGCAGGATGCGGTTGCTCGGGATGACGGGATTTTGGCGGTGTCTTTAGACATCGCCAACGCCTTTAACTCCCTCCCCTGGCCCTGCATTAAGGAGGCACTTTTATACCACCGTGTGCCTCCATACCTGTGCCGTGTCATCGGGGCTTACCTGTCCGGGAGGTACGTGATGTTTCCCGCTCCGGGTGGAGGTTGGAAGGAGTACGGAGTGTCGTCCGGTGTTCCACAAGGATCGGTACTGGGACCCATCCTCTGGAACATCGGGTACGACTGGGTGCTGCGGGGCAGCAACTTGGAGGGGATAACGGTCCTCTGTTACGCCGATGACACGCTGGTCTTGGCGCAGCAGAGGACCTATCGTGAGGCGGCTGTGCTCGCCCCGGCCGGGGTGGCCGATGTTGTAGGCCGCATCAGGCGGCTAGGTCTGGAGGTTGCCTTGAACAAGTCCGAGGCATTATACTTCCATGCTCCTCGAAAGGACCCACCACCAGATGCCCATATCGTCGTCGGTGGCGTCACAATAGACGTCAAAAGGAGCATGAAGACTTGTTCTGGACGGTCGGTGGAGTTTCCGGGGCCACTTTTCATCTTTGGCCCCGAAACTGTTGAAGACGGCGGCGGCCTTGGCGCGCCTTTTGCCCAATGTGGATGGGCCGAGCGCCTCGAGCCGTCGGCTGTACACCGGAGTGGTCAGGTCGATGGCCCTCTACGGTGCCCCCGTATGGGCGGACGCCCTGGACCGGCACAATGTCACTCTGCTGCGACGGGTGCAGAGGGTGATGGCCATCCGGGCGATACGGGGGTATCGGACCATCTCCGGTGAGGTGGCGTGCGTGCTGGCCGGAGTCATGCCGTGGGACCTGGACGCGACTGCTCTGGCGTCGGTCTATTGCCGGCGTCGGGGCCTTGTGTCCGGAGCCGCGGCAAGGTCAGCACCACAAGAGGAGGCGCGGGATGCCGCATTGGAGGTGTGGGAGGCCCGGCTGGCAACACCAACCGCCGGCCGGAGGACGATCGAGGCTGTTCGTCCAGTCTTCCGCCAGTGGTTAGCGAGGCGTCACGGCGTCCTAACCTTTCGCACCACGCAGGTGCTCACGGGGCATGGTTGCTTCGGAGGTTACCTGTGTCGGATCGCTGGGAGGGAGCCCGATGCCCGCTGCCACCACTGCGACGACTGCCTCGACGAGACGGCCCAGCACACGCTGGAGGTGTGCCCAGCCTGGGCGTCTCAACGTCGCGCTCTGCGTGACGTCATTGGGGACGACCTTTCCCTGCCGGCCGTAGTCAAGGCCATGGCCGGTAGCGAGACGTCGTGGGACGCGGTCTCATCCTTCTGCGAGGCAGTGGTGCTCGAGAAGGAGGCGGCGGAACGTGCGAGGGAGGCATCAGCCGAACTCGCTATCCGTCGCAAAAGACCGGGTCGCCGGAGGGCGGCACACGACCGCCGCCTTCCGCCCTAATGAGCCAGAGGGCGGTCAGCTTGGGGAAGCTGATCGCCTACTAACCTGGCCCGAGTAGGCGCGCGCAGGTTGCTCCCGCGCACTACTCTGAGGAGGCCGTCGAGGGTGACCACACCGCCCTTGACTCCGCGACGTGCCAACAGGCTCCCGCCGCCGCGCTTCACGGAAGACTCTAGTTCCCGTGTCGAGCGGCCAATGGCGGTTCGAGGAGGAGCATCGTGAGGTTTTAGTGGGTATTCGGACGGCCTATATCTGCCAGTCCGCGAGTCCCACATAACCCGCTCGAGTCCCCACTCGGCCGGGTATCCGTAATCGGATTTCCTCACGTTAAAAAAAAAAAAAAAAAAGGTTAGGTTAGGTTAGGTTTTTTTTTTTTTTTTGTGGGTTGAAGCCCAATACTTTATTTTCTAATGACTGATGCCAGTCTACACTTCCAACCGCAGTCCTCGCTAACATATACGGGCGGCCGGGGTCGGTTGTGTAAAAATGCTTGACAATAATTATTATTTATAACTTATGATAACTATTTTAGCTTTAACATTATTACTTGGCAAATTTTTAATTACAGAGTATGAACGATTACTTTTCTTAACATTTGGACACAACGTTATAAAAAGACAAATTTAGATAACCAACTTATATGTAAATACAAGAATTTATACATCTACAACTAATCTTACTATTTTAAGACACAATTTCAATAATAATATTTATAACTGTATTTATATAATAAAGACAGAATGTTATTTATAATTAGACAATATTTTAGTAACTTATAATTTAACGAAGGGTTTAATAATATATTAAATCTTTCTTATTTTAATACACGATCTTAGTTATTAATACTATAGCTACATTTATATAATAAAACAGAATATTATTTATAATTAAACAATATTATAGTACTTAAAATGTTACAACAGGTTAATAATACATTAATAATACTTATAACTACATTAATATAATAAACAGAATGTTATTTATAATTAGACAATATCTTTGTAATTTAAATTTAACGAGTGGTTTAATTATATATTCAGTTTTACTTATATTAGGACCCAATTTCAGTGATAATACTTATAACCACATCTATATAATGAAAACAAAATGTTGTTTATAATTAGACAATATTTTAGTAATTAAAATTTAACGAATGGAATCATAATACAATTTACCAAAAAGTACTATATAAATAGGTCAGCTTAACCTTAACACAAGTATGTTAAAATTAGATAATCACAACAAATATTACTTATTAGGGCTCAAATTTAAATAACTTTTCACAATGGGATGTTAATTATAAATTAGACGATATTTTAACAAATTTTAACGAAAGTTTTAATATTATAATTTAACAAAAATACTATAAATAGGTCGACTTAACTTTAAATCACATGTATTAGAAAATTAAATATTTACTACAAATTTTACTTATTTAGGACGCAAATTCAAATAACAACTTATCGTTGCCTTAGTAAAATACAAAATAGAATGTTACTTATAGTTTAGGCAAATTTTTAGTAACAATAAAATTACCGAAAGTTTTTATAATGTAATTCAACAAAAGGCACCATATAAACAGGTTTATATAAATAATGAAATACTATAATCAATTTAACATTTTGAATGGTTTGTAATGTGTATATTGAATGATAGGACAATTAACAGTGGTTACAGTGTGGTATGTAATTATGTAATTTAAATACTGTTGGTTTTAATGTTGTGTTTGAAACGGTTCAATCAATAGAGAGTTGTATATTAGCTTGATAACACTTATTTGTAAAGGCGAAAATTTATGCATTTACAGCGAGTTTTACTTTTTTTGGGGACGCGATTACAAATATAAATACTTATGATTACATTTATGTAATATAGCAGAATGTTATTTATAATTTAGATAATGTTATAGTAATCAAAATTTAACCAAAGTTTAGATTGGAATCTAACAAAATACTGTATAAGTAGGTCAACTTACCATTAAATTAAGTACCGTAATCGATTTTACATTTTAATTGGTTTGTCATATATTGAATGGTGGGACAATTTACAGAGGTGGCAGTGTGATTGGTGTTTAAATTACTATTGGTTTTTGTGTTGTACTTGGAACAATTGAAACAAACGGGAGTTGTATTATTACTAACGTTGGGACAATCCGCGACTTGGTGAGTTACGTCGGAACAGTGCGAACAAGGCCTACAGTCAGACCCACAGTTTATACTAATGTGCCCGAACTGTAGACACTTGTAGCATTGAATGAACGGGGAAAAATCCCCCACATAAACTTGCTGATGGTCAGCGTTAAGCCTTCCCAGGTTAATTGCCTCACGCCACACCGCTGGGATTATTATAAAAACTGCGTTATACAAATTTTGATTCTTGTTGTTATTTCTTCTAAATCTAAGTTTAAAGTCCTCTGGTTTGGTAAATAATTCACTGATCGTAGGATTTTGCCGAGCAATAACATCTGACAACTCCTCAAGGGGGATGTCTTTAGAGACACCCTTAAGTATGACCATGGGAAGAATCTTTTTAGCTGGTTCAGCAGAAATTATTGTAGATTCTTTGAGCTTATTTAATGTATCCTGACATTGAGTTTCATTTTCAAATTCAACTCTGACTTTATTGTTTGAAATGGCTTTTAAACGGGTAGGGGCGTAGTTCTTTTCTCTGAAGGAGATGCTTTTCTTAAATTTCGTAATTGTCTTTTCTGTACTGTCTGACACTTCTATAGAAGATATAATAATGGCGGGCTTATACTGAGATTTTGGATATTTATCAGCTATTGGGGTTTTATTAGAAACAATTTGTGCATAAGTTTGGCTAGTATTTGTGGTGAGCTCTGTTTTTAATTCTATTTTAAGTTTATGTATCTCGTCTCTCACAGCGGAAATGATATCCTCCCTCATAACTGTACTATCGGCAACAACAGGTGTAGTAGCTGGTATATCAGCTGGTATATCAGCTGGTATATCTGGTGGTGGGTCACGGTTTTCTGACGTAAGATGGGATTCTAAGAAGATATCAGCGGCTAAGTTGATTTCCTCTGCGGCCTCTATAATGTATATAATGTAGGTGGCGGGGGGGAGGTGCTAATTTTTATTTTAAAATATTAAACTGTCTTTAATTTAATGCTTTTTAGTGAAAACCACTTTAAAATCCGCTATTTACTTATTGAAATATAGAATTTAATTAATTTTTGTGTGTTATTTTGATAAATGTACAAGCAATGTAGATTATTACTTGCTGAGAAAATGAATTTAAAAGATTTTTTGAAATTTATCTACATTTTACGTGCTTACAATTTGAAATTTACTTTTTCATTTTTAGTCAGATTATGCCTAAATTTTACTGGAATACTATACTAATAATAAAAATATATTCTCCCAAAATTGGAATTAATTAAACAATGGTAAGTGTATTAAAAAATTAAGTTAAATTTAATTAAATTAACAGCCTATATCTGACAAATACTCTTGTGAGTGAAATGCTAATAACTTAAAAAGTACTGTGTGAAAAAATTTGAAAGTTTGTATAATTATTCTTTATAAGTTACTCTATTAATACAAACAATAAAAATAACATGTCGTCACTGAAATTTTCCTGAAATTAACACATAAAGTTTAAAGTCACAAATTTTTTAAAATGTTTTTAGTTTTTCTTCTATAACTTCTGAACTATTAATTATATTATAAAATACCTTACATATTTTACAACTGGAAGATCCAACTCGTCGATTGGTGTACGTGTGGACTCTCTCCGACTCTCCGTTTGGAAACGAGCCGATCACGTGATTTCCAAAAATCGCCAATATCTTCCAAACTATTAATTGAAAACATTCCAAATTTTACAAGAATGTAGAGGGTATTGTGTTACTTTAAAATATATTATAAAAAAGGGGGGTCATCGATCTTAAAATCGAGCCGCACGCGAAAAACAAAATGTTTCAGGAAGTAACAATCCAATTTTTATTTAAAAACTATTAGAATGTAGGAAAACTATTCACCTTTCACTTTGTAAAGTATTATAACTATCGAGCAACATTTGCTATTTTTTAGTTATTTAAAACTGAGTTTGCGTCCATTCTGTTATTATGATTGCCAGTTTTTCACAATTTTTCAGCACTTTCACTTAACGGAATTTAACCAAATTTCACAAAAGTGAAGCTGAAGCTAGCGCGCTTCTTTTGATACCACATTTAGATTTTTATCACTTAAGAAACCGAAGTTATGAATTTTTTTAACATAATTTTATGTAATTTGGCCCGGAGAGCAACTATTTAACCGCGGACGCGTGCGTACGCTACGGCTGCTCGATCCAGACTCCGGTTAGGTTAGGTTAGGTTAGGTTTTACCACCCAAGGGAGTTGCTGGTCCTCCTACTGGGCGCGTCCCCAGGTGGCGGATAGGGGAAACCACTCGCTCTTGCGGGCGAGTGGACCGGGAGTTTTTCCCGGCGCGGACCAAAACCAGCGAGGCATGGGCGTGCCTTTAGTCCATTGTTATGGACACGGCCTAGGGGAGCACACCCCGACAGAAAAGCCAAAGCTGTGGATCAGCACAAAAACAACATGTCGGTACTTCAGAATATTAATTTACCGCAGGAGGGTACCAGCCAGTCTGGAGAGTCCCTCCGTGCTTCGGCACGCAAGCCCCACGAATCTGCGGGGGGCGACGAATACCGATATGTTGCGGGAGAGGTGCCTGAGAAGGGCGGAGTTGAGAGGCCTGAGATGGGCGGAGTAGAGGTGCCTGAGTCGGGCGGAGTAGAGGTGCCTGAGATGGGCGGTGTAGTGGGTTTTGAGCCTGAGAAGGAGATCGGAGAAGCATGTGCACCTGACCCGGGTGGTATTCGGGCACTTGTGCCGATGAATGGAGTGCTAAAGGATGCACGAGTAGTAGTTGAACGACTGGACCTAGCAGAATGTAGCTCAGTCATCAGTGGGAGGTCCAGATCGTTTTCTGTGTCATCGCGAGGTCGTTTCTGGGTGGCTTCAGAATCGGATGCGGACAGCATTATGTCTGTTGAGTCTCACAAAAAGGAGGGTACTTCAGCTCAGTTTCGGAAGGATAGGAAGAGACGCCGGAATAGAGAAAGCCAATCTGGGTCTTCGGACGCAGATGGGGAGGCAGAGAAGCCAAAGGCGAAGGTGGCATCGACCAGAAGAAGTCAGGGTCCACTTACTACTCCTAGAGATATGGAGACAGCTGTAGCGAAGAAGGCGCTTAATGAAGCCAAACGTAATGAGCGACGGCTAAGGGCGGAGGAGGAAGTTGCCGGTATTACCGCAGTGATAGAGAGTAGGGCGAGTTCTAGGCTCTCAGATGTGTCCTTTGAACCATGCACCGACGAGCCTCTGGTCTGTGATTTGCATAGCCAAGTTTCTGATAGCCTGGCTATTATCAACAGAGTAGCTACGAACTCGGGGAATTTAAAGGGCACATTCACGAAGGCCCTTAAAAAACGCTGCTGGTGCTATCTCTAAAGCAGTTAACACTCTGGCGAAGAGGACAGCATCAGAGGAAGTCCATCTCCTCAGGGCAACAAACACGCGACTGCAGTCGGAGTTGGCGGATTTGCGGAAAGAGTTTGCCCTCTTAAGAGTGGATGTGGAGCGCTCTAAAGTATCGGAGTCAATACGTGTGCCGGTAGAATCAGTTGCCGTTGACGATATAGTACGCACTGTGATGCTAGAAGTGGGTGCTATGGTCACTACCAGGCTGGAAGCTTTTAAAGAGCGTCTTCCGCCTGAGAAGAGTATGCGACCTCCACTTGCAATGGACAAGCGCAAGGTAGCTCACCCTAAAGAAGTGGAAGTACAGCCCGTTGCGACTACTTTGATGGCGCAGGCTAATCCGGCACCAAAGGAGCAAAGAGTGCAGAAAGTCAAAGCTAAGAAAGCTAAGACGAAAAGTGCTCCAAGCCCGGTCACACCCGCGGATCCTCGGCCTCTGCCACCAGCTCCAACTGACATGTCCGAAGGTTGGACTGTCGTAGTCCGAAAGGGGGCCAAGAAAAAGTCCGGCCAAAAGGAGAAACCAACAGCGCAAAGTGTGAAGGCTAAGGCGCAAAGAGAGATAAAATTGCGTCGTCCACGGTCGCAGGTGGTAGCCATCAAGCTGCAGCCAGCCGCCGCCGAAAAGCTGACGTACAGCGACGTCCTTACCCGGGTCAAGCAAAATATAAAATTAGAAGACCTGGGTATTAGTGACCTAAGATTTCGCGTCGCTTCTACTGGGGCCAGAATGTTGGAGCTACCTGGAGCCAATACAAGCGAAAAGGCGGATGCGCTGGCCGAAAAGCTGCGGGGCGTTCTTAGCCCCGAAGAAGTGCAGGTGTCGAGGCCAGTGAAGTGTGCAGAACTGAGGGTGTGTGGCCTCGACGACTCTGCTACTGCCGAGGATGTCGCTGCCGCTATCAGCCGAGTTACTGGCTGTAGTGCGGCCAACATAAAAGTTGGGGAGGTCCAACAAGACCGGGCAGGTCTCGGGTCAGTTTGGGTACGATGCCCTGTCGGAGCCGCGCAGAAATTGAGCGGGACGAGACTCCTTGTGGGGTTCGTCTCAGCCATGGTTAGGCTATTGCCACCCCGAATTCAGCGCTGTTTCCGATGCCATGCAGTGGGCCACGTCGCAGCGATGTGCTCCAGTCAGGTGGACCGAAGTAATCAATGCTTCCAGTGTGGCCAACTAGGGCATCAACAGCGGACATGCTCGGCTGCACCACATTGTCCGGTGTGCGAGGCTGCGCAGAAGCCTTCTAGCCACAAAGCGGGCAGTGCTGTCTGCGCGAAAGTCAGCGCCATCATAAAAAAGGGAGGTAGAAGAGTGCCGAAAACAGTATCGGCCAGCTCTAAGGTACCAGCTGGGCGTGAGGAGGTGCAACACATGGAAACCAAATAATGGCTCTCCATGTGTTGCAGGCGAATATAAACCACTGTGCCAGAGCCCAAGACTTATTGGTCCAAAGCCTGGCGCAGCGGTCTATTCAGGTGGCGGTTGTTGCAGAGCCATACAGCGTGCCTGCGCGGGATAACTGGGTCGCGGACAATACCGGGGTGGTGACTATTATCACCCAGGTAGCTGCGGGCTCTCCGCCTTTCTCACGAGTCGAGAGGGGTGCGGGATGCGTCGCGGCACTTGTCGGCGACCTAGTTGTCGTAGGTGTTTACTTTTCCCCCAATCGAATCCTCGCAGAGTTCGAAGAGTTTCTCATTCGATTGGGGGAAATGGTAGAACGGCATCGCCCGGCGGAGGTGTTAGTTGCCGGCGATCTCAACGCCAAATCCAGCGTATGGGGCTCTGCAACGACGGATGTGCGTGGTGTGACACTGTCGGAGTGGGTTATTGCCACCGGTTTGTCTGTCCTCAATCGGGGGACGACGAACACGTGTGTGCGAAGGCTGGGCGGGTCCGTCGTGGACGTAACGTTTGCGAGCCCGGCCCTAGCGCGTCGTGTTCGGGGTTGGCGAGTGCTGGATGATGTGGAGACTCTCTCGGACCACCTCTACATCCAATACGAGATCTCCACACATCCGGCGGAGCCGCCAGCCCCCAGTCCAACCTCGCGAGAGTACGGACCGCGGTGGCAATTGGGTCGTCTCGACAAACAACTGCTGGAGGAAGCAGCGATAGTGGAATCCTGGCTGCCCCAGAGCTTGGCGTCTGCAGAAGACGCCGCCACCTGGGAGCAGGGGTCAATGCCCCGTTCCAGGCGTCGCCCTCAGCGGCGACAAGTGTACTGGTGGTCGTGGGAGATCGCCCAACTGCGTAACACCTGCGTTGGTGCGAGACGCCAGTACAGCCACTATCGGAGACGGGTACAGAAGGTACAGGAGGAGGAAGACCGACTGTACCAGGTCTATGTCGAGGCGAGGACGCGGCTGCAGGAGGAAATCGGTCGTGCGAAGGGCGAGTCGCACGATCGAATGATTGCGGGGATAGACCAAGACCCGTACGGGACGCCTTACCGGATGGTGATCGGTAAGTTACGGGCTTGGGCACCACCATTGACGCAGACACTCCGACCGGAAATTCTCCTAGGGGTGCTGTCGTCGCTATTCCCGCAGCGGGCCAATTTCTCACCACCTTCTATGGCCCGTCCTGCAGCGCAAGAGGAGGAAGACAGTGTCGCACCACCAGTGGAGGAGGAGGAGCTCGAAGAAGCTGTTCGCCGATCTCGGCACAAGAGCACCGCCCCTGGCCTGGATGGCATCCCCGGCCGGGCGTTAACTCTGGCCCTGAACACCATGGGGCCCAGAGTGCGAGGGCTATTCACTGCCTGTCTGGCTCAAGCCATAATTCCACAGCGGTGGAAGACAGGCAGGTTAGTCCTCATTAAGAAGGAGGGGCGTCCGGCGGATTCAGCCTCCGCCTATAGGCCTATCGTGCTCTTGAGTGAGATCGCCAAGCTCTTCGAGCGAGTTGTAGCAAGGAGGCTACAACGCCATTTGGAGGGGACAGGTCCGGACCTCTCGGACCTGCAGTATGGCTTCCGCAGTGGGCGTTCGACGGTGGATGCCATACTCGAGGTGAAGTCCCATGCGCAGGATGCGGTTGCCCAGGGTGACGGGATTTTGGCGGTGTCTTTAGACATCGCCAACGCCTTTAACTCCCTGCCCTGGCCTTGCATTATGGAGGCACTTTTATACCACCGTGTGCCTCCATACCTGTGCCGTGTCATCGGGGCTTACCTGTCCGGGAGGTCCGTGATGTTTCCCGCTCCGGGTGGAGGATGGGAGGAGTACGAGGTGTCGTCCGGTGTTCCACAAGGATCGGTGCTGGGACCCATCCTCTGGAACATCGGATACGACTGGGTGCTGCGGGGCAGCAACTTGGGGGGAATAAAGGTCCTCTGTTACGCCGATGACACGCTGGTCTTGGCGCAGCAGAGGACCTACCGGGAGGCGGCGGTCCTCGCGACGGCCGGGGTGGCCGATGTTGTCGGCCGCATCAGGCGGCTTGGTTTGGAGGTTGCCTTGAACAAGTCCGAGGCATTATACTTCCATGCTCCTCGAAAGGGCCCACCACCAGATGCCCATATCGTCGTCGGTGGCGTCACAATAGACGTCAAAAGGAGCATGAAGTACCTCGGACTTGTTCTGGACGGTCGGTGGAGTTTCCGGGGCCACTTTTCATCTTTGGCCCCGAAAGTGTTGAAGATGGCGGCGTCCTTGGCGGGCATTTTGCCCAATGTGGATGGGCCGAGCGCCTCGAGCCGTCGGTTGTACACCGGAGTGGTCAGGTCGATGGCGCTCTACGGTGCCCCCGTATGGGCGGACGCCCTGGACCGGCACAACGTCACTCTGCTGCGACGGGCGCAGAGGGTGATGGCCATCCGGGCGATACGGGGGTATCGGACCATCTCCGGTGAGGTGGCGTGCGTGCTGGCCGGAGTCATGCCGTGGGACCTGGACGCGACTGCTCTGGCGTCGGTCTATTGCCAGCGTCGGGGCCTCGTGTCCGGGGCCGCGGCAAGGTCAGCACCACAAGAGGAGGCGCGGGATGCCGCATTGGAGGTGTGGGAGGACTCCCACACCTCCAATGTGGCATGCGGCTGGCAACACCAACCGCCGGCCGGAGGACGATCGAGGCTGTTCGTCCAGTCTTCCGCCAGTGGTTAGCGAGGCGTCACGGCGTCCTAACCTTCCGCACCACGCAGGTGCTCACGGGGCATGGTTGCTTCGGGGGTTACCTGTGTCGGATCGCTGGGAGGGAGCCCGATGCCCGCTGCCACCACTGCGACGACTGCCTCGACGAGACGGCCCAGCACACGCTGGAGGTGTGCCCAGCTTGGGCGTCTCAACGTCGCGCTCTGCGCGACGTCATTGGGGACGACCTTTCCCTGCCGGCCGTAGTCAAGGCCATGGCCGGTAGCGAGACCTCGTGGAACGCGGTCTCTTCCTTCTGCGAGGCAGTGGTGCTCGAGAAGGAGGCGGCGGAACGTGCGAGGGAAGCATCAGCCGAACTCGCTATCTAGTAGGCGCGCGCAGGTTGCTCCCGCGCGCTACTCTGAGAAGGCCGTCGAGGGTGACCACACTACCCTTGACTCCGCGACGTGCCTAGAACGCTCCCGCCGCCGCGCTTCACGGAAGACTCTAGTTCCCGTGTCGTGTGGCCACTGGCGGTCGAGGAGGAGCATCGTGAGGTTTTAGTGGGTATTCGGACGGCCTACATTTGCCAGTCCGCGAGTCCCACATAACCCGCTCGAGTCCCCACTCGGCCGGGTATCCGTAATCGGATTTCCTCACGTTAAAAAAAAAAAAAAAAAAAAAGGTTAGGTTCCCAAGGGAGTTGCTGGTCCTCCTACTGGGCGCGTCCCCAGGGGGCGGATAGGGGAAACCACTCGCTCTCGCGGGCGGGTGGACCGGGAGTTATTCCCGGCGCGGACCAAAACCAGCGAGGCATGGGCGTGCCTTTAGTCCATTGTTATGGACACGGCCTAGGGGAGCACACCCCGACAGAAAAGCCGAAGCTGTGGATCAGCAAAAAACAACATGTCGGTAAATCTTAATTCATTCATACCGCAGGAGGGTACCAGCGAGTCTGGAGAATCCCTCCGTGCTACGGCACGCAAGCCCCACGAATCTGCGGGGGGCAAAGGCTTACGATGTGTTGCGGGTGAGGGGCCCGAGAAGGGCGGAGAGTGTGTGGTGGCTGCAGAAGGCGGCGTCAAGGTGGTGCCTGAGAAGGGCGGAGTGGAGATTGTGCCCCAGGAGGGCGGTGTAGGTACGGTGGCCGAGCAGGGTGAAGTAGGTGTAGTGGCCAAGGAGATTGCGGCAGTGTCGGTGCCCGATAAGGGCAGAGCTGGAGTTGAGGCTTCTGTGTCTGAAAATGGAGGAATTGCGCTCAAGTTCGCAAAGATAGTTCTCGAGCGGTTGGACCTAGCGGTATGCGCATCCGTTATCAGTGGAAGGTCCCGCTCTATGTCTACAACTTCACGGGGTCGCTTCTGGGTGGCTTCGGAATCGGACGCGGAGAGCTGTATGTCGATAGGATCGATCGACCAAAGCAAGAGTACAAGAACGGAGAACAGGAAGTACCGGAAGAGACCCAGAAATAGGAACAGTAACTCTGGCTCTTCCGGAACTGAGGAGAATCCGAAAATTAAGATTACTGCGGCCCGGCGTCCAGAGCTCCGGCTTGATGCGGAGGAGGAAGTTGCTGCTATAGCGGAAATGGTGCAGAGGGCAAACTCCAGGCTCTCAGACTCCCCGGACTTGGTGAGGCCAAAGGCTGATGGCCCATTGGTGCAAGACCTTCAGCACCAAGTGAAAAATAGCCTGGCCATAATAAACAAAGTCGCCAGAAGGTCAGGCAACCTTAAGGGTACTTTCACCAAAGCCCTTAAGGAGGCCACTGGCGCTATTACTAACACGGCTATGGGGATATTGGCCAATAAGTCAGCGAACGAAGCAGTTATTCAGTTGCGCGCGGTGAACACCCGCTTAACTGGAGAACTTACAAAGTTGCGCAAAGAGATGGCACGTATGAGAGCCGACCTGGAGCGCTCTAGGTCCGTGAGGCGGGATCCTGAAGGGGAAGGGAGGAAGGAGGACGTGGCTCGTTCAGTGATGGTGCAGGTAAGCACATTGCTGAACACGAGGCTGGCGGCGCTGGGGGATAGGCTTCTTCCGACTAAACCAGTACGTCCTCCTTTGGCGGCAGATAGGAAGCGCCAGGCGGCCGTTTCAGAGGTAGTGGCAAAGCCTACTGTGACAACCCTGATGGCACCCGCTAACCCAGCTCCAAAGCAGAATCAGGCGCACATAAGGAAAAATAAGCCGTCGAAAAAAGCCCCACAAACGACGCCACCGGAGCCACGTCCTCTGCCTTCTGCTCCGGCTCAGTTGACTGAGGGTTGGAGTGTCGTCGTCCGAAAGGGCAAATCAAAGACGGCAACAGCTCAGGCCAAGCAGAACACGCAGAAGGCGAAACCTGCTAAACGCCCAAAGCTGCGTCCGCCACGGTCAGCGGCAGTGACCCTCACGTTACAGCCAGCCGCTGCACTGAAAGAGTTGTCTTATCGGGACGTCCTTACCCAGATCAAGCAGGCAGTGAAATTGGAGGATCTGGGTATTGAGGACGTCCGACTTAGGGTTGCCTCTACTGGTGCTAGGGTTCTGGAGCTACCTGGCACCAATAGCGGTGAGAAGGCGGATGCCCTCACCCAACGGCTGCGCGGGATATTGGGCGCGAGTGACGTGCTGGTCGCAAGACCGGTGAAGTGTGCGGAGTTGAGGGTCAGCGGCCTAGACGACTCTGCCTCTTCGGAGGAGGTGGCGCAAGCCATAAGCCGAGTTGGCGGATGTAATGTCGGATCGATAAAAGTAGGGGAGATCCGGCAAGACCGCAACGGTTTGGGCACAGCTTGGGTTCGTTGCCCTATTGCGGCGGCGAAAAAGGTCTGTGGATCGCGGCTCCTTGTGGGCTTCGTGTCGGCGCGGGTGCAACTGCTGCAACAGCGAGTCCGGCGTTGTTTCCGCTGCCACAATGTTGGCCATGTGGCAGCGAAGTGTAGCAGTGCACTCGATCGGAGCCAGCAGTGCTTCAGGTGCGGCTAAGCCGGGCACAAGCAGCACCAGTGCTCGGCGGCACCTCACTGAACGGTCTGCGAGGCGGCAGGACAGCCCGCAGACCATAAGGTGGGAAGCTCCTAGAGGTGCCGGCCCTGGCGCATGCAGGGCCGGCACCTCTAGGACCTCTAGGAGGAGGAGGGACGGCAGGAAGGGAGGAAGGGAGCCAGCGGTGGCCAATCCAGATGCCCCAGTCAGGCAAGAGGAGGTGCAACACATGGACACCAAATAATGGCTCTCCGTGTGTTGCAGGCGAACATAAACCACTGCGCCAGGGCCCAGGACTTATTGGTCCAAAGCCTGGCGCAGAGGACTATTCAGGTGGCGGTTGTTGCGGAGCCCTACAGTGTCCCCGCACGCGATAACTGGGTCGCAGACAACACCGGGGTGGTGACTATTATCACCCAGATAGCTGCGGGCTCCCCGCCTTTCTCACGTGTCGAGAGGGGTACGGGATGCGTCGCGGCACTTGTCGGCGATCTAGTTGTCGTCGGCGTCTACTTTTCCCCCAATCGAACTCTTGCGGAGTTTGAAGAGTTCCTAATCCGCTTGGGGGAAATGATAGACCGACATCGTCCGGCGGAGGTGCTGGTGGCGGGGGACCTCAACGCGAAGTCGAGCGTTTGGGGCTCTGCAACGACGACTGAGCGTGGTACGACGCTCTCGGAGTGGGTAGTTGCCTCTGGGTTGTCTGTACTCCATCGGGGGGCGACCAACACCTGCATGCGAAGGCTGGGCGGGTCCGTGGTGGACGTTACGTTCGCGACCCCGGCCCTAGCGCGCCGTGTTCACGGTTGGCGAGTGTTGGATGATGTGGAGACTCTCTCGGACCATCTTTACATCCAATTTGAGATCTCCACTCATCCGACGGTGCCGTCAGCTGTAGGTCGTACCTCGCGAGAGGACGGACCGCGGTGGCAACTGAGGTGCCTCGACAAGGGACTTCTGGAGGAAGCTGCGATAGTGCAAGCTTGGCGTCTGTAGAAGACGCCGCAAACTGCGCGCAGAGGGCAATGACGCGTATCTGCGACGCGTCAATGCCCCGCTCCGGGCGCCGCCCTCAACGGCGGCAAGTGTACTGGTGGTCGGGTGAGATCGCTCAATTGCGCAACATCTGCATTGAGGCGAGACGCCTTTACACGCACTATCGCAGGCGGGCACGCCGGCAGCAGGAGGAGGAGGACCGGCTGTACTGCGCCTACGTCGAGGCGAAGAAAGCGCTGCAGGAGGAGATCGGTCGTGCGAAAGGCGAGGCGCACGACGAAGCTCTCGCGGGGATAGACCGTGACCCGTTCGGAACGCCGTACCGGATGGTGCGCGGCAAGCTCCGAGCTTGGGCCCCGCCTTTGACGCAGACACTCCCACCGGATACTCTCCGAGGGGTGCTGTCGTCTCTGTTCCCGCAGCGGGCCAACTTTACACCTCCATCAATGGCCCGCCCTGCAGCGCAAGAGCAAGAGGAGGAGGACGAGAGCGTCGTACCAGAGGTGCTGGAGGAAGAGCCGGAGGAAGCTGTGAGGCGATCTCGGGGCAAAACCACCGCCCCAGGGCTCGACGGCATTCCCGGGCGCGTAGTTGCTTTGGCCCATTCTATCTTGGGGCCAAGCATTCGAGGGCTATTTGCTGCCTGTCTGGCTCAAGCCATAATTCCACAGTGGTGGAAGACAGGCAGACTAGTCCTCCTCAAGAAGGAGGGGCGCCCGGCGGAGTCAGCCTCGGCTTATAGGCCGATTGTGCTGTTGAGCGAGATCGCCAAGCTCTTGGAGAGGGTGGTAGCGAGGAGGCTACAGCAGCACCTCGAGCGGACAGGTCCAAACCTCTCGGACAGTCAGTATGGCTTCTGAAGTGGACGCTCCACGGTGGATGCCATACTGCAGGTGAAGTCCCACGCGCAGGACGCAGTGGCTCGGGGCGAAGGAGTCTTGGGGGTGTCCTTAGAAATCGCCCACGCTTTCAACTCCATTCCCTGGCACTGCATCAATGAGGCACTCATTTACCATCGGGTGCCTCCGTACCTGCGCCGTATCATCGGGGCTTACCTCTCCGAGAGGTCTGTGACCTTTCCTGGAAGCTCCGGCTGGGGAGTTTGGGAGGTGTCGTGCGGTGTTCCACAGGGATCGGTGCTGGGTCCGATCCTCTGGAACATCGGTTACGACTGGGTGCTTCGGGGCAGCACCCTGCCGGGGGTAAAGGTCCTCTGCTACGCTGATGACACGCTGGTCTTAGCGCAGCAGAGAACCTATCGCGAGGCAGCAGTGCTCGCGACAGCTGGCGTGGCTCAGGCCCACATCGTCGTCGGCGGTGTGACGATCGAGGTGAATAGGAGCTTGAAATAACTCGGACTTGTCTTGGACAACAGGTGGAGCTTTCGGGACCATTTTATACGACTGGTCCCGAGGCTGTTGAAGACAGCGGGGGCCTTGGCGCGCCTTTTGCCCAACGTAAGTGGGCCGAGCGCCTCGAGCCGTCGGCTGTACTCCGGAGTGGTCCGATCGATGGCGCTGTACGGTGCTCCCCTATGGGCGGACGCCCTGAACCGGCAGAACGTCGCCCTGCTGCGGCGGGCGCAGAGGGTGATGGCCATCAGGGTGGTACGGGGGTACAGGACCATCTCCGGTGAGGTGGCGTGTGTGCTGGCGGGAGTCCTGCCGTGGGACTTGGATGCGATTGCTCTGGCGTCGGTCTATTACCGGCGTCGAGATCTTGTGTCCGGGGCTTCGGAGAGGTCAGCACCACAGCAGGAGGCGCGGGATGCCGCAATGCAAGAGTGGGAGTCACGGCTGGCAACACCAACCGCCGGCCAAAGGACGATCGAGGCAGTTCGTCCAGTTTTCCGTCAGTGGTTAGCGAGGCGTCATGGCGTCCTAACCTTCCGCACCACACAGGTCCTCTCAGGGCACGTTTGCTTTGGGAGATATCTGTGTCGGGTCGCTGGAAGGGAGCCCGACACCCGCTGCCACCACTGCGACTGCCTCGAAGAGACGGCCCAGCACACGCTGGAGGTGTGCACAGCATGGGCGTCTCAACATCGCGCATTGTGCGACATCATAGTGCACGACCTTTCCCTGCTGGCCGTAGTCAAGGCCATGACTGGTAGCGAGACGTCGTGGGACGCGGTCTCATCCTTCCGCGAGGCAGTGGTGCTCGAGAAGGAGGCGGCGGAGCGGGCGAGGGAGGCTTCTTCCGAACTCGCCGTCCGCCGCAAAAGACCGGGTCGCCGGAGGGCGGCACACGATCGCCGCCTTCCGCCCTAATCGGCCAGAGGGCGGTCAGCTTGGGGAAGCTGATCGCCTACAAACCTGGCCCGAGTACGCGCGCAGGTTGCTCCCGCGCGCTACTCAGAGCAGGCCGTCGAGGGTGGCCCACCACCCCCGACTCCAAGACGTGCCTAGCAGGCTCCCGTCGCCGAGGCTATGGACGAATCCATGGCACCCATAGCCCCGGCCTGTGACGGTCGAGGAGGAGCACCGTGAGGTTTTAGTGGGTAGTGTGGACGGCCTATATCTGCCGGTTCATTAGTCCCACATAACCCACTCGAGTCCCCACTCGGGTGGCGTACCCGTAAAAGGGTTTCCTCACGAAAAAAAAAAAAAAAAAAAAAAAAAAAAAAAAAGGTTAGGTTAGGTTAGGTTAGGTTAGGTTAGGTTTACTCTCAGGGCACGGTTGCTTTGGGAGATATCTGTGTCGGGTCGCTGGGAGGGAGCCCGACACCCGCTGCCACCACTGCGACTCCCTCGAAGAGACGGCCCTGCACACGCTGGAGGTGTGCCCAGCATGGGCGTCTCAACGTCGCGCATTGTGCGACGTCGTAGGGGACGACCTTTCCCTGCCGGCCGTAGTCAAGGCCATGGCCGGCAGCGAGACGTCGTGGGACGCGGTCTCTTCCTTCTGCGAGGCAGTGGTGCTCGAGAAGGAGGCGGCGGAGCGGGCGAGGGAGGCTTCTTCCGAACTCGCCGTCCGCCGCCAAAGACCGGGTCGCCGGAGGACGGCACTCGATCGCCGCCTTCCGCCCTAATCGGCCAGAGGGCGGTCAGCTTGGGGAAGCTGATCGCCTACTAACCTGGCCCGAGTAGGCGCGCGCAGGTTGCTCCCGCGCGCTACTCAGAGCAGGCCGTCGAGGGTGGCCCACCACCCCCGACTCCGAGACGTGCCTAGCAGGCTCCCGTCGCCGAGGCTATGGACGAATCCATGGCACCCATAGCCCCGGCCTGCGACGGTCGAGGAGGAGCACCGTGAGGTTTTAGTGGGTAGTGTGGACGGCCTATATTTGCCGGTCCATTAGTCCCACATAACCCACTCGAGTCCCCACTCGGGTGGCGTACCCGTAAAAGGGTTTCCTCACGTTAAAAAAAAAAAAAAAAAAGGTTGGGGTGGGTTTTGGTGTTTACTTTTCCCCTAATCGAATCCTCGCAGAGTTCGAAGAATTTCTAATTCGATTGGGGGAAATGGTAGAACGGCATCGCCCGGCGGAGGTGTTGGTAGCGGGCGACCTCAACGCCAAATCCAGCGTGTGGGGCTCCGCAATAACGGATGTGCGTGGTGTGACACTGTCGGAGTGGGTAATTGCCACCGGTTTGTCCGTCCTCAACCGGGGGACGACGAACACGTGTGTGCGAAGGCTAGGCGGGTCCGTCGTGGACGTAACGTTTGCGACCCCGGCCCTAGCGCGTCGTGTTCGGGGTTGGCGAGTGCTGGATGATGTGGAGACTCTCTCGGACCACCTCTACATCCAATACGAGATCTCTACACATCCGGCGGCGCCGCCAGCCCCCAGTCCAACCTCGCGAGAGTACGGACCGCGGTGGCAATTGGGTCGTCTCGACAGACAACTGCTGGAGGAAGCAGCGATAGTGGAATCCTGGCTGCCCCAGAGCTTGGCGTCTGCAGAAGACGCCGCCACCTGGGTGCAGGGGGCGTTGACGCGTATCTGTGACGCGTCAATGCCCCGTTCCGGGCGTCGCCCTCAGCGGCGACAAGTGTACTGGTGGTCGTGGGAGATCGCACAACTGCGTAACACCTGCGTTGGTGCGAGACGCCAGTACAGCCACTATCGAAGACGGGTACAGAAGGTGCAGGAGGAGGAAGACCGACTGTACAAGGTCTATGTCGAGGCGAGGAGGCGGCTGCAGGAGGCAATCGGTCGTGCGAAGGGCGAGTCGTACGACCGAATGATTGCGGGGATAGACCAAGACCCGTACGGGACGCCTTACCGGATGGTGATCGGTAGGCTACGGGCTTGGGCTCCACCACTGACGCAGACGCTCCGACCGGATATTCTCCGAGGGGTGCTGTCGTCGCTATTCCCGCAGCGGGCCAACTTTTCACCACCTTCTATGGCCCGCCCTGCAGCGCGAGAGGAGGAAGACGGTTACGCACCTCCGGTGGAGGCGGCGGAGCTCGAAGAAGCTATTCGCCGATCTCGGCACAAGAGCACCGCCCCTGGCCTGGATGGCATCCCCGGCCGGGCGCTAACTCTGGCCCTGAACACCATGGGGCCCAGAGTGCGAGGGCTATTCACTGCCTGTCTGGCTCAAGCCATAATTCCACAGCGGTGGAAGACAGGCAGGTTAGTCCTCATTAAGAAGGAGGGTCGTCCGGCGGATTCAGCCTCCGCCTATAGGCCTATCGTGCTCTTGAGCGAGATCGCCAAGCTCTTCGAGCGAGTTGTAGCGAGGAGGCTACAACGCCACTTGGAGGGGACAGGTCCGGACCTCTCGGACCTGCAGTATGGCTTCCGCAGTGGGCGTTCGACGGTGGATGCCATACTCGAGGAGAAGTCCCATGCGCAGGATGCGGTTGCCCGGGGTGACGGGGTTTTGGCGGTGTCTTTAGACATCGCCAACGCTTTTAACTCCCTCCCCTGGCCCTGCATTAAGGAGGCACTTTTATACCACCGTGTGCCATCGGGGCTTACCTGTCCGGGAGGTCCGTGATGTTTCCCGCTCCGGGTGGAGGTTGGAAGGAGAACGGAGTGTCGTCCGGAGTTCCACAAGGATCGGTACTGGGACCCATCCTCTGGAACATCGGGTACGACTGGGTGTTGCGGGGCAGCAACTTGGAGGGGATAAAGGTCCTCTGCTACGCCGATGACACGCTGGTCTTGGCGCAACAGAGGACCTACCGGGAGGCGGCGGTTCTCGCCACGGCCGGGGTGGCCGATGTTGTCGGCCGCATCAGGCGGCTGGACTTGGAGGTTGCCTTGAACAAGTCCGAGGTATTACACTTCCATGCTCCTCGAAAGGGCCCACCACCAGATGCCCATATCGTCGTCGGTGGCGTCACGATAGACGTTAAAAGGAGCATGAAGTACCTCGGACTTGTTCTGGACGGTCGGTGGAGTTTCCGGGGCCACTTTTCATCTTTGGCCCCGAAACTGTTGAAGACGGCGGCGGCCTTGGCGCGCCTTTTGCCCAATGTAGATGGGCCGAGCGCCTCGAGCCGTCGGCTGTACACCGGAGTGGTCAGGTCGATGGCCCTCTACGGTGCCCCCGTATGGGCGGACGCCCTGGACCGGCACAACGTCACTCTGCTGCGACGGGTGCAAAGGGTGATGGTCATCCGTGCGATACGGGGGTATCGGACCATCTCCGGTGAAGTGGCGTGCGTGCTGGCTGGAGTCATGCCGTGGGACCTGGACGCGACTGCTCTGGCGTCGGTCTATTGCCGACGTCGGGGCCTCGTGTCCGGGGCCGCGGCAAGGTCAGCACCACAAGAGGAGGCGCGGGATGCCGCATTGGAGGTGTGGGAGTCCCGGCTGGCAACACCAACTGCCGGCCGGAGGACGATCGAGGCTGTTCGTCCAGTCTTCCGCCAGTGGTTAGCGAGGCGTCACGCGGCCCTAACCTTCCGCACCACGCAGGTGCTCACGGGGCATGTTTGCTTTGGGGGTTACCTGTGTCGGATCGCTGGAAGGGAGCCCGATGCCCGCTGCCACCACTGCGACGACTGCCTCGACGAGACGGCCCAGCACACGCTGGAGGTGTGCCCAGCTTGGGCGTCTCAACGTCGCGCTCTGCGCGACGTCATTGGGGACGACCTCACCCTGCCGGCCGTGGTCAAGGCCATGGCCGGTAGCGAGACGTCGTGGGACGCGGTCTCTTCCTTCTGCGAGGCAGTGGTGCTCGAGAAGGAGGCGGCGGAACGTGCGAGGGAGGCATCAGCCGAACTCGCTATCCGCCGCAAAAGACCGGGTCGCCGGAGGGCGGCACACGACCGCCGCCTTCCGCCCTAATGAGCCGGAGGGCGGTCAGCTTGGGGAAGCTGATCGCCTACTAACCTGGCCCGAGTAGGCGCGCGCAGGTTGCTCCCGCGCGCTACTCTGAGAAGGCCGTCGAGGGTGACCACACCACCCTTGACTCCGCGACGTGCCGACAGGCTCCCGCCGCCGCGCTTCACGGAAGACTCTAGTTCCCGTGTCGTGCGGCCAAAAAGGCGGTTGAGGAGGAGCACCGTGAGGTTTTAGTGGGTATTCGGACGGCCTACATCTGCCAGTCCGCGAGTCCCACATAACCCGCGCTCGAGTCCCCACTCGGCCGGGTATCCGTAATCGGATTTCCTCACGTTAAAAAAAAAAAAAAAAGGTTAGGTTAGGTTAGGTTAGGTTAGGTTAGGTTAGGTTAGGTTAGGTTAGGTTAGGTTCCGGAGTGGTCCGATCGATGGCGCTGTACGGTGCTCCCGTATGGGCGGACGCCCTGAACCGGCAAAACGTCGCCCTGCTGCGGCGGGCGCAGAGGGTGATGGCCATCAGGGTGGTACGGGGGTACAGGACCATCTCCGGTGAGGTGGCGTGTGTGCTGGCAGGAGTCCTGCCGTGGGACCTGGACGCGATTGCTCTGGCGTCGGTCTATTGCCGACGTCGAGGTCTTGCGTCCGGGGCTTCGGCAAGGTCAGCACCACAGGAGGAGGCGCGGGATGCCGCAATGAAAGAGTGGGAGTCCCGGCTGGCAACACCAACCGCCGGCCAGAGGACGATCGAGGCGGTTCGTCCAGTTTTCCGCCAGTGGTTAGCGAGGCGTCATGGCGTCCTAACCTTCCGCACCACACAGGTACTCTCAGGGCACGGTTGCTTTGGGAGATATCTGTGTCGGGTCGCTGGGAGGGAGCCCGACACCCGCTGCCACCACTGCGACTGCCTCGAAGAGACGGCCCAGCACACGCTGGAGGTGTGCCCAGCTTGGGCGTCTCAACGTCGCGCATTGCGCGACGTCATAGGGGACGACCTTTCCCTGCCGGCCGTAGTCAAGGCCATGGCCGGCAGCGAGACGTCGTGGGACGCGGTCTCTTCCTTCTGCGAGGCAGTGGTGCTCGAGAAGGAGGCGGCGGAGCGGGCGAGGGAGGATTCTTCCGAACTCGCCATCCGCCGCAAAAGACCGGGTCGCCGGAGGGCGGCACACGATCGCCGCCTTCCGCCCTAATCGGCCAGAGGGCGGTCAGCTTGGGGAAGCTGATCGCCTACCAACCTGGCCCGAGTAGGCGCGCGCAGGTTCCAGGTGCTCCCGCGCGCTACTCAGAGCAGGCCGTCGAGGGTGGCCCACCACCCCCGACTCCGAGACGTGCCTAGCAGGCTCCCGTCGCCGAGGCTATGGACGAATCCATGGCACCCATAGCCCCGGCCTGTGACGGTCGAGGAGGAGCACCGTGAGGTTTTAGTGGGTAGTGTGGACGGCCTATATCTGCCGGTCCATTAGTCCCACATAACCCACTCGAGTCCCCACTCGGGTGGCGTACCCGTAAAAGGGTTTCCTCACGATAAAAAAAAAAAAAAAAAAAAAAAAAAAAAAAGGTTAGGTTAGGTTAGGTTAGGTTAGGTTAGGTTAGGTTAGGTTAGGTTAGGTTAGGTTAGGTTAGGTTCCCAAGGGAGTTGCTGGTCCTCCTACTGGGCGCGTCCCCAGGTGGCGGATAGGGGAAACCACTCGCTCTCGTGGGCGGGTGGACCGGGAGTTTTTTCCGGCGCGGACCAAAACCAGCAAGGCATGGGCGTGCCTTTAGTCCATCGTTATGGACACGGCCTAGGGGAGCACACCCCGACAGAAAAGCCTAAGCTGTGGATCAGCAAACACCAAAAACATGTCGGTACATCAGAATTTTAATTTACCGCAGGAGGGTACCAGCAATGGAGAATCCCTCCGTGCTACGGCACGCAAGCCCCACGAATCTGCGGGGGGCCATGTTGTCCGATGTGTTGCGGGAGAGAGGCCTGAGATGGGCGGAGTTGAGGGTGGGCCTGAGAAAGGCGGAGATGGAGCTGTGCCTGAGTTGAGTGGAGTTGAGGTTACAGCGTTGGTGGAGTCGGTGCCTGAAAGTGGCAAGGTAGAAAGGGAGGTTGAGACGGGCCCTGTATTAGGAGGTGTACCTCATTACAGCGAATGCGTGATGAAGGAAGCAAGAGTTGTGGTGGAAAGATTGGACTGGAGTGAGGACGTGTCGATGGCATCCAGCGATGTGAGATCGAGACGCGAGTCTGTCTCGTCTGGTGGAAGGTTCTGGGGGGTGTCTAGGTCGAAAGGCTCAGATACGGAGAGCCTAACGTCAGTGGCATCGCAGAGACTTGTAAGGGCGTCGTATATAAAGGAGCGAAGAAAGCGACCCCGAAATAAGAGTGACCAGTCTGGTTCTTCCGGTGAAGGGGAACTGGATAGACCGGCGCCAAAAATTGCAACAGGCAAGAAGGGAAGAGGGAGGCCTAAACCAACTGGCCAATGCGCAGAATTAGCAGATGGTATAAACAAGGCGCAAAAGGAGACATGCCGGCTCAGGGTAGAAGCGGAAGTGGCAGAGAGTACCCAAGTCGTTCGAAGCAGGGCAAATTCTACGATGTCAAGTATGTCCTTGCTTTCGGAATTGGATTTGGAGGAAACTAGACTGACCACTGACCTGAAAAGTCAAGTTGCTGAAAGTCTGGCAGTGATTCAGAAGGTCGCCAGCAGGTCCGGCAATCTAAAGGGCACCTTTACGAAGGCCCTCAAGGAGGCGGCTAAATCTATAGCCGTAGCTGTTGATGCCCTTGCTCAGCGTACAGTCACAGAGGAGGTGGCTAATCTGCGAGCGCACAACAGCAAACTTCAGCAAGAGATGGAGGATATGCAGAGACAGGTCAGTCTTTTACGGGCTGACCTTGATCGCAGTCGCATGGAGGAGATGCCGGCTCACACTCGTAAAAATCCACTTGCCGCCTCCCGAAGTTACCAATTAGACGTACAGGATGAGCTTGCTAGGAACATCATGGTTCAGGTTGGAGCCATGGTGAGCGCGCGCCTGGAGTCTATTGAAGACAGGCTTCTGCCAGCAAAGATTCTGCGTCCTCCTCTGGCGTCTAGCCGACCACCTGTAAATGCCGCCAAGCCCGCGGCGACAAATGTGAAAGAGACCAGGGTGACCACGCTCATGGCTCCCGCAAACCCAGCCCCTACAAAAGGACAAAAGTCTCAGAAAGGCAAGGGTAAGGGGAAGAAAAGCGTCAAAGCACAAACGGTGAAAGCTCCTGAGCCGCGTCCTCTGCCACCTGCCCCGCGAGACGTGACCGAGGGCTGGAACGTTGTGGTACGAAAAGGCAAGAAGAAGGCAACGACAGTAAAGGCGACACAAAAACCGCAGAAGGCAAAGCCTATGAGTGCCAAACAGCCTAAGTTGCGCCCCCCGCGGTCAGCGGCAGTAACTCTTACGCTACAGCCGGCCGCTGTTAGTAAGGAAATAACCTACCGTGATGTGCTCACCCAGATAAAGCAGTCAGTAAAATTACAAGATCTGGGCATTGAAGATTTACGTCTTAGAGTCGCTTCAACTGGTGCCAGGGTTCTGGAGATACCTGGTGTCAATAATGCGGACAAGGCAGATGCCCTGGCTCAAAGCATACGCGGGGTGCTTGATGCTAACGACGTCCTGGTCGCAAGACCGGTGAAGTGCGCAGAGTTGCGGGTCAGTGGCCTGGACGACTCTGCTACTTCAGAGGAGATAGCGCAGGCCATAAGCCGGGTCGGCGGCTGCGAGGTCGGATCAGTAAAAATGGGAGAGATCCGGCAGGACCGCAACGGCTTAGGCACAGCCTGGGTCCGCTGCCCTATTGCAGCGGCTAAAAAGGTCAGTGGGTCGCGGCTCCTTGTGGGCTTCGTGTCGGCGCGGGTGCAACTGCTGCAACAGCGAGTCCGGCGCTGTTTCCGTTGCCACGACGTTGGGCACGTGGCAGCGAAATGCAGCAGTGCGCAAGATAGGAGCCAGCAGTGCTTCAGGTGCGGCCAGGCCGGGCACAAGCAACACCAGTGCTCGGCGGCACCTCACTGCCCGGTCTGCGAGGCGGCAGGACAGCCCGCAGACCATAAGGTGGGAAGCGCTGCATGCGCCAGGGCCGGCACCTCGAGAAAGAGGAGGGACGGCAGGAAGGGAGGGAGAGGGCCAGCGGTGCCCAAACCCAATGCCCCAGCCAGGCAAGAGGAGGTGCAGCACATGGAAGCCCAATAATGGCTCTCCATGTGTTGCAGGCGAACATAAACCACTGCGCCAGGGCCCAGGACTTATTGGTCCAAAGCCTGGCGCAGTGGTCTATTCATGTGGCGGTTGTTGCGGAGCCCTACAGTGTCCCCGCACGTGATAACTGGGTCGCAGACAATACCGGGGTGGTGGCTATTATCACCCAGGTAGCTGCGGGCTCCCCGCCTTTCTCACGTGTCGAGAAAGGTGCGGGATGCGTCGCGGCACTTGTCGGCGATCTAGTTGTCGTGGGTGTCTACTTTTCCCCCAATCGAACTCTTGCGGAGTTTGAAGAGTTCTTATTCCGCTTGGGGTAAATGATAGCCCGACATCGTCCGGCGGAGGTGCTGGTCGCGGGGGACCTCAACGCTAAGTCGAGCGTGTGGGGCTCCGCAACGACGACTGAGCGTGGTACGACGCTCTCGGAGTGGGTAGTTGCCTCTGGTTTGTCTGTCCTCAATCGGGGGACGACCAACACCTGCGTGCGAAGGCTGGGCGGGTCCGTGGTGGACGTAACGTTCGCGAGCCCGGCCCTAGCGCGCCGTGTTCACGGTTGGCGAGTGTTGGATGATGTGGAGACTCTCTCGGACCATCTCTACATCCAATTTGAGATCTCCACTCATCCGACGGTGCCGTCAGCTGTAGGTCGCACCTCGCGGGAGGACGGACCGCGGTGGCAACTGAGGTGCCTCGACAAGGGACTTCTGGAGGAAGCTGCGATAGTGCAAGCCTGGCTGCCCCAGAGCTTGGCGTCTGCAGAAGACGCCGCAAACTGGGCGCAGAGGGCAATGACGCGTATATGTGACGCGTCAATGCCCCGTTCCGGGCGCCGCCCTCAACGGCGGCAAGTGTACTGGTGGTCGGGTGAGATCGCTCAATTGTGCAACATCTGCATTGAGGCGAGACGCCTTTACACGCACTATCGCAGGCGGGCACGCCGGCAGCAGGAGGAGGAGGACCGGTTGTACTGCGCCTACGTCGAGGCGAAGAAAGCGCTGCAGGAGGAGATCGGTCGTGCGAAAGGAGAGGCGCACGACGAAGATCTCGCGGGGATAGACCGGGACCCGTTCGGAACGCCGTACCGGATGGTGCGCGGCAAGCTCCGAGCTTGGGCCCCGCCTTTGACGCAGACACTCCCGCCGGATACTCTCCGAGGGGTGCTGTCGTCTCTGTTCCCGCAGCGGGCCAATTTTACACCTCCATCAATGGCCCGCCCTGCAGCGCAAGAGGAGGAGGACGAGAGCGTCGTACCAGAGGTGCTGGAGGAAGAGCTGGAGGAGGCTGTGAGGCGATCTCGGGGCAAAACCACCGCCCCAGGGCTCGACGGCATTCCCGGGCGCGTAGTTGCATTGGCCCATTCTATCTTGGGGCCAAGCATTCGAGGGCTATTTACTGCCTGTCTGGCACAAGCCATAATTCCACAGTGGTGGAAGACAGGCAGACTAGTCCTCATCAAGAAGGAGGGGCGCCCGGCGGAGTCAGCCTCGGCTTATAGGCCGATAGTGCTGTTGAGCGAGATCGCCAAGCTCTTCGAGAGGGTGGTAGCGAGGAGGCTACAGCAGCACCTCGAGAGGACAGGTCCAAACCTCTCGGACAGCCAGTATGGCTTCCGAAGTGGACGCTCCACGGTGGATGCCATACTGCAGGTGAAGTCCCATGCGCAGGACGCAGTGGCTCGGGGCGAAGGAGTCTTGGCGGAGTCTTTAGACATCGCCAACGCTTTTAACTCCATGCCCTGGCCCTGCATCAATGAGGCACTCATTTACCATCGGGTGCCTCCATACCTGCGCCGCATCATCGGGGCTTACCTCTCCGAGGGGGATGTGACCTTTCCTGGAAGCTCCGGATGGGGAGTTTGGGAGGTGTCGTGCGGTGTTCCACAGGGATCGGTGCTGGGTCCGATCCTCTGGAACATCGGGTACGACTGGGTGCTTAGGGGTAGCACCCTGCCGGGGGTAAAGGTCCTCTGCTACGCTGATGACACGTTGGTCTTAGCGCAGCAGAGGACCTATCGCGAGGCAGCAGTGCTCGCGACAGCTGGCGTGGCTCACGTCGTCGGGCGGATTCGGCGGCTGGGTCTGGAGGTTGCACTAGACAAGTCTGAGGCAATCTACTTCAACGCTCCGAGGAGGGCCGCTCCACCAGAGGCCCACATCGTCGTTGGCGGTGTGACGATTGAGGTGAAGAGGAGCTTGAAGTACCTCGGACTTGTCTTGGACAACAGGTGGAGCTTTCGGGACCATTTTATACGAATGGTCCCGAGGTTGTTGAAGACAGCGGGGGCCTTGGCGCGCCTTTTGCCCAACGTAAGTGGGCCGAGCGCCTGGAGCCGTCGGCTGTACACCGGAGTGGTCCGATCGATGGCGCTGTACGGTGCTCCCGTATGGGCGGACGCCCTGAACCGGCAAAACGTCGCCCTGCTGCGGCGGGCGCAGAGGGTGATGGCCATCAGGGTGATACGGGGGTACAGGACCATCTCCGGTGAGGTGGCGTGTGTGCTGGCAGGATTCCTGCCGTGGGACCTGGACGCGATTGCTCTGGCGTCGGTCTATTGCCGGCGTCGAGGTCTTGCGTCCGGGGCTTCGGCAAGGTCAGCACCACAGGAGGAGGCGCGGGATGCCGCATTGCAAGAGTGGGAGTCCCGGCTGGCAACACCAACCGCCGGCCGGAGGACGATCGAGGCTGTTCGTCCAGTCTTCCGCCAGTGGTTAGCGAGGCGTCACGGCGTCCTAACCTTCCGCACCACGCATGTGCTCACGGGGCATGGTTGCTTCGGGGGTTATCTGTGTCGGATCGCTGGGAGGGAGCCCGATGCTCGCTGCCACCACTGCGACGACTGCCTCGACGAGACGGCCCAGCACACGCTGGAGGTGTGCCCAGCCTGGGCGTCTCAACGTCGCGCTCTGCGTGACGTCATAGGGGACGACCTTTCCCTGCCGGCCGTAGGCAAGGCTATGGCCGGCAGCGAAACGTCGTGGGACGCGGTCTCTTCCTTCTGCGAGGCAGTGGTGCTCGAGAAGGAGGCGGCGGAGCGGGCGAGGGAGGCTTCTTCCGATCTCGCCGTCCGCCGCAAAAGACCGGGTCGCCGGAGGGCGGCACACGATCGCCGCCTTCCGCCCTAATCGGCCAGAGGGCGGTCAGCTTGGGGAAGCTGATCGCCTACAAACCTGGCCCGAGTAGGCGCGCGCAGGTTCCCCCCGCGCGCTACTCAGAGCAGGCCGTCGGGGGTGGCCCACCACCCCCGACTCCAAGACGTGCCTAGCAGGCTCCCGTCGCCGAGGCTATGGACGAATCCATGGCACCCATAGCCCCGGCCTGTGACGGTCGAGGAGGAGCACCGTGAGGTTTTAGTGGGTAGTGTGGACGGCCTATATCTGCCGGTCCATTAGTCCCACATAACCCACTCGAGTCCCCACTCGGGTGGCGTACCCGTAAAAGGGTTTCCTCACGATAAAAAAAAAAAAAAAAAAAAAAAAAAAAAAAAGGTGGGGTTAGGTTGGGTTGGGTTAGGTTAGGTTAGGTTAGGTTAGGTTAGGTTAGGTTAGGTTAGGTTAGGTTAGGTTAGGTTAGGTTAGGTTAGGTTAGGTTAGGTTAGGTTAGGTTAGGTTAGGTTAGGGTAGGTTAGGTTAGGTTAGGTTAGGTTTTTTTTTTTTTTTTTTTTATATATGTTACTAGTGACCTCCATTATTTATATTATGGAGACTTTATGAGCTACTAGATCATACCAATTCTCGCTTTAATGCTTCTCGTACTTTTATTCTTCATACTTTATCTTTCTGTCATACATCATCTCTTGTATACAATGCAGGTGGGATGCCTGCCTACTCTATTTTTATAATCTTATTTATTGAGCAAAGGTTTATAAAATAACTTAATACAACTTTTTTTTTTTTTTATACAATATTTTACAGTTGCTTATTTGCTACATTAGGTATGATTGGTGATATACAATGTAACTTATTAGTACTAGTGATAATATACAATGTTACTTAGTACTATTTATTATGACTTCTTTTTTTTTTTTTTTTTATTCATTTTCTTTTTTTTTAATTATTTATTTATTTATTTATTTTTATTTTTATTTTTATTTTTTTTTTTTTTTTTTTTTTTTTTTTTTTTCTTTTTTTTTTTTTTATATATATATTTTTTTTTTTTTTTTTTTTAATTTCATTTTCATAAAATGACTTATTTGTTAAATATCTATATTTAATATTTACAGTTTCTTATTTATTACATACCTAAGTAATATACAATGTTACTTACTATTACTTATTATAACATTATTATTATTGTTATTTTTTTTTTTTTTACATTTTCGTAAAATGACTTATTTGTGAAATATCTATATTTAATATTTACAGTTTCTTATTTGCTATATACCTAGGTAATATACAATGCTACTTAGTACTATTTATAATAAGTTTAATTTTTTTTTTTTTTTTTTTTTTTTTTTTTTTTTTTTTTTTTTTTTTTATTTTTTTTTTTTTTTTTTTTTAGTGTCTATGTCTATTTATATATTTACATTGTGGTATGTCTACTTATGAATACATTTTTCTTCCTTTTAACATTTTGGTATATTTTTAATTGTAAAATATTAGACGCCTAATTTTATTATTTTACAGTTCTGCTAAATGCCTATTTTATGTACAATGTTACTTATTAGTAGTCCTTAATATAATATAGTAAGTAGTAAGTAAGTAATTATTTAAATCGATTTATTTATTTAGTATTTATTATATGTACTTATATTTTATTTCTTTCATTTACAATTTCGGCTATTTCTATAGCGTATTCTAGAAAACTACTTCTGCCTTTGCTTGTAATTATTTTGTTTAAATTCGCTATATTTATATTTACATTTAATTTATTTTCTAGATTTCTTCTTTTGTTCTCGAAAACCGGACATTCGGTAAGGAGGTGAGGAACACTCTCTATATTTTGTGTATCGCAGATGCATGTTGGGTTCTCCTTACATTTGAATCTGCTCAGGTATTCAGAGAAACCACCATGTCCGGTAAGTATCTGTGTTGTGTATTTTGTTGGTTTGAATGACCTAATAGTTTTGTACGCATCCACTACATTTGGAAGGAAGAGTTTTGTGATTGAAGCGGTCTCTCCAGCCTGGTACCTCCGATTCCATTCCTCAAGGGAATCCCTACGGATTGTTCTCTTGATGAATGAAACCGGACAACGGTCATAGTCGGGAGCTCGCTTTAGTCTCAAGGCTGCTTCCTTAGCAAGTTGGTCTGCTCTCTCATTTCCCTCTACCCCTGTGTGTGCTTTTATCCAAAATAAGGCAATTTTTGAGTTTTGCTCAGAAGAAGCTTTTATATTACTCCTGGCTTTGAGCGCTAGGGGATGAAAACAGCTAGGATTGACTACAGTTTTTATTGCTGCCATCGAATCACTATATATTCCTACAGAAGTTGCCCTATGACTGAGTGCCAGTTCCGTGGCTTTGCAGATGGCCAAAAGTTCAGCCTGGTAAACTGTACAGAAGGATGGCAGAGTAAGTTTAAGAGTACGAATTTCGGCTTTGCAGCTCCATATGGATAGTGCGGCTCCCACTCTGTCCTCAATCTTACTGCCATCTGTATATATTTGGACGTCTATATCTTTTATTGATTCCCATATTTGGTCTTCTGTTACCAAGTTAATGAACCCGAGGCGGATTTGCTCAGCTGGGTGTGGGATCTCAGTTATAGGGGCCATCCGCTCTATCTCCCTTCCTGCCATGTCCGGGAGTGGTTCTCCCCTCTTGACTTTATACAGCATAGCTGCTTCGCCAATGCGAATGTCGAGAGGGAGGATACCCGCCAGGACTAAGACTGAATGAAGTGAAACAGTGCGGTAGGCCTTGCAAATCTTCTGAGCAAAACTACGTTGTATAAAATTTAATTTTTTCTTTACACCGAGTTTTTTAACCGCTGGTGCCCATGCACTAGCTGCGTACAAGACTATTGGTTCTATTACTGCCGTGTATATGGTGTAGATGATTTCTGAGTGGAGTCCCCAACTTGTTCTTGCGGCTCTAATTAGTTGGCTATAAGTAGCAATTACTTTTCTGCATATGCTATCTATGTGTGCGTTAAAAGTAAGTTTTTCATCAATTATTAGTCCAAGTATTTTCATTTCCTTTTTTATAGTAACGGCGATTCCATTCATGCTCAGCCGTGGTGTGTCATATTTCAGCTTATTTGTTATAACAATGGCGTTGGTCTTGGCTGCAGCAAATTTTAGTTTGTGTACATTACCCCACCTCTGAGCGTGGTCGAGGGCGGCATTCGCTTGGATTTCTATTTCAGATCCTGTTTTCCCGTGGAATACTAAAACGACATCATCTGCATAGGCTTGATGGTAGACACCTTTTATTTGAAGTTCTTTCAGCAGGGTGTCTAGAAGCAGGTTCCATAAAATGGGTCCGCCAATAGAGCCCTGCACGCAGCCCTTGTTAGTATTTTTACAATGCTCTTTGCCAGCATACCTTACGCGTACTCGTCGGTCTTCCAGGTAGCTATTTATTAACCTGCGAAGATCTTCGGGACATTCCTCTTCTGCCAGCCGCATCCTTATCGCAGGCCACCAGGCGTTGTCAAAGGCACCCTCTATATCTAATGATACTATAGTAACTATCATTTTTTCTTTCAGTTTTGATCTTATATACTGTGTGAGGGTATAAAGGGCATCTTCACAGCTCCTTTGGGCCATAAAACCGTACTGGTTCGCACTAATACGTGGATGAAGATGATATCGGAGTCTAGCCATCATCATCTTCTCCAGTATTTTGCCCAGTACGGGAAGCAGCCCAATAGGCCTATACGATTTAGGATGGGCGTAGTTGTCTTTTCCTGGTTTTGGAAGAGCAATAACTGTGGCTTCTTTCCATATTTTTGGAAAATGATGAAGTTGGAGGCAGCAGTTTGCTATAGCAAGGAACATATTGGGCTCGTTTTCTATTGCTTGACGGCATATGTCCGCAGTAAATCCGTCTGCTCCAGGTGCTTTTTTTGGATTGAATGAATCCAATGCCATTTCTAGTTCTATGAGAGTGAACGGTGGGTCATTCGTGGTTTCCCGGGTTTTATTATCTATTATAGCGGCCTTTTCTCTTAAAAGTGCCTGCTCTGGGGTATCCTCTGTACTAAGATCGTCAGGGTAGAGCACATTAGCCAAAAGCCTTGCTGAGCCCTCCTCGTCCAATACAATACCATTCTCCTCCAATGGTATTTCCTCAGCCCTCTTCGTAGTTCTCCCAATTATTCTATAAATCCCTTCCCACATTGTTTCTCTATCTTGTTTTTCGCAAAAATCTTTCCAACTATTAATTTGTGCTTGTTTGGCTTCTGTCTCGTATTCATTTTTAATTTTAAGGTATTCTTCTACAACTCCTGCTCTCCGAACTGGTGCTGCGCATCTTATTCGCCGCCGTTTTGTGACCATCTCTTTCTTCAATTTCTCTAGGCGATCAGACCACCATGGAATCCTCAACTTTTGATCTGGTTTTTTCTTTTGTATTGACTCGTTACAAGCTGTTTTTATTATTTCTGTATATTTATTAATTGTATGCTCTAATTCTTCTACTGATCTGATGTTTAATATGTCTTCTGTTATAATTTTGTTTTTTATTTTTTGCAAGTTTAATTCATTGTGAAATTTTTTCCATTTAGCCTTTTTTGTGTTATATACTCTTGTTGTTCTTTTAATAGTTATACCTTGTGACTTTTGCAGTCTTATATCAAAGAGGATTCCATTGTGGTCCGAGCTGGTGAGGCCCTCCACAACTCTCCAGTTATCAATTATGTTGTAGGCGTTTGGAGTGCAGATAGTCACATCGACATGGCTGCAAAAGCGCTGGCTGCCCCTTATAGTGTCAAAAGTTGGGACATATCCCACATTTAGTACTTGGAATCCCAGCTCATCAATGGCTTCCAATAGTTCCTCTCCCCGAGCATTTGTTGTCTTACTGCCCCACCACGTGCTCCAAGCATTGGCATCATCCCCGCCGATTATGATCTTTCCAAGCCCTAATACTCTTGCAATCACTTTAAGCTGGCGGATGTAAGGACCTATAGGTTTGTCCGGCTCGAAGTAGTAGGACACCAGTGTGGTCTTCCAGGCTTTAGTAGCCAGACCTACAACCACTATATTATTTGTGGTCAATTTAGGGTACTGGACTACATCAATGCTGCTGTCGAGGATGGCTATTGTTGCTTTAACAATGCCATCTCCATCAGGCGCATTGTTTTGGAAGACTCTTATTCCTGGGTAGCTTCTCATACTTCGAGCCGCACCAACATATGGCTCCTGGATCAAAATGGCTGCCACTTTCTTATTGGATGCCTCCATTAAAAGTTCCTCCGTGGCCAACTTTTTCTTCATTACATTTGCCTGGAGCACGCTGTATACCAGGTTCCTTATTGCAACTTTAGCAGTACGCTATTGTCGAACGAGCTAATGATTCCCATCGTCTACGGACAGGACAGTCCTCACTAAAGGCATTGTGCTCTGTTCGGCTAATCTTAGCCCTCGTGCAATTTTTGCATGTAGGGGTAACATTAGCTTCCCATTGTTCACAGTTTGCCTTTAAGTGAGGACCCCCGCAGTGGCTGCAGATGTCAGCCTCTTCAGTGCAATATCTTCTGGTGTGACCATATGCTAAACATCGGGAGCACTGTACAAGGGGCGATTGGTCCATGACTTTCACCCTCTGAAGATCCACTCGTAATGCTCCTATCTCTGTTGCTTTCCTCCATATGCTCGGGGAGACTGACAACACTAGGTGGCTGGTGTGGGGATTTCGGGCCTTCTTTCGATATTTGATCTGGATTCTATCATCCTCCTTGGCGAGGTTACCAAAGATCTCCCCATTTTGCTTTCTGAGGGCCACAAGCACCTCCTCATCCGAGTTGATGTTCAATAGGTCTCTTAGGATGATCATGGGATCACGGTTTTTGACATCCTCGACAACGAGGTGATTTGATTCCAGTCTTTGCTTGGCTTTATCTCTATCGTTAGTCGTCGGGCACCCAAGGATAATTTTTCTATCTTTCGCTTTTCTGACTCTCTCAACCTTGATCCAACCTTCCCTAGCATCTACTGCTTTGCGCACTCGCTCAAGTACTTCTTCACCTGTTTCTTCCTCTTTTTCTGATGATATAATTATGGAATGCAGGGGGCGTTGTATTGATATCTGCGTTGGTGTTTTTGCAGCGACGCTAGCATAAGTTTGGTTGGCGAGACTTGCTGTATTATTATCAAGAGCTAATTTTAATTCCTTCATCTGTTCTGCATTTTTGGCTAACATTTGAGAATGCTCTTCGATTTTGCGAGAAAGTTCTGTATGGCTATTTTGACTGTCAAAGGTGTATTCTGGGGTTTCTTTTGCTACATGCATTTTGCTAAATTTTCCTTCTGACTCTCCCACCAATACGTATAACCGGTCAAGTGCTTTGATTACACCGGCTTTTATGTCTGATCGTAAGTTTCTTGAGTTTTTTAAAAGTATTTTTGCGCTTGTTAAGCAAGCTTTCGCCTCAGAGGTCCTACTTTGATATACTTTTAATTCAACCTCTTGACAAAAATCAAGCTTAGTTCTGATATTAGTCTTTAGTCCTGATACTTCTGGGGGTGTCGGGTTTGTCAGGTTAATTTCCGAATCTATTATTTCCAGGCTTTCCTGGGGTATGTTTGTTTTAGTTATTGTTGGGGGTATAGGAGGGGAGCGGCTTCCTGCCTGGTCCTTGCCTATCTCTTTTTCTTTAGCTGGTGTTCTAAACATTTTAAAATAAGTGTCACACAATAAAAAGATCTAAGATATAAGATATAAATATAATTATGTAAAAAAAAAAAAAACAAAATAAAATAGAAATGTAATGTATATGTATAGATTTTAATATATATATGTATATGTATAGGTCGTTTAATCAAAGTGTTTAAGCTTGTGTTTGCGATACAATAAATGATGAGTGGCCCACAACCTGTCCGGATTAATTAAAGTTCTCAGAAATAAGGTTCCTAAAGGTTCCCAGAAGGTTCCCAAGTGATTCCAAAAAATGTACAGACTTTTATTTATTGTATATATGTGAAAACCACGTTGAAATCTGTTGATTAACACCTAAGATATCGAATTTAATTATTTTTGAATTTTTATATTGAATATTATGTAATATAGTATAGTATAGAAAACTATGTTTTATTAATCGGATATTCTCAAAACTTTTGTAGATTGATTTTATGTATATAAAGATGATTTTTACTAATTATGGGTTAGATCTGGTATAAGAAAGGAGAGATAACAAAGGGGGGTTAGGGGTTAGAAAAGGAGGGAGGGTTAAGTTATCAAAACTTGTACAGATCTTTATTTAATAGAATTCTTTGAAAACTACGTACAAATCTGATTACTATAACCTGAGAAAATGAATTTAATTAATTTTTGAATTTTTATATATAATATAGAAAGATATGTTTTTATTAAAAATCAGATATTGTTAAGACGGTAGATTGATTTGATGTAAATAAGAATGATTCCTATGAAGTATTGGTCAGATCAGGTATAAGGAAGGAGAGATAGCAAAGGGGGTTTGGGGTTAGAAAAAAAGGGGGGGAGGGAAAGTTATCTATATTTGTACAGATTCTTAATTAATACAATTCTGTGAAAACCACGTAGAAATCCGACTACTATTACCTGAGAAAATGAATTTAATTGATTTTTCGAATTTTTTATACGTTATATAGAAAAATATGTTTTTATTAAAATCAGATATTTTTAAGACGGTAAATGTATTAGATGTAAATAAGAATGATTCCTATGAAGTATTGGTCAGATCCGGTATAAGGAAGGAGGGATAGCAAAGGGGGGTTTGGGGTTAGAAAAAAAGGGGGGAGGGAAAGTTATCTATATTTGTACAGATCCTTAATTAATACAATTCTGTGAAAACCACGTAGAAATCCGACTACTATTACCTGAGAAAATGAATTTAATTGATTTTTTGAATTTTTTATATGTTATATAGAAAGATATGTTTTTATTAAAAATCAGATATTGTTAAGACGGTAAATGGATTAGGTGTAAATAAGAATGATTCCTATGAAGTATTAGTCAGATCCGGTATAAGGAAGGAGGGATAGCAAAGGGGGGTTTGGGGTTAGAAGAAAGGGGGGAGGGAAAGTTATCTATATTTGTACAGATCCTTAATTAATACAATTCTGTGAAAACCACGTAGAAATCCGACTACTATTACCTGAGAAAATGAATTTAATAGATTTTTTGGATTTTTTATATGTTATATAGAAAGATATGTTTTTATTAAAAATCAGATATTGTTAAGACGGTAAATGGATTAGGTGTAAATAAGAATGATTCCTATGAAGTATTAGTCAGATCCGGTATAAGGAAGGAGGGATAGCAAAGGGGGGGTTTGGGGTTAGAAAAAAGGGGGGAGGGAAAGTTATCTATATTTGTACAGATTCTTATTTAATACAATTCTGTGAAAACCACGTAGAAATCCGACTACTATTACCTGAGAAAATGAATTTAATTGATTTTTCGATTTTTTTTATACGTTATATAGAAAAATATGTTTTTATTAAAATCAGATATTTTTAAGACTTTAAATGTATTAGATGTAAATAAGAATGATTCCTATGAAGTATTGGTCAGATCCGGTATAAGGAAGGAGGAGAAGCAGAGGGGGTTTGGGGTTAGAAAAAAAGGGGGGAGGGAAAGTTATCTATATTTGTACAGATCCTTAATTAATACAATTCTGTGAAAACCACGTAGAAATCCGACTACTATTACCTGAGAAAATGAATTTAATTGATTTTTTGAATTTTTTATATGTTATATAGAAAGATATATTTTTATTAAAAATCAGATATTGTTAAGACGGTAAATGGATTAGGTGTAAATAAGAATGATTCCTATGAAGTATTAGTCAGATCCGGTATAAGAGAGGAGGGATAGCAAAGGGGGGTTTGGGGGTAGAAGAAAGGGGGGAGGGAAAGTTATCTATATTTGTACAGATCCTTAATTAATACAATTCTGTGAAAACCACGTAGAAATCCGACTACTATTACCTGAGAAAATGAATTTAATAGATTTTTTGGATTTTTTGTATGTTATATAGAAAGATATGTTTTTATTAAAAATCAGATATTGTTAAGACGGTAAATGGATTAGGTGTAAATAAGAATGATTCCTATGAAGTATTGGTCAGATCCGGTATAAGGAAGGAGGGATAGCAAAGGGGGGTTTGGGGTTAGAAAAAAAAGGGGGGAGGGAAAGTTATCTATATTTGTACAGATTCTTATTTAATACAATTCTGTGAAAACCACGTAGAAATCCGACTACTATTACCTGAGAAAATGAATTTAATTGATTTTTTGAATTTTTATATGTTATATAGAAAGATATATTTTTATTAAAAATCAGATATTGTTAAGACGGTAAATGGATTAGGTGTAAATAAGAATGATTCCTATGAAGTATTAGTCAGATCCGGTATAAGGAAGGAGGGATAGCAAAGGGGGGTTTGGGGTTAGAAAAAAGGGGGGAGGGAAAGTTATCTATATTTGTACAGATTCTTATTTAATACAATTCTGTGAAAACCACGTAGAAATCCGACTACTATTACCTGAGATAATGAATTTAATTGATTTTTTGAATATTTTGTTATTTTACGTAATTCGAAAATGAAATTTACTTTTTTATTTACAATCGGATTTTTATGTATTTTCTGTAAGATGTTAGGTTAATGATAAAAATAACTTGTGCCAAAGATGGTTTATATAATATTATAGGAAATACGTTAAAATCGAGATTAACGTTTTTAATATTAAAATATAATCTATTGTGTGATCTTGTGATTGGAAGTGTTAATATCTTGAAGACTACTTACTCAAAAAATCTAAAATTTTATACACTTATTCTTTATAAGTTACACTATTGAATTAAAATATAAAAACAATATGTATTCACTGGATTTTTTCTGAAATTAACACTTTAAGTTTAGAGTCTCAAAATTTTTAAAGAAAATTTAGTTTTTGTTTGATAATTTCTGCACCGTTTACTCGATTTCGATATACTTTGCAGATTTTTCAGCAGGATTCTTAGGCGCTTCGAATATATAAATATAACATTTCTCCGATTCTTCGTTTGATAAAGGGGCCACACATAGTATTTCTCGAAATTGTCTTATAACTCCCAAATTATACACAGGAGAAGTTCCAAAATTGGTAGCAACGTAGGGGGTGTATAGTAAATTTATAATTTACAATAAAAAAGATGGGTTATCGATCTTAAAATCGAGCCGCACGCGGATTACTGTTTTTTATTTGCACTTTTTACCACTTTTACATTCGAATCGTCAGATTTCAGGAAATCGTTATCCGATTTTTGTTCAAATATTATTATTTTGTAGGATAACTCATTATCATTCACTGAGTAAAGTTTTATCACAATCCAACACTGTTAACTATTTTTAATTGTTTAAAATTTAACTTGCGTCCGTCTTTCATAAAATTTGATAGTTTTCAAAACTTTTTTAATCTTTTTCGCCGCTTCTGCTTAACCGATTTCCACGATTTTTTCACAGATATATACCTGAAGAAAGCGCGCTTCTTTTCATACCAATTTTAACTTTCTACGACAATTAGAAGCAAAAAACTGAATTTTTAAAGCATTAACAGCGGAGTAAATTGCGAAGACGTGTTTACTCGACGGGCGCTCGATGCAGACTATTGGGTTAGGTTAGGTTAGGTTAGGTTAGGTTAGGTTAGGTTAGGTTAGGTTAGGTTAGGTTAGGTTAGGTTAGGTTAGGTTAGGTTAGGTTAGGTTAGGTTAGGTTAGGTTAGGTTAGGTTAGGTTAGGTTAGGTTAGGTTAGGTTAGGTTAGGTTAGGTTAGGTTAGGTTAGGTTAGGTTAGGTTAGGTTAGGTTAGGTTAGGTTAGGTTAGGTTAGGTTAGGTTAGGTTCCCAAGGGAGTTGCTGGTCCTCCTACTGGGCGCGTCCCCAGGTGGCGGATAGGGGAAACCACTCGCTCTTGCGGGCGGGTGGACCGGGAGTTTTTCTCGGCGCGGACCAAAACCAGCGAGGCATGGGCGTGCCTTTAGTCCATTGTTATGGACACGGCCTAGGGGAGCACACCCCGACAGAAAAGCCGAAGCTGTGGATCAGCAAAAATCCAACATGTCGGTATACAAGAATTTTAATCTACCGCAGGAGGGTACCAGCGAGTCTGGAGAGTCCCTCCGTGCTTCGGCACGCAAGCCCCACGAATCTGCGGGGGGCGACGAATACCGATGTGTTGTGGGTGAGGGGCCCGAGAAGGGCGGAGTCGAAGATGGGCCTGTGAAAGGCGGAGAGGTAGTTTTGCCCGAGATGGGCGGAGTCGAGGGTGCAGCGGTGATAGAGTCGTTGCCTGTTAGTGGTGAGGTACAAAGGGTGGTTGAGGGGGGCCCTGTATTAGGTGAAGTAGTGCCTCATAACATCGGAGGTGTAGTGAAGGAGGCAAGGATTGTATTGGAGCGATTGGACTTTAGTGAAGGATTGTCGATTGTGTCCAGCGGTGCAAGATCGAGACGTGAATCACTCTCGCCTGGTGGAAGGTTCTGGGGGGTTTCGGAGTCGAAGGGCTCTGATACGGAGAGCCTTATGTCGGTCGGGTCTCAGAATGATAATATAAGGGCGTCTTTCGTTAAAGACAGAAGGAAGCGGCCCAGATACAGGAGTGACCAGTCAGGTTCTTCCGGGGAAGGGGAACTGGACAGACCGGCGCCGAAAATGGCGACCGGCAGAAAAGGAAAAGAGAGGCCTTCATCAACTGGCCAAGGCGCGGCGCTGGCGGAAGCCAATAGCAAGCTGCCTAAGGAGAAATCTCGGCTCAGGGTGGAAGCAGAAGTAGCTGAGAGAACCCTAGCCGTTCAAAGCAGGGCAAATTCGGCGCTGTCGAGTATGTCCTTGCTCTCAGAACTGGATTTGGAGGAGACCAGATTGACCTCTGACCTGAAAGGTCAAGTCTCAGAGAGCCTGGCGGTGATACAAAAGGTCGCCAGCAAATCTGGCAATCTAAAGGGCACCTTCACGAAGGCCCTCAAGGAGGCGGTTAAATCAATAGCCATAGCTGTTGATACGCTTGCTCAGCGCACAGTCACGGAAGAGGTGGCTAATCTGCGTGCGCACAACAGCTTGTTACAACAGCAGATGCTAGAGATGCAGAAACAGGTCAGTCTTTTACGGGCTGATCTTGATCGCAGTCGCACTAAGGAGATGCCGGCTCAGACTCGGAAAAGTTCCCAAGCCGCCTCCCGAAGTAACCAGTTTGAGGTTTCGGATGAGCTTGCGCGAAACATCATGGTTCAGGTGGGCACCATGGTGAGCGCCCGTCTAGAGGCTATCGAGGACAGGCTTCTGCCAGCAAAGGTTCTGCGTCCTCCACTATCTTCTAGTCGACCACCTGTGGATGTCGCCAAGCCATCGGCGGCAAATGTGACAGAGGCCAGAGTGACCACACTCATGCCCCCCGCCAACCCAGCCCCCACGAAAGGACAGAAGCCTCATAAAGGCAAGGGCAAGGGTAAGGGTAAAAAGAGCCCCAAGGCGCAAACGGTGCAAGCTCCTGAGCTGCGGCCTCTACCACCTGCTCCAATTAACATGAACGAGGGGTGGAATGTTGTCACCAGGAAGAATAATAAGAAGAAGGCGCAACAGCAACCAAAAGGGAAGGGGGCGCAACAAAAGTCAGCGACAAAAGCACCCAAGCTACGTCCTCCTAGGTCATCCGTAGTTGCGCTGAAGTTACAGCCGGGTGCTAATAAGGAGGTCACCTACAAGGACGTCCTGACTCAGATCAAGGAAAAGGTGGTACTTGAAGATCTGGGTATCACGGACCTCAGGTTCAGAGTCGCCTCAACAGGAGCGAGGCTTCTCGAACTGCCGGGTGTAGATTCTGGAGAGAAGGCGGACGTTCTCGCACAACAACTGCGGGGTGTACTTAACGCGGGCGACGTACAAGTGTCGAGGCCCACAAGGTGTGTCGAGCTGAGGGTGACTGGCCTCGATGACTCGGTATCTACAGAGGAGGTGACGGTAGCTGTGAGTCGAGCAGGTGGCTGCGGGACTGATGCTGTTAAGGTTGGAGAAATTCGCCAAGACCGAAACGGGCTCGGTACTGCTTGGGTCCGCTGTCCAGTAGCAGCAGCGAAACGAGTGAGCAGCGGAAGACTGTTGGTCGGTTTTGTGTCCGCACGCGTGCAGTTATTGCAGCCTCGCGTGCTGCGTTGCTTCCGCTGCCACGAGGTGGGGCATATGGCGACAAACTGCAGTAGTGCCAAGGACAGGAGTGCACACTGCTTCCGTTGCGGGAAGCCTGGGCACAAGCAAAGTGGTTGTTCTGCTCCAGTACACTGTCCCATTTGTGAAGAGGCACACAGGCCTGCAGATCACCTGGCAGGGGGGAGAGCTTGCGCCAAAATATGCGCACAATGGAAGAGGCGGAGAGGAGGTGGGCAAAAGGCGGCAGGGCCGACAGGCCGAAGCCGATCTCAAGCCCCAACGCAGGGCGCGGAGCTGCAGCAAATGGAGCAACAGTAATGGCGTTTCAGGTGCTGCAGGCGAACATCAACCACTGTGCCCGGGCCCAAGACTTATTGGTCCAAAGCCTGGCGCAGCGGTCGATTCAGGTGGCGGTTGTTGCGGAGCCTTATAGTGTCCCCGCACGTGATAACTGGGTCGCAGACAACACCGGGGTGGTGACTATTATCACCCAGGTAGCTGCGGGCTCCCCGCCTTTCTCACGAGTCGAGAGGGGTGCAGGATGCGTCGCGGCACTTGTCGGCGACCTAGTTGTCGTTGGTGTTTACTTTTCCCCCAATCGAACCCTCGCAGAGTTCGAAGAGTTTCTCATTCGATTGGGGGAAATGGTAGAACGGCATCGCCCGGCGGAGGTGTTAGTTGCCGGCGATCTCAACGCCAAATCCAACGTATGGGGCTCCGCAACGACGGATGTACGTGGTGTGACACTGTCGGAGTGGGTTATTGCCACCGGTTTGTCTGTCCTCAATCGGGGGACGACGAACACGTGTGTGCGAAGGCTGGGCGGGTCCGTCGTGGACGTAACGTTTGCGACCCCGGCCCTAGCGCGTCGTGTTCGGGGTTGGCGAGTGCTGGATGATGTGGAGACTCTCTCGGACCACCTCTACATCCAATACGAGATCTCCACACATCCGGCGGAGCCGCCAGCCCCCAGTCCAACCTCGCGAGAGTATGGACCGCGGTGGCAATTGGGTCGTCTCGACAGGCAACTGCTGGAGGAGGCAGCGATAGTGGAAGCCTGGCTGCCCCAGAGCTTGGCGTCTGCAGAAGACGCCGCCACCTGGGTGCAGGGGGCGTTGACGCGTATCTGTGACGCGTCAATGCCCCGTTCCAGGCATCGCCCTCAGCGGCGACAAGTGTACTGGTGGTCGTGGGAGATCGCACAACTGCGTAACACCTGCGTTGGTGCGAGACGCCAGTACAGCCACTATCGCAGACGGGTACAGAAGGTGCAGGAGGAGGAAGACCGACTGTACCAGCTCTATGTCGAGGCGAGGACGCGGCTGCAGGAGGCAATCGGTCGTGCGAAGGGCGAGTCGCACGATCGAATGATTGCGGGGATAGACCAAGACCCGTACGGGACGCCTTACCGGATGGTGATCGGTAAGCTACGGGCTTGGGCTCCACCACTGACGCAGACGCTCCGACCGGATATTCTCCGAGGGGTGCTGTCGTCGCTATTCCCGCAGCGGGCCAACTTTTCACCACCTCCTATGGCCCGCCCTGCAGCGCTAGAGGAGGAAAACGGTGTCACACCACCGGTGGAGGAGGAGGAGCTCGAAGAAGCTGTTCGCCGATCTCGGCACAAGAGCACCGCCCCTGGCCTGGATGGCATCCCCGGCCGGGCGTTAACTCTGGCCCTGAACACCATGGGGCCCAGAGTGCGAGGGCTATTCACTGCCTGTCTGGCTCAAGCCATAATTCCACAGCGGTGGAAGACAGGCAGGTTAGTCCTCATTAAGAAGGAGGGTAGTCCGGCGGATTCAGCCTCCGCCTATAGGCCTATCGTGCTCTTGAGCGAGATCGCCAAGCTCTTCGAGCGAGTTGTAGCGAGGAGGCTACAACGCCATTTGGAGGGGACAGGTCCAGACCTCTCGGACCTGCAGTATGGCTTCCGCAGTGGGCGTTCGACGGTGGATGCCATACTCGAGGTCAAGTCCCATGCGCAGGATGCGGTTGCCCAGGGTGACGGGATTTTGGCGGTGTCTTTAGACATCGCCAACGCCTTTAACTCCCTCCCCTGGCCCTGCATTAAGGAGGCACTTTTATACCACCGTGTGCCACCATACCTGTGCCGTGTCATCGGGGCTTACCTGTCCGGGAGGTCCGTGATGTTTCCCGCTCCGGGTGGAGGTTGGGAGGAGTACGGAGTGTCGTCCGGTGTTCCACAAGGATCGGTGCTGGGACCCATCCTCTGGAACATCGGATACGACTGGGTGCTGCGGGGCAGCAACTTGGGAGGAATAAAGGTCCTCTGCTACGCTGATGGCGCGCTGGTCTTGGCGCAGCAGAGGACCTATCGCGAGGCGGCTGTGCTCGCCACGGCCGGGGTGGCCGTTGTTGTAGGCCGCATCAGGCGGCTTGGTTTGGAGGTTGCCCTGAACAAGTCCGAGGCATTATACTTCCATGCTCCTCGAAAGGGCCCACCACCAGATGCCCATATCGTCGTCGGTGGCGTCAAAATTGACGTCAAAAGGAGCATGAAGTACCTCGGTCTTGTTCTGGACGGTCGGTGGAGTTTCCGGGGCCACTTTTCATCTTTGGCCCCGAAACTGTTGAAGACGGCGGCGGCCTTGGCGCGCCTTTTGCCCAATGTGGATGGGCCGAGCGCCTCGAGCCGTCGGCTGTACACCGGAGTGGTCAGGTCGATGGCCCTCTACGGTGCCCCCGTATGGGCGGACGCCCTGGACCGGCACAACATCACTCTGCTGCGACGGGCGCAGAGGGTGATGGCCATCCGGGCGATACGGGGGTATCGGACCATCTCCGGTGAGGTGGCATGCGTGCTGGCCGGAGTCATGCCGTGGGACCTGGACGCGACTGCTCTGGCGTCGGTCTATTGCCGGCGTCGGGGCCTTGTGTCCGGGGCCGCGGCAAGGTCAGCACCACAAGAGGAGGCGCGGGATGCCGCATTGGAGGTGTGGGAGTCCCGGCTGGCAACACCAACCGCCGGCCGGAGGACGATCGAGGCTGTTCGTCCAGTCTTCCGCCAGTGGTTAGCGAGGCGTCACGGCGTCCTAACCTTCCGCACCACGCAGGTGCTCACGGGGCATGGTTGCTTCGGGGGTTACCTGTGTCGGATCGCTGGGAGGGAGCCCGATGCCCGCTGCCACCACTGCGACGACTGCCTCGACGAGACGGCCCTGCACACGCTGGAGGTGTGCCCAGCTTGGGCGTCTCAACGTCGCGCTCTGCGCGACGTCATTGGGGACGACCTCTCCCTGCCGGCCGTGGTCAAGGCCATGGCCGGTAGTGAGACGTCGTGGGACGCGGTCTCTTCCTTCTGCGAGGCAGTGGTGCTCGAGAAGGAGGCGGCGGAACGTGCGAGGGAGGCATCAGCCGAACTCGCTATCCGCCGCAAAAGACCGGGTCGCCGGAGGGCTGCACACGACCGCCGCCTTCCGCCCTAATGAGCCAGAGGGCGGTCAGCTTGGGGAAGCTGATCGCCTACTAACCTGGCCCGAGTAGGCGCGCGCAGGTTGCTCCCGCGCGCTACTCTGAGAAGGCCGTCGAGGGTGAAAACACCACCCTTGACTCCGCGACGTGCCGACAGGCTCCCGCCGCCGCGCTTCACGGAAGACTCTAGTTCCCGTGTCGTGCGGCCAAAAAGGCGGTTGAGGAGGAGCACCGTGAGGTTTTAGTGGGTATTCGGACGGCCTACATCTGCCAGTCCGCGAGTCCCACATAACCCGCTCGAGTCCCCACTCGGCCGGGTATCCGTAATCGGATTTCCTCACGTTAAAAAAAAAAAAAAAAAAAAAAAAAAAAAAAAAAAAAAAAAAAAAAAAAAAAAAAAAAAAAAAAAAAAAAAAAAAAAGGTTAGGTTAGGTTAGGTTAGGTTAGGTTTTTTTTTTTTTTTTTTTATGAATAAAACAACATCCACGGGCTCGTATTGCCCGTGCCTTTTTTTAGTTACTTTATTTATGTTTATCATATAGGCTACTTTACTTCGTCGAGACTTATCTTACTTAACTTACATACTAAGGTGAGAACCAGCTGACTTTATTTTTTTTTTTTTTTTTTTTTTTTTTTTTTTTTTTTTTTTTTTTTTTTTTTTTTTTTCTTGTGCGTTAGTAGGATGTGTTTTGTTAGTATATATTACATTCTAGCTTATATTGTAATTTACATATTCTTAGATTAATATAATTTGTAGATTGATTTACATATTATATATTAATATCGAATGGTTTAATTCTTTAATTTTTTTTTTTTTTTTTTTTTTTTTTTTTTTTTTTTTTTTTTTTTTTTTTTTTTTTTTTTTTTTACACCTTATATTTTAGTTACATACTATTAAGTTTACGTTTGTTACAATTTTATGACATTTCATTTCTTTATAACTATTTTATGTTGTTTTCCAAAAATGAGTACCAGAGATGACCGGTTTATTCAATCAAGTTTTCTGATTATTTTATGTATTACAGCCTCATCCCGCTCTGCGAACGCATTTTTGAGGCTGTGTTCCATTATTGTCCTCGCTGAAACCCCCATCGCTCGGCTGATGAAATTGCCGATAGCGTCACCACCGTCGTCGGAGTAATAGACACAGGTGTTGGTGTGTCTGGTTACTGCTACGACCGCATGAGGAATACTCTCGTGTATGCGAATCCTCGCGCTTCTGACTCTGACGATGATGACGTGTTCGTACGTTTGACCTTGCGCCTCGTGGATGGTCATGACGCGCGATTGGGCTCCGGAACCATATCCCTGATCCATCAGCAGTCTCTTCTCCTCCTGCGTATGGACCAGGTATAGGGTACCTTCACCGTCCTTTGGTATATGCGCGCCGGTGTACCTTCCTTGTTTGAGGGAGCGGACGATGGGATTTGAGGAGTAGATGCTCTTGTATACTGTTGCGACAGCAAAAGCGACGTCCATGGGGTTTCGGTGCGTGCACGACAGTTCCCTTGTGATGTTAGTTGTCAGGCTTGGTCGGCAGTACCTTAGCTCGAACAGGTTATTCCTGTCGATGTAAGGCAGCTGATTTTCGTCGCCAATGAGGGTGACCTGTTCTGCTCCTGATAGTCTGGCCGCCATTACGATAGCTCCGAAATGGTTCATAAGAGCTTCATCCACCGTTAATCGGCTTATTTTGCTGCCCTTTCGGAAACCATTGACTAAGATTGAAGCCATTGTTCGCACCTTGCTCCCCGCAGCTTCTCCGAAGCGGTGCGTTAGCTTCTCTCTTAGATCTTTGGCGGCCTCGACTGTGGTGGTTGCCACTACTTCTCCTTCCTCATTGAAGTGCCTGACTATGTGGGTTGTCTTTCCGCAACCTGGAACCCCATTTATCCATTCGAGCTTTGGTAGTGCCCAGTTATCGAGAGTCGCGCCGGTCTCCCGACTGACCGAGATGGTTTGTGCCATCTCCAGTATCCGGTCGTCCAGCATCACTCTCGTGCACTTTGCCACTACCACTATAGGGTCACTCTCCGGTGTTTTAAATTTTGGTGGCTGGTCTCCTCGCTCCTCAGTTTCGATCAGTCCAACAAAGCCTTTGGTGTTATTATATGCTGCCATGTACTCTCCCGACATTCTCCCTTGTATAACTTGGGAGCGGTCGTTGTCGTAAATAGCAGCATCGCCTTCATCTAGTTCCACCTCCAGTAGCTTTTTATTGCCCCTCCGGTAGGTCTGCATGATCTTCTTGCACATGGCCAGGTTTACCTCTCGGGTCGCCTTGGTGATGGCCAGGAACTCGATGTAAGCGTTTGTGGCGTGTTCTCGTGGGTTGTTGGCTGGTATGAGTTCGGGTGTCAGTATTTTTGCTCCTCCGGGTCTTGTTAGGCCTCCGCGGTTTCTTTCCTGGGCTTGTGGTTTCCCGGTCCCAAAGAAGGTTTTGACCGCCTTCTCCTGCCTTTCTGTTTCGCCCGATGAGGATGGACTCATTTGAGGACGAGGTATGCTGGTTTTTGGGGTGAGCGCTCTTAGGACGGTCGTCGCTAATGCCATCGCTTGAGAATTCTTGGGTGATGTTGATTTCAGGAAGACAGCGGCTGCTTTTTGGTCTGCTAGCTTTTGCTGCAATGCCCCGGAACCGCTTAGCCGGGGTTTAGTGGTGATGGTCCCTTCGGGGGGGGGATTTGGGTGGTTTCTGGCTATCAAGAAGCTCAGATTCTCCCCTCTGTCTTCGTAGACAATGATGTCGTGCCGAAGAGAGGCCTTGAGGTAGCCGTGATAGTCTGCTACTCCTCCCTTATCTGGACCTAGCTTCGTCACATCCACGCTGATTATCCTTGGGGTACCTCCACTTGTCTCTTCTCCCACTCTCAGGAACAACGAGTTCACTTGTGCAAATGGTGACTTTCCCTCCCATTCAAAAACTGCTATCGCTTTGTCTCGCATTCGCAGTAGTCGGTAGGGGGGGTCGTCTCCTGTGCACACAGTTAGAGCACTGATTTTATTGCTCTTGATTCTCGTTGAATTAGTATTTCCTTTGAGTAGAAGTGCGAGACCCGGTGATACTTCGAGCTGTCCCGGTTCCTCACTGCGGCAAAAGCAAATTCCGAGCCGTTCCTCTATGTCACTCATAAAGAGGGCTATGTTCCTTACTTTCAGTCCTGCCGCCCCGTGGGCGGCTCTGTCGTCTATGATTTGTGTAAAGTTACTTTTGGTGGGTTGTATTGGTGGAGTTGGTTGGGGCCCTCTTCTGAGTAACAATGGTAGGTTCTTGGACACGGCTCGGACCTTCTGCCCTATCGATCTCCAGACTCCTTGTGATGTTACTGCAGAGGGATTTGGTGTAGATTCGGATAGTGTTGATGTTTGCGGAGCTGATATAGTGGGTGTCGGTGTGTGTTGAAATTGTTGAGTTGTTATTTGTGGCGGTGGTATTGGTGATTGTTGTGGTGGCGGTGGTGTTGATGGTGGTGCTTGTGTCTGTCCTTGTGGGGCTTGTGGTGAGGCGGACGAGCTGTTTCCTTTGGCGACCTTTGCAGCAACGCTTCTTGCGAAAGTGAGAAAAGGAGATCTGGTGGCTTCATTTTCCATGATGGTGTGGAGCATCTGCTGGTTTAAATGAAGTCTTAGGTAACTTTCCAGCGTCATTCTTTCGAGGCCAAATCTCGGGCATTCCAGGATTACATGGAGTGCCGTTTCCTCACATACGGGGTCGCAGATGCACGAGGGGCTGTCTTTCAGAAGGAATCTGTTCAGGTAGGCCGCGAATCCTCCATGGCCAGTCAGTACCTGGCTGTCAGTGGGCGTGAGTATATTCTTCCTTACCAATTTGTTCGCCTCTTTTACGTTTGGTAGAAAGGTTTTGGTAATTGACCCGTTCTGGGAGCTTTCGTATCTAGCCTGCCACTTGTTGACTGAGTCCTCGCGCAGACGTCTCCTGACATATGATATGGGTACCTTATCATAGTCTGGTGCCGTCTTTTTAGTCGTTGCTGCTTTTTTCGCCAATTCGTCCGCTCTTTCGTTGCCTGGTGTTCCAACGTGGGCTCTCAGCCAGAAGAAACGCACGTTCCTGCCTTCCTCTTCGGTTTGTTGTATGCATTTTTTCATTTCCAGGGCCAGAGAGTGAGTCACTGAAGGGGCTCTGAGAAGGTCTAGCGAAGATCTTGAGTCGCTAAGGATGTTGATTGAGCTCTGCTTCGATTTCATCGCCATTTTTATGGCCCTATATAATGCATACATTTCCGCTTGGAAGACGGTGTTGTGCGGCTCTAGGCGAAATGTGGAGTACCTTTTTTCCCTGCCCTGGTCCCACCACGATAAGGCAGCACCTACTTTTCCTTCAATTTTGCTGCCATCGGTAAATATTAGGGGACCGGCTATGCGATGTTCGTCAATGGATGTTGGGTCAAGGTTCTCCAAGCGCACATACTCTGTTGTTTTGAGTTGCGATGGGTGGGGGTTCTGTTGTGGCCCCAGTCTGCGCTCTATTTCGCGTCCTGGTGGTAAGAGATCCACGCTGTGGCCTTTCTTGAACTTGTACATGCTTGCTGTTTCTTGGATCCGAAGGTCGAGTGGGAGAAAGCCTGAGAGAACTAGTGCCGAGGTCAGAGATACCGTTCTGTACGCTTTGCAGATTTTTTGGGCGAAGCCTCTTTGCAGCGAGGCTAGTTGATTTCTTATCTTCAACTTCTCGGCTGCTGAGGACCATGCACTTGCCGCGTAAAGAACGATGGGCTCTATCATCGCCACGTATATGGTTCTGATGATCTCTCCGTTAAGACCCCAGGTGACCCTCGCGGCGCATGCTAACTGCTTGTATATGTCCGCTGCTTTTCTGCAGACTGCAGACACGTGCTCGTTGAAGGTCAGTTTGGAGTCCACTATGAGTCCCAGCAGTTTGATCTGTGATACAAGGTTCAGCTGAGTGCCGGACATATGTATTACCGGGGTTTCAAACTTAAGCTTCTTGGTCAGTAGCATTGCATTGGTTTTATGCGCTGCAAAGCTTAGTTTGTTTTCCGAATCCCACTTCTGAACGGCATCTAAGTTGCTTTCAGCCGACCCTTCCAACTCGCTGGTGTGATGACTTGAAAATATAAGAACCACGTCGTCCGCGTAGGCCTGACAGTATACTCCCAGGGTTTCCATCTTGCGCAAGAGTGAATCAAGGATTAGGTTCCAGAAGGTCGGCCCTCCGATAGATCCTTGTACGCAGCCCTTCGTGGTTTCCTTCTCACTTGTAGCCCTTGCGTAGTTGACTGTAACTCTTCGGTCCTGCAGATATGATATTACTAGTATGTACAAGTTCTTTGGACAGTGTTTTCGCACCAGTTGATTTTTGAGTGCCGGACACCATGCGTTGTCGAAGGCGCCCTCTATGTCCAGTGAGATCATCAGTACAATCTTTTTTGTTTGATCTCGTTTTTGATGTGATTTAAAAGGTCATAGAGAGCGTCCTCGGTCCCTTTCTGTGGCATAAAACCGTACTGGCTGGTGTGGAGAGTTGGTAGGAGGTGCCATTGCAGTCTACCCATCATGAGTTTTTCTAACGTCTTTCCCAAGATCGATAGAAGTCCTATGGGGCGATAAGACTTTGGGTTAGTGTAGTCTTCCTTACCTGGTTTGCGGAGGATGCAAACGTGGGCAATTTTCCATTGCTTGGGGAAGTACGACAGCGTCAGGCATTTGTTCGCCAGTGCCATGAATACCTCCCTGTCGCAATTTATTGCCGCGTTGCATATGTCGGATGTCAGACCGTCAGGACCCGGTGCCTTCTTCGGATTTTGGCTGGAAAGTACCATTTCCAATTCCGGGTCTGTAAAGGGAGGGTCGTCTTCCGACAGTTCTTCTGTCTCCGCTGGGGTTCTGCCATCGGTTAGTTGTCGGACACGCTTTTGAAGTTCGGTATCAGTGTCAACACAGTCGTCCGGGTAAAAGGTTTTTGCTAAGAGATCGGCCGACTGTTCAGGCGATAATGTTTCGCCCGCTGTCCCTCTTAAAAGCATGTCCTCTTGTCTTTTCGACGTGTTCCTGACAACTCTATTGACACTGTCCCAGACGCTTTCGCGGTCCTGCGACGTGCAGAACTCCTTCCAGCTCTGCGTGGCTGCCTCGGTCGCTCTTTGTTGGTATAAGGTTTTAGCCAGTACGTATTGGTCGATCGTGAATTGCCTTCTACAGGGTGCAGCGTTTCTTATCCGGCGTTTCTTCCGTAGCACGTCCCTTTGCAGGTGGTTTAACGTGGTTGACCACCAGGGCGGCCTTGGGTCGCCTTTCCACGCTTTCGTCTTTGGTATCGCGCTTTTACACGCTCCGTGGATGATGGATGTGTAGATGTTCAACACCTCATCAAGTTCCTCCGGCTTCGAGACATTCGAGATTCGGTCTCTGGAGATGTTGTGTTTGGCAAGTGCGGCCCTGAAGTTGGTGGTGAAGTCCGACCATTTTGCCTTCTTCGTGTTGTATATGCGCGTAGAGATTGGCTTTAATGATTCCAGTGGTCTCTCTAGGCGCAGTGCGAAGGTTATGGCGTTGTGGTCTGATGTTATCAGACTTCTTTCCACTTTCCAGTTCTCCGTTCTGCCAAGTAGAGATTGACTCGTTAGAGTCACGTCCACACAACTCTTAAACAGTTTTCCTCCTCTGTATGTCTCAAAAGTTGGCGTGTGACCTGTGTTTATTATGTGGAGGCCCATTTCTGTTGCGAAAGCGTGGTACTCTTCTCCGCGGTGATTTTCGGAGACGCTGCCCCACCAGTGGCTCCAGGCGTTCACGTCCCCTGCCACGATGATGTTGTTAGTCGGGATTTTGTCGGTGGCGACCTTTATTTGTTTTAAATATGGGTGCATGTCTTCGTCGCACTCTAGGTAGACGGACAGAATTCCTAGCAACAGGTTTCCAGCTTGAAGGTGGATAGCGGCCACATTTTCGGTTACAATCTGCGGGTCGTGAATAATCCGCAGGTTACTCCCGAAGATTATAATAGCCGCCTTTACTGGTTTGTTTCGGTTAAGAGTGCACTGGATGGTGGTTGTGCCTGGGTGTTGTTTCAATGTGCCTGTCCTGCCTACGTACGGCTCTTGGACGAGTGCTACTGAAATTCCTCTCTCTTTAGCCGTCTTCATCAGTTCCACTGTTGCTAGTTTTGAGCGTTGAAGATTGATTTGGATGAGTTTGATCACGCTCGTCGTTCCTTCTTTACCTTTGAGTTCGACGTGTGTGTGAGGGTTTTCGGTGCCTTTAGCAGTATTGGACCCTCGTTCGTGCTATCGAGTCCCACCTTTGTCTTTCTGGGCACTCTGCGCTATACGCGGTGTGTGCTGTGTTGTCCCTTTTGGTTCTGCAGCAGTTCGCACAGCGCGGGGGTTCTGACTTTTGTCTCTGGGCACAGTCCTTTCCTGTGTGTTCACCTCCGCAGAAACTGCAGGTATCTTTTTCAGCTCTGCAGAGGGTTTTGGTGTGCCCGAAGCCTAGGCATTTGACACATTGTACTAGTGGAGACTGGTCTTCCACCGCGCAACGGCCAAAACCTATGTAAATTTTCCCCGCTTCTGTTAACCGCTTCCATACAGTGGGGGATAACTCTAAGACCGGGTGGCACTCATGTGGGTTACGGGCTCGCTTCCTGTAGCGAACCCTCATTCTCAGGTCTGCTTCACTTAGTTCCTGCAGAAGATGTTTGTTCTGGGACTTTGTGAAGTCCACAATTTCGTCATTTGTGAAGCAGTTGAGTACTCCCCTTACACAAACGAGAGGGTCCTGATTTGTTGTTTCTTTTACTGCTAAATCCTTATGTTTTTGACCTGACTTTTCACTAGGTTCATATCTCTTTAGTGGGGCATCTCAAGACCACCTTCTGGTCCCTGGCTTTTCGCACCCGATCAACCTTCGCTCCGGTCTTCTTTAAGTCTAGGGCGTCCCTGATCTTGGTGATGACATTCTCGCTAGTCTCCTCAGGGAGCTTCGACGAGATGATCAGGGTGTGGTTCGGGTGCGGCTGTTTTGGTTTGGCGGCGACCTGTGCGAACGTGTGTGGTCCTGCCGGGGGTTTTTCGCTCATCGTCAGCTCTGTAACGCCCTTCTTTATAGTGGCCAGGGTCTGTTTCACCTCCTGGACTGCCAGCTCTGTGTCGAGTGACGGCCCAGGGGGCGAGGTGTTTTTTACGTTGGTATCTCTCATCGCCCTTACTTCGGAGGACACTATCTCCAGTTTTTCCGATAGATTTTTTAACTCTGGGGTCAGGTCAATTTGTGGTGGTGGTGGTGGTGGTGGAAGTGTTTGTGTTGTGTGTTCTGTGTGTTTTCGTGTCAGCTCCGCTATGGCTTCACTCAGCGTTCGCAGGTTCTCCGCGATTCGAGGGTCCTCTTTGGGGGGGGGCATTGGTGTTTGAGACTGCTTTCTTGCGGTTTCGGAGACCAGGGACTGTGTTTTGTCTATGTCCCTACGCAGTGAGTCTAATCTGGTACCCAGGCTGTCCATCTGGGACTCCATTTTGGTCATCACTGTTTCCAGCGATTTCCATTTGGAGGACTCCGTCTCCGTTCCCTCCGCGCATTTGGACTCAATTATCCCCTTTATGCCCTTACTGATGGTATTCTGCATCTCTCGGATCTCCTTGATTTGTCTGAAGGGCTCCGTTGTTTCATAGCCCAGCCAGTTCCTGATTGACTGGGTCTGGTTAGGTTAGGTTAGGTTAGGTTAGGTTAGGTTAGGTTAGGTTAGGTTAGGTTAGGTTAGGTTAGGTTAGGTTAGGTTAGGTTAGGTTAGGTTAGGTTAGGTTAGGTTAGGTTAGGTTAGGTTAGGTTAGGTTAGGTTAGGTTTCCCAAGGGAGTTGCTGGTCCTCCTACTGGGCGCGTCCCCAGGTGGCGGATAGGGGAAACCACTCGCTCTCGCGGGCGGGTGGACCGGGAGTTATTCCCGGCGCGGACCAAAACCAGCGAGGCATGGGCGTGCCTTTAGTCCATTGTTATGGACACGGCCTAGGGGAGCACACCCCGACAGAAAAGCCAAAGCTGTGGATCAGCACAAAACAACATGTCGGTAATCAAGAATTTTAATCTACCGCAGGAGGGTACCAGCGAGTCTGGAGAGTCCCTCCGTGCTTCGGCACGCAAGCCCCACGAATCTGCGGGGGGCAAAGACTACCGATGTGTTGCGGGTGAGGGGCCCGAGAAGGGCGGAGAGGGTAGGTTGGTGCCTGAGATGGGCGGTGTTGAGGAAGTTGTGCCTGAGACGGGTGGAGTGGAGAAGGTAGTGTCTGTGACGGGCGGTGGTTTAGAAGTCGTGGAGGGTATTTTGCCCGAAATGGGAAAAAGTCCGGCACTTGTGCCTATAGGAGGAGCGGTAAAAGAGGCCCGAACAATGGTAGAACGTTTGGACCTTGCGGAATGTGCCTCGATTATAAGTGGCAGATCAAGGTCAGTGTCATCACGGGGCCGGTTTTGGGCGTCAGAATCAGGAACAGAGAGTGACATGTCTCTGATTTCACAAAACTCGGAGACCAGGTCACAATTCCGGAAGGACCGAAAGCGACCCCGTAGTAGGAAATGTAATTCCGGCTCTTCGGAAGCCGATGAGGAGTGCGAGAGACCGAAAGTGAAGATCCTTTCGGTTAAGCGCAAAAACAAGGGCGATGATGGCGATAGTCAGCCAAACAAGGCCAAACAAATATTAACTGAGGCCAAACGGGAGGAGTCACGGCTAAGGGCGGAACAAGAGGTAGCACAGGCTATGCAATCAGAAGCACGTTCCAGGCTCTCAGACATATTTAAGGAGATGAACTACGGAGAAGTAAATGGACCCCTGGTGCAAGATCTCCAACATCAGGTCTCTAATAGCCTGGCAACTATTAATAAAGTTGCTAGCAAATCGGGTAACCTTAAGGGTACTTTCACTAAAGCCCTTAAGGAAGCCGCCGGGACTATTCACATGGCAGTGGATATATTGGCTAAGAAAACGGCTAATGATGAAGTGATGCAGCTGCGGGCAACAAATGCGCGCTTAAGCCAGGAGTTGACCGAGCTGCGAAAGGAATTGTGTCTCTTGAGGGCCGACCTTGAACGCTCCAGAGTTGATGGACCGGTCTCTAATAAAACCAACGAGGAAGTGGCGCGCACAGTAATGGTGCAAGTGGGCACGTTACTGAATACGCGATTGGCGGCGCTGGAGGAAAGACTCCTTCCGGAAAAGCCGATGCGCCCTCCATTAGCCGCAGATAAAAAGCGAATAGCGGTTGCCTCGAGAGCCGAGTCAGTGCCAAGCGTTACAACGTTGGTGGCTCCTGCCAATCCAGCACCAAAACAAAAGGCGCTAAAGAAGGGGACAAAGTCCAAAGTTAAGGAGAAAATCCCGCAACCCGCACCGGCAGAGCCTCGTCCACTGCCTCCTGCACCGGCCGATGTAAATGAGGGCTGGAATGTAGTGGTGCGTAAAGGTAAGAAGAAGGCAGCAGCAGCCCAGGCAAAGCAACAGAAAGCTAAGCCTCAAACTGCTAAGAAGCAGAAGCTGCGCCCTCCTCGGTCGGCAGTTGTCACATTAACGTTGAAGCCGGCCGCGGCCCAGAAGGAGATGTCATACCGCGACGTCCTTACCCAGATCAAGCAGGCGGTAAAATTAGAAGATCTGGGTATTCAGGACGTGCGGCTCAGGGTCGCCTCTACTGGTGCTAGGGTTCTGGAGCTACCTGGCACCAATAGTGGTGAGAAGGCGGATGCCCTCGCCCTAAAACTGCGCGGAATATTGGACGCGAGTGACGTGCTGATCGCAAGACCGGTGAAGTGTGCAGAGTTGAGGGTCAGTGGCCTAGACGACTCTGCAACTTCGGAGGAGGTTGCGCAAGCCGTAAGCCGTGTTGGCGGTTGCGACGTCGGTTCGATTAAAGCAGGTGAGATCCGGCAGGACCGCAACGGCTTGGGCGCAGTGTGGGTCCGCTGTCCTATTGCGGCGGCCAAAAAGGTTAGTGGAACGCGGCTCCTTGTGGGCTTCGTGTCGGCGCGGGTGCAACTGCTGCAACAGCGAGTCCGGCGCTGTTTCCGTTGCCACGATGTTGGGCACGTGGCAGCGAAATGCAGCAGTGCGCAAGATAGGAGCCAGCAGTGCTTCAGGTGCGGCCAGGCCGGGCACAAGCAACACCAGTGCTCGGCGGCACCTCACTGCCCGGTCTGCGAGGCGGCAGGACAGCCCGCAGACCATAAGGTGGGAAGCGCTGCATGCGCCAGGGCCGGCATCTCAAGAAAGAGGAGGGAAGGCAGGAAGGGAGGGAGGGGGCCAGCGGTGCCCAAACCCAATGCCCCAGCCAGGCAAGAGGAGGTGCAGCACATGGAAGCCCAATAATGGCTCTCCATGTGTTGCAGGCGAACATAAACCACTGCGCCAGGGCCCAGGACTTATTGGTCCAAAGCCTGGCGCAGTGGTCTATTCAGGTGGCGGTTGTTGCGGAGCCCTACAGTGTCCCCGCACGTGATAACTGGGTCGCAGACAACACCGGGGTGGTGGCTATTATCACCCAGGTAGCTGCGGGCTCCCCGCCTTTCTCACGAGTCGAGAGGGGTGCGGGATGCGTCGCGGCACTTGTCGGCGATCTAGTTGTCGTCGGTGTCTACTTTTCCCCCAATCGAACTCTTGCGGAGTTTGAAGAGTTCCTAATCCGCTTGGGGGAAATGATAGACCGACATCGTTCGGCGGAGGTGCTGGTGGCGGGGGACCTCAACGCGAAGTCGAGCGTTTGGGGCTCTGCAACGACGACTGAGCGTGGTACGACGCTCTCGGAGTGGGTAGTTGCCTCTGGTTTGTCTGTCCTCAATCGGGGGACGACCAACACCTGCGTGCGAAGGCTGGGCGGGTCCGTGGTGGACGTAACGTTCGCAAGCCCGGCCCTAGCGCGCCGTGTTCACGGTTGGCGAGTGTTGGATGATGTGGAGACTCTTTCGGACCATCTTTACATCCAATTTGAGATCTCCACTCATCCGACGGTGCCGTCAGCTGTAGGTCGCACCTCGCGAGAGGACGGACCGCGGTGGCAACTGAGGTGCCTCGACAAGGGACTTCTGGAGGAAGCTGCGATAGTGCAAGCCTGGCTGCCCCAGAGCTAGGCGTCTGCAGAAGACGCCGCAAACTGGGCGCAGAGGGCAATGACGCGTATCTGCGACGCGTCAATGCCCCGCTCCGGGCGCCGCCCTCAACGGCGGCAAGTGTACTGGTGGTCGGGTGAGATCGCTCAATTGCGCAACATCTGCATTGAGGCGAGACGCCTTTACACGCACTATCGCAGGCGGGCACGCCGGCAGCAGGAGGAGGAGGACCGGTTGTACTGCGCCTACGTCGAGGCGAAGAAAGCGCTGCAGGAAGAGATCGGTCGTGCGAAAGGCGAGGCGCACGACGAAGCTCTCGCGGGGATAGACCGGGACCCGTTCGGAACGCCGTACCGGATGGTGCGCGGCAAGCTCCGAACTTGGGCCCCGCCTTTGACGCAGACACTCCCGCCGGATACTCTCCGAGGGGTGCTGTCGTCTCTGTTCCCGCAGCGGGCCAATTTTACACCTCCACCAATGGCCCGCCCTGCAGCGCCAGAGGAGGAAGACGAGAGCGTCGTACCAGAGGTGCTGGAAGAGGAGCTGGAGGAAGCTGTGAGGCGATCTCGGGGCAAAACCACCGCCCCAGGGCTCGACGGCATTCCCGGGCGCGTAGTTGCTTTGGCCCATTCTATCTTGGGGCCAAGCATTAGAGGGCTATTTGCGTCTTGTCTGTCTCAAGCCATAATTCCACAGTGGTGGAAGACAGGCAGACTAGTCCTCATCAAGAAGGAGGGGCGCCCGGCGGAGTCAGCTTCGGCTTATAGGCCGATTGTGCTGTTGAGCGAGATCGCCAAGCTCTTCGAGAGGGTGGTAGCGAGGAGGCTACACCAGCACCTCGAGAGGACAGGTCCAAACCTCTCGGACAGCCAGTATGGCTTCCGAAGTGGACGCTCCACGGTGGATGCCATACTGCAGGTGAAGTCCCATGCGCAGGACGCAGTGGCTCGGGGCGAAGGAGTCTTGGCGGTGTCTTTAGACATCGCCAACGCTTTTAACTCCATGCCCTGGCCCTGCATCAATGAGGCACTCATTTACCATCGGGTGCCTCCATACCTGCGCCGCATCATCGGGGCTTACCTCTCCGAGAGGTCTGTGACCTTTCCTGGAAGCTCCGGCTGGGGAGTTTGGGAGGTGTCGTGCGGTGTTCCACAGGGATCGGTGCTGGGTCCGATCCTCTGGAACATCGGTTACGACTGGGTGCTTCGGGGTAGCCCCCTGCCGGGGGTAAAGGTCCTCTGCTACGCTGATGACACGCTGGTCTTAGCGCAGCAGAGAACCTATCGCGAGGCAGCAGTGCTCGCGACAGCTGGCGTGGCTCACGTCGTCGGGCGGATTCGGCGGCTGGGTCTGGAGGTTGCACTAGACAAGTCTGAGGCAATCTACTTCAATGCTCCGAGGAGGGCCGCTCCACCAGAGGCCCACATCGTCGTCGGCGGTGTGACGATTGAAGTGAAGAGGAGCATGAAGTACCTCGGACTTGTCTTGGACAACAGGTGGAGTTTTCGGGACCATTTTATACGAATGGTCCCGAGGCTGTTTAAGACAGCGGGGGCCTTGGCGCGCCTTTTGCCCAACGTAAGTGGGCCGCGCGCCTCGAGCCGTCGGCTGTACACCGGAGTGGTCCGATCGATGGCGCTGTACGGTGCTCCCGTATGGGCGGACGCCCTGAACCGGCAAAACGTCGCCCTGCTGCGGCGGGCGCAGAGGGTGATGGCCATCAGGGTGATACGGGGGTACAGGACCATCTCCGGTGAGGTGGCGTGTGTGCTGGCAGGAGTCCTGCCGTGGGACCTGGACGCGATTGCTCTGGCGTCGGTCTATTGCCGGCGTCGAGGTCTTGCGTCCGGGTCTTCGGCAAGGTCAGCACCACAGGAGGAGGCGCGGGATGCCGCATTGCAAGAGTGGGAGTCCCGGCTGGCAACACCAACCGCCGGCCGGAGGACGATCGAGGCAGTTCGTCCAGTTTTCCGCCAGTGGTTAGCGAGGCGTCATGGCGTCCTAACCTTCCGCACCACACAGGTACTCTCAGGGCACGGTTGCTTTGGGAGATATCTGTGTCGGGTGGCGGGGGGGGAGCCCGCCCCCCGCTGCCACCACTGCGACTGCCTCGAAGAGACGGCCCAGCACACGCTGGAGGTGTGCCCAGCCTGGGCGTCTCAACGTCGCGCATTGCGCGACGTCATAGGGGACGACCTTTCCCTGCCGGCCGTAGTCAAGGCCATGGCCGGCAGCGAGACGTCGTGGGACGCGGTCTCTTCCTTCTGCGAGGCAGTGGTGCTCGAGAAGGAGGCGGCGGAGCGGGCGAGGGAGGCTTCTTCCGAACTCGCCGTCCGCCGCAAAAGACCGGGTCGCCGGAGGGCGGCACACGATCGCCGCCTTCCGCCCTAATCGGCCAGAGGGCGGTCAGCTTGGGGAAGCTGATCGCCTACAAACCTGGCCCGAGTAGGCGCGCGCAGGTTGCTCCCGCGCGCTACTCAGAGCAGGCCGTCGAGGGTGGCCCACCACCCCCGACTCCGAGACGTGCCTAGCAGGCTCCCGTCGCCGAGGCTATGGACGAATCCATGGCACCCATTGGCCCGGGCCGGTACGGTCGAGGCGGAGCACCGTGAGGTTTTAGTGGGTAGTGTGGACGGCCTATATCTGCTGGTCCATTAGTCCCACATAACCCACTCGAGTCCCCACTCGGGTGGCGTACCCGTAAAAGGGTTTCCTCACGAAAAAAAAAAAAAAAAAAAAAAAAAAAAAAGGTTAGGTTAGGTTAGGTTAGGTTAGGTTAGGTTAGGTTAGGTTAGGTTAGGTTAGGTTCCCAAGGGAGTTGCTGGTCCTCCTACTGGGCGCGTCCCCAGGTGGCGGATAGGGGAAACCACTCGCTCTTGCGGGCGAGTGGACCGGGAGTTTTTCCCGGCGCGGACCAAAACCAGCGAGGCATGGGCGTGCCTTTAGTCCATCGTTATGGACACGGCCTAGGGGAGCACACCCCGACAGAAAAGCCGAAGCTGTGGATCAGCAAACCAAACAACATGTCGGCAAGTCAAAATTCAATCTTACCGCAGGAGGGTACCAGCCAGTCTGGAGAATCCCTCCGTGCTACGGCACGCAAGCCCCACGAATCTGCGGGGGGCCACGTTTACCGATGTGTTGCGGGGGAAGGGCCCGAGAAGGGCGGAGTCGAGGAAGGGCCTGCGAAAGGCGGAGAGTTGGTTGTGCCTGGGGAGGGCGAAATTGTTGGAGATGTGGTCGAAGGAGATCTTATTCTGTCTCAGGCAAGTGAAGAACGGAGGCTATCTGTGACGAGTGGCGTTGCAGGGATTGGAGTGAAGGAGCCGCGAGTGGTTTTGACCAAGGTGGATGTTAGTGTTGAGTCAACCAAGGTTGGTGTTAGGTCTAGGCGGGGATCTGGTTCGTCGTATGGGCGGCTATGGGGAGCATCGGAGTCGAAGGAGTCAGACTCCGAAAGCCTAATGTCTGTGGGATCACTACAGCCAAAGACGCAGTTGCAATACATGAAGGATGCGAGTAAAAGACCTCGGAAACCGAGTGACCAGGCAGAGTCATCAGGTGAAGGAGAATCTGACAGACCGGCCCCCAAAGTAGTGGCGAAGAAACGAGGGAGAGGAAGGCCCTCCATGGAGGCTGAGAAGGCTCGTAAAGGTACAAAACAGGAGGAGGGCAGAAATAGGACAGAAAGTGAGGTGGAAGAAGGTATCTCTGTCCTCCGTTCTAGAGCCATTTCTAGGCAATCGGTCATGTCTTTAGGGTCAAACCCGGAACAGGATGAAACCAGACTCGCGTCTGACCTCCACAATAGAGTGACTGATAGCCTAGAAGTTATAAGAAAGGTAGCCAGCAAATCTGGTAACCTAAAGGGTACCTTTACTAGGGCTCTGAAAGAGGCGGGCGAAAGCCATAGACATGGCGGTGGACGAGCTAGCTCAGCGAACAGCAACGGAGGAGGTAGCACAGTTGCGAGCGTATAATAATAAGCTGCGCTACGAAATGTCGGAGTTGCGGAATGAGGTCAGTCTTTTACGGGCTGACCTTCAAAAGCAAAAAAAACCAAACGGTGGAACATGGCAATAACCAACCAGCCCGTTCTGATGAGCTGATGCGCTCGATAATGATTGAAGTCGGAACGATGGTGAGCGCCCGGATAGAAGGTCTAGAAAGTCGACTTCTTCCGGAAAAGAGCATGCGTCCCCCGCTGGCGGCGTCAAAAGTGGTTGCGTCCACTTCACCAAGAGCAGAGGTGAATACTACGCTTATGGCTCCCGCGAACCCTGCTCCCACAAGACCTACAAAAATGCCTACAAAAGGCAAAGGTCAAGGTAAGGGCAAAGGGAACAAAGCCTCAGGAGCTCTAGAGGTGAAAGCGCCACAGCCACGCTCGCTACCACCTGCGCCAGCAGATATGTCGGAAGGGTGGAATGTGGTTGCCAGAAAAGGCGCTAAAAAGAAGGCTGCTGTTGATCAAGCCCAGCAGCTATCTAAAAGTAAGAAAGGGCAAAAGGAGTCAAAGGCGCCGAAAAAGCCAAAATTAAGGCAGCCACGATCCGCTGTAGTTGCGTTGAAGCTCCAACCCAGAGCAGTGGAGAGCAACGTAACTTACAGCCAAGTGCTCTCCCAGCTCAAGGATAAGGTTGACCTCGCGGAGTTGGATATCTCGGACATGAGATTCCGAGTTGCATCCACTGGCGCGAGGTTACTGGAAATCCCGGGGACTAATTCGGGCGAGAAGGCGGATGCTCTTGCGCAAAAATTAGGCGGCGTGCTAGGGGAGAGCGAAGTCCAAGTGACACGGCCTACAAAATGAGCAGAGTTACGCGTAAGTGGTCTCGCTGACTCCGTGACGTCCGTGGAGGAGGCGGCAGCCGTCAGCAAAACTGGTGGTTGTAATATTGGCACAGTCAAAGTTGGGGAGGTTCGGCGGGATCATGCAGGCCTTGGCACGGCCTGGGTCCGTTGTCCGGTGGTTGCTGCCAAAAGGGTGAGTGGAGGGCGTCTTTTGGTGGGTTTCGTGTCGGCGAAAGTCACACTGTTGCAGCAGAGGGTCCTGCGTTGCTTCCGCTGCCACGAAACAGGACACGTGGCTGCGAACTGTAGCGGTAAGGATCGCAGCTCTCACTGCTTCAGATGTGGACGCCCTGGCCACAAGCACGCCACGTGTTCAGAGCAACCACACTGTCCGGCGTGCGAGGAAGCTCAGAGGCCTGCCAGTCACTTAGCGGGAAGCTCAGCCTGCGCAAAAATATGTGCGCAGTCAAAACGCAGGAAAGGAAGGGCGGCCACTACAAGCCAAGCCCCACCTGAAGCCCAATCAAAGAAGGGCATGGAGGAGCAGCCTATGCTCATCCAATAATGGATGTGCAGATACTGCAGGCGAACATCAACCACTGTGCCAGAGCCCAAGACTTATTGGTCCAAAGCCTGGAGCAGCGGTCGATACAAGTGGCGGTTGTTGCGGAGCCGTACAGCGTGCCTGCGCGGGATAACTGGGTCGCGGACAACACCGGGGTGGTGACTATTATCACCCAGGTAGCTGCGGGCTCCCCGCCTTTCTCACGAGTTGAGAGGGGTGCGGGATGCGTCGCGGCACTTGTCGGCGACCTAGTTATCGTTGGTGTTTACTTTTCCCCCAATCGAACTCTTGCAGAGTTCGAAGAGTTTCTCATTCGATTGGGGGAAATGGTAGAACGGCATCGCCCGGCGGTGGTGTTGGTTGCGGGCGCTCTCAACGCCAAATCCAGCGTATGGGGCTCCGCAACGACGGATGTGCGTGGTGTGACACTGTCGGAGTGGGTTATTGCCACCGGTTTGTCTGTCCTCAATCGAGGGACAACGAACACGTGTGTGCGAAGGCTGGGCGGGTCCGTCGTGGACGTAACGTTTGCGAGCCCGGCCCTAGCGCGTCGTGTTCGGGGTTGGCGAGTGCTGGATGATGTGGAGACTCTCTCGGACCACCTCTACATCCAATACGAGATCTCCACACATCCGGCGGCGCCGCCAGCCCCCAGTCCAACCTCGCGAGAGTACGGACCGCGGTGGCAATTGGGTCGTCTCGACAAGCAACTGCTGGAGGAGGCAGCGATAGTGGAATCCTGGCTGCCCCAGAGCTTGGCGTCTGCAGAAGACGCCGCCACCTGGGCACAGGGGGCGATGACGCGTATCTGTGACGCGTCAATGCCCCGTTCCGGGCGTCGCCCTCAGCGGCGACAAGTGTACTGGTGGTCGTGGGAGATCGCCCAACTGCGTAACACCTGCGTTGGTGCGAGACGCCAGTACAGCCACTATCGGAGACGGGTACAGAAGGTGCAGGAGGAGGAAGACCGACTGTACCAGGTCTATGTCGAGGCGAGGACGCGGCTGCAGGAGGAAATCGGTCGTGCGAAGGGCGAGTCGCACGATCGAATGATTGCGGGGATAGACCAAGACCCGTACGGGACGCCTTACCGGATGGTGATCGGTAAGTTACGGGCTTGGGCACCACCATTGACGCAGACACTCCGACCGGAAATTCTCCGAGGGGTGCTGTCGTCGCTATTCCCGCAGTGGGCCAATTTCTCACCACCTTCTATGGCCCGTCCTGCAGCGCAAAGGGAGGAAGACAGTGTCGCACCACCAGTGGAGGAGGAGGAGCTCGAAGAAGCTGTTCGCCGATCTCGGCACAAGAGCACCGCCCCTGGCCTGGATGGCATCCCCGGCCGGGCGTTAACTCTGGCCCTGAACACCATGGGGCCCAGAGTGCGAGGTCTTTTCACTGCCTGTCTGGCTCAAGCCATAATTACACAGCGGTGGAAGACAGGCAGGTTAGTCCTCATTAAGAAGGAGGGGCGTCCGGCGGATTCAGCCTCCGCCTATAGGCCTATTGTGCTCTTGAGCGAGATCGCCAAGCTCTTCGAGCGAGTTGTAGCGAGACGGCTACAACACCATTTGGAGGGGACAGGTCCGGACCTCTCGGACCTGCAGTATGGCTTCCGCAGTGGGCGTTCGACGGTGGATGCCATACTCGAGGTGAAGTCCCATGCGCAGGATGCGGTTGCCCGGGGTGACGGGATTTTGGCGGTGTCTTTAGACATCGCCAACGCCTTTAGCTCCCTGCCCTGGCCTTGCATTAAGGAGGCACTTTTATACCACCGTGTGCCTCCATACCTGTGCCGCGTCTTTGGGGCTTACCTGTCCGGGAAGTCCGTGATCTTTCCCGCTCCTGGTGGAGGATGGGAGGAGTACGAAGTGTCGTCCGGTGTTCCACAAGGATCGGTACTGGGACCCATCCTCTGGAACATCGGATATGACTGGGCGCTGCGGGGCAGCAACTTGGGGGGAATAAAGGTCCTCTGTTACGCCGATGACACGCTGGTCTTGGCGCAGCAGAGGACCTATCGCGAGGCGGCTGTACTCGCCACGGCCGGGGTGGCCGTTGTTGTAGGCCGCATCAGGCGGCTTGGTTTGGAGGTCGCCCTGAACAAGTCCGAGGCATTATACTTCCATGCTCCTCGAAAGGGCCCACCACCAGATGCCCATATCGTCGTCGGTGTCGTCAAAATTGACGTCTAAAGGAGCATGAAGAACCTCGGACTTGTTCTGGACGGTCGGTGGAGTTTCCGGGGCCACTTTTCATCTTTGGCCCCGAAACTGTTGAAGACGGCGGCGGCCTTGGCGCGCCTTTTGCCCAATGTGGATGGGCCGAGCGCCTCGAGCCGTCGGCTGTACACCGGAGTGGTCAGGTCGATGGCCCTCTACGGTGCCCCCGTATGGGCGGACGCCTTGGACCGGCACAACATCACTCTGCTGCGACGGGCGCAGAGGGTGATGGCCATCCGGGCGATACGGGGGTATCGGACCATCTCCGGTGAGGTGGCGTGCGTGCTGGCCGGAGTCATGCCGTGGGACCTGGACGCGACTGCTCTGGCGTCGGTCTATTGCCGGCGTCGGGGCCTCGTGTCCGGGGCCGCGGCAAGGTCAGCACCACAAGAGGAGGCGCGGGATGCCGCATTGGAGGTGTGGGAGTCCCGGCTGGCAACACCAACCGCCGGCCGGAGGACGATCGAGGCTGTTCGTCCAGTCTTCCGCCAGTGGTTAGCGAGGCGTCACGGCGTCCTAACCTTCCGCACCACGCAGGTGCTCACGGGGCATGGTTGCTTCGGGGGTTACCTGTGTCGGATCGCTGGGAGGGAGACCGATGCCCGCTGCCACCACTGCGACGACTGCCTCGACGAGACGGCCCAGCACACGCTGGAGGTGTGCCCAGCCTGGGCGTCTCAACGTCGCGCTCTGCGTGACGTCATTGGGGACGACCTTTCCCTGCCGGCCGTAGTCAAGGCCATGGCCGGTAGCGAGACGTCGTGGGACGCGGTCTCGTCCTTCTGCGAGGCAGTGGTGCTCGAGAAGGAGGCGGCGGAACGTGCGAGGGAGGCATCAGCCGAACTCGCTATCCGTCGCAAAAGACCGGGTCGCCGGAGGGCGGCACACGACCGCCGCCTTCCGCCCTAATGAGCCAGAGGGCGGTCAGCTTGGGGAAGCTGATGGCCTACTAACCTGGCCCGAGTAGGCGCGCGCAGGTTGCTCCCGCGCGCTACTCTGAGAAGGCCGTCGAGGGTGACCACACACCACCCTTGACTCCGCGACGTGCCTAGAACGCTCCCGCCGCCGCGCTTCACGGAAGACTCTAGTTCCCGTGTCGTGCGGCCACTGGCGGTCGAGGAGGAGCATCGTGAGGTTTTAGTGGGTATTCGGACGGCCTATATCTGCTAGTCCGCGAGTCCCACATAACCCGCTCGAGTCCCCACTCGGCCGGGTATCCGTAAACGGATTTCCTCACGTTAAAAAAAAAAAAAGAAAAAAAAAAAAAAAAAAAAAAAAAAAAAAAGGTTAGGTTAGGTTAGGTTAGGTTAGGTTAGGTTAGGTTAGGTTAGGTTAGGTTAGGTTAGGTTAGGTTAGGTTAGGTTAGGTTAGGTTAGGTTAGGTTAGGTTAGGTTAGGTTAGGTTAGGTTAGGTTAGGTTAGGTTAGGTTAGGTTAGGTTAGGTTAGGTTAGGTTAGGTTAGGTTAGGTTAGGTTAGGTTAGGTTAGGTTAGGTTAGGTTAGGTTAGGTTAGGTTAGGTTAGGTTAGGTTAGGTTAGGTTAGGTTAGGTTAGGTTAGGTTAGGTTAGGTTAGGTTAGGTTAGGTTAGGTTAGGTTAGGTTAGGTTAGGTTAGGTTAGGTTAGGTTAGGTTAGGTTAGGTTAGGTTAGGTTAGGTTAGGTTAGGTTAGGTTAGGTTAGGTTAGGTTAGGTTAGGTTAGGTTAGGTTAGGTTAGGTTAGGTTAGGTTAGGTTAGGTTAGGTTAGGTTAGGTTTTTTTTTTTTTTTTTTTTTATTTTTTAGTTTTTATTACTTGCAACCTCCATCATGGTCAACGGAGACTTTGTTTGCCTTGAAATGTTATATGACCCTTTTATTTTATAATTTTATATTTTATGTATCTTTATTTAGTTTTCATTGTTATTTTTTCTATTTTGTTCCTATGGACGTGTACTTTGTTGTTTCTTATTTATGTATTTATTTTTAATTACTTCTTTTTTTGTACATACGTATCTATTTTTACTATTCATTTTAATTTCACATTTCTGGCTTTTAATGTTCAATATTACTCTATTTTATTCATTTATTTTGTTTCCTTTTTTTTGTACTATCTAGTTGTTGTTTTTTCTATTTCATTTCCTATGGACATGCACTTTGTTGTTTCTTATTTATTTATTTGATTACTTCTTTTATGTACATACAAATCTATTTTTACTATTCATTTTATTTTTACATTTTTGACTTTTAATTTTTTTTTAAATTTTACAATATTTTATTTATTTCTTTTGTTTCCTATTCGGTGCTATCTAGCCCCAGCCACGGATACACCTATATCCAGAATTTTCAGTGACTTATTCTGGTCTGAAAGAACTATTTTTTCAGCTTGTATATTGCGTTTGGGGTTGGAGCTAGTTTGATTTATGGCAGTTAGATTTGTAGTTTCTGTCTGTATGTCTATTCCAGGACTTCCAGGTTTCCGTGCTCTGTCCAAGGGAGCCAACCCCATGGTTCTACATATGGTTTGATATTCCACGCTATTATGTGAGCAAATGAGTTTCAAGCCCGTATGTGCCCCCATGTGTTGGCTCTCAGGCACAGTGACTCTACCTTGTCTTAAGTGCTTGTCCTCCGCTCCACCTTTAGCAGTATGCTATCGTGGAGCGGGCCAGCGAATCCCACCGCTTTCGGACCGGGCATTCGTCACTGAAGGCATTGTGATCTGCGCGGCTGTGTTTTGCCTTGGTACAGTTCCTACACGTAGGGTGGGTAGTCGCCGCGAGATCACATTCCGCTTTAAGGTGCTGGCCCCCACAGTGGCTGCAGACGTCTGTCTCCTCTGTGCAGAGCCTCCTGGTGTGGCCGTATGCCAGGCACCGGGAGCACTGCACTAGGGGAGATTGGTCCAAGACCCTGACACGCTGCAGGTCCACTCGGAGCGCTCCTAGGTCTGTCGCTCTCCTCCATATTATGGGGGAGACCGACAGAACCAGGTGGCTCGTGTGAGGGTTCCTTGCCTTTTTGCGGAATTTGACCTGAATCCGATCGTCCTCCTTGGCGAGATCACCGAAGACCTCCCCATTCTGCTTCCTGAGAGCCCCGAGCACCTCCTCATCAGAGTTGACGCTCAGCAGGTCTCTCAGGACGATCATGGGGTCCCGGTTCTCGACGTTCTCGACACGAAGGCGACCAGACTCAAGTCGTTGCCTGGCCTTCTCCCGGTCCTCTGCCGTTGCGCACCCGAGGACAATTTTACTGCCTTTGGCCTTTCGTACTCTCTCCACTTTTATCCACCCCTCCTTGGCATCCACCGCTTTGCGCACTCGCTCCAGTACCTCCTCCCCTGTCTCTAATACATCCTCGGAGGAGACGATGATCGAGTGCAGGGATGGTCGCACCGGTTTGGCAGTCTGCGCGTTTGCGGTGACAGTAGCGTAGGATGAGGGAGGATTTGTGGGTGAAGAGGTGGCCTTTTTGTCGAGCGCCAATCTTAGCTCCCGCATTTGCTCGGTGTTATCGGCCAACAGCCGCGAGTGCTCCTCGATCTTTCTCGAGAGGTCTCCCTGCTCTTTGCACTCGGGCTGTTCTTTTTGGGCTTCGTTATTAGCGCTAGGCTCACCCTCTAGCTCTTTTACTAGTGCGTATAAGCGCTCTAGGGCCTTTATAACACCGGCTTTTATATCTGATTTGAGATTGCGGGAGTTATTTAGAAGAAGTTTGGCGCTCATAAGGCAGGCCTTCGCTTCCGACGTTCTATCCTTGTATGTCCTCTTGGTTTCTTCCTCACCCTCGGGGCTGAACTCCAGCCTGGTCCCCCTGACGAGGGTGAGGTCAATTTGGTGGGCAGCAGGCTTGACTGATGGGGTCCTAAACATTATGTGGAGGTGCGCGTTAAAACGTAAAATTGGGTGTAAAGTGCCCGTAAGTTGTGTATGGTACCTAGTCGTACTCTTGGCAGTCAGTGGTGTAAAGAGCCACTACTGTCTGATTGGAATAAACCAGAGTAAATGGGAAAGAAGAAGAAAAGATATATAGAGTGAGGGGAACTAAAAGATTTTCTACCGAAAATCTGAATTTCCCCTCCAGGCCTACCGTGTCAAGAAGGTTAAAATGAGTATAGATATATTTAAATAGAAATATATATAAAGATAGATTTTTACTCCAGTAAATATATTGTAATTAATCGAACTAGGTAAATTGAGTGAAGAAACTTTTAAATTTTTTGAATAATCACCGCTACAATAAAACTATGTTAAAATCCAATTTAAAATAAATATCAAGTTCAGATATGAATAAATACTAGGTTAAAATTAAAATTTCAATTTGAATTATTTTTAAAATAATTGAAGTTAAAATAAAATTAAAATTATATTAAATCCAATTCAAATAAATATCAATAAAATTTATTAACAAATACGAGATTAAAATACTAATAAATACAGCGTTAAAAATAAAGGTCAATTGCAATTACAGTAAAATTTAAAATATAAATATTTTATGTTTGGTAAAGATACCAACTGTCGATCTGAAAGAATCAGTGGTGTAAAAAGCCACTGACAGTCTTTGTGTATTTATCTAAATATTTTTTCTGTCGTTTCTAGGCCTAAAGCTAGATAAATTTATTAAAATAAAGCTATAAATGTCAAGAATTTCGCCAAGGTCAGACCACCTTTACCTGCCTGGCGAGTATAGGGTGTGGTGGGGGGGCCTTTTTTTCAGTTTCTCGTGCTCCGATTTGCACGAAATCGGTGTCAAACGATCGGGCTTCGCGATGCCTACGAAACTGTGAAGAATTGAAGACTGAGGGGGAGGGGGGTGAGTATAAAAATTTAGAAAAATTGAATTTTTCAGTGATTTTCGCGTGTAAAAGGCGCGAAAATATGTCAAAAAATTTGGAAAAAATTTGGATAGGTACGGCGCGGAGGGACCTACGCAACGATACCAATAACTCCTCAATCAAAGTGAGGTAAGTCAGTTCAAAAAATTTTTAAAATGTTATAAGTCAAAATTTTCAGACTGAATTTTCAGGTGTCCAAATTTGTGTAAATAGGTTTAGTTTACTATATATATATTGTCAAATTAGTCGAATTTATTATGTAAAAAAGTTTCAGCCTGATATAAGATGTTTTGAAAAATTCAATTTGTATGAAGAATTTTCTAAGTCTCTCGAGCTTAGGTGGATTTCGTATATATATGAGACTATATGAAATATGTATTTTCGAATTTTTTCAGTTTCTCGTGCTCCGATTTGCACGAAATCGGTGTCAAACGATCGGGCTTCGCGATGCCTACGAAACTGTGAAGAATTGAAGACTGAGGGGGAGGGGGGTGAGTATAAAAATTTAGAAAAATTGAATTTTTCAGTGATTTTCGCGTGTAAAAGGCGCGAAAATATGTCAAAAAATTTGGAAAAAATTTGGATAGGTACGGCGCGGAGGGACCTACGCAACGATACCAATAACTCCTCAATCAAAGTGAGGTAAGTCAGTTCAAAAAATTTTTAAAATGTTATAAGTCAAAATTTTCAGACTGAATTTTCAGGTGTCCAAATTTGTGTAAATAGGTTTAGTTTACTATATATATTGTCAAATTAGTCGAATTTATTATGTAAAAAAGTTTCAGCCTGATATAAGATGTTTTGAAAAATTCAATTTGTATCGGTTAGGTTAGGTTAGGTTAGGTTAGGTTAGGTTAGGTTAGGTTAGGTTAGGTTAGGTTAGGTTAGGTTAGGTTAGGTTAGGTTAGGTTAGGTTAGGTTAGGTTAGGTTAGGTTAGGTTAGGTTAGGTTAGGTTCCCAAGGGAGTTGCTGGTCATCCTACTGGGCGCGGCCCCAGGTGGCGGATAGGGGAAACCACTATCTCTCGCGGGCGAGTGGACCGGGAGTCATTCCCGGCGCGGACCAAAACCAGCGAGGCATGGGCGTGCCTTTAGTCCATTGTTATGGACACGGCCTAGGGGAGCACACCCCGACAGAAAAGCCGAAGCTGTGGATCAGCAACCAAACAACATGTCGGTTTATAGGAATTCATTCATACCGCAGGAGGGTACCAGCCAGTCTGGAGAATCCCTCCGTGCTACGGCACGCAAGCCCCATGAATCTGCGGGGGGCGAAGACTACCGGTGTGTTGCGGGTGAGGGGCCCGAGAAGGGCGGAGAGTGTGTGGTGGCTGCAGAAGGCGGCGTCGAGGTGGGGCCCGAGAGGGGCGGAGTTGTTGCAGTGGCCGGAGAGGACGGAGTGGTTCTAGTGGCCGAGGAGGTTGGAGCATTTGTGGTGCCCGAGATGGGCGTTGTTGAGGCATCTGTGCCTAATTGTGGAGGAATTGCGCTCAAGAGTGCTAAGGTAGTACTCGAGCGGCTGGACCTGGCGGAATGCGCTTCGGTCATTAGTGGGAGATCTCGTTCGATGTCGACATCTTCTCGGGGTCGCTTCTGGGCGGCCTCGGAATCGGAGGCAGAGAGCTGTATCTCAATGGGATCACAGAGGTCAAACGTGGGAACTGAGGCACGGAAGTAGCGGAAGAGACCCAGAAGTGGGGACATCAACTCTGGCTCTTCGGGGCCAGAGGAGGCGAGAGACAGGCCAAAAGTCAAAGCGACTGCGGTCAGACGTCAAGTGCTGCGACTTGATGCGGAACAAGAAGTGGCCGCTATAGCAGATACGGTGCAGAGAGTAAACTCCAGGCTCTCAGACGCCCCAGGCTTAAAGCCGAAAGGCCCGTTAGTGCAAGATCTGCAGCACCAAGTGAACAGTAGCCTGGCCATAATTAATAAAGTGGCCAGCAGGTCCGGCAACCTTAAGGGCACTTTTACAAAAGCCCTTAAGGAGGCCGCTGGCGCTATAAATACGGCTGTGGAGATCTTGGCAAACAAGACTGCCAACGAGGAGGTGACTCAGTTACGTGCGACCAACACCCGCCTAACTGAAGAGGTCACTGAGCTGCGGAAGGAAATAGCTCTTATGAGAGCTGACCTCGAGCGCTCTAGAGCAGTGAGGCGGGAACCCGAGAGGAAGGAGGACGTGGCTCGTTCAGTGATGGCGCAGGTGAGCACATTGCTGAACACGCGGCTGGCGGCGCTGGAGGATAGGCTTCTGCCGGCTAAGCCAGTACGCCCTCCATTGGCGGCGGATAGGAAGCGCCAGGCAGCCGCCTCGGGGGTAGTGGCGGAGCCTACTGTGACGACCCTGGTGGCACCCGCAAACCCAGCTTCGAAGCAGAATAGGGTGCCAACAAAGCAAAAGGCGAAGAAGAATAAGGCGACGAAACAAGCCCCGCAACCAACGCCAGAGGAGCCACGTCCTCTGCCTCCTGCCCCGGCTCAATTGACCGAGGGTTGGAGTGTCGTCGTGAAGAAGGGGAAGTCCAAGGCGACGGCAGCCCAGGCGAAGCAGAACACGCAGAAGGCGAAATCTGCTAAGCGCCCAAAGCTGCGTCCGCCGCGATCGGCGGCTGTGACACTCACTTTACAGCCGGCCGCCGCCCAGAAGGAGATATCCTACCGTGACGTCCTTACCCAAATCAAGCAAGCAGTGAAGTTGGACGATCTGGGTATACAGGACGTGCGGCTCAGGGTCGCCTCTACAGGTGCCAGGGTTCTGGAGTTACCTGGCACCAATAGCGGTGAGAAGGCGGATGCGCTCGCCCAACGGTTGCGGGTGGTGTTCGACGCGAGTGACGTGCTGGTCGCAAGACCGGTGAAGTGTGCAGAGTTGAGGGTCAGTGGCCTAGATGACTCTGCAACTTCAGAGGAGGTGGCGCAAGCAGTGAGCCGAGTCGGAGGCTGCGATGTCGGATCTGTGAAGGTGGGAGAGATCCGGCAGGACCGCAATGGCTTAGGCTCAGCCTGGGTCCGCTGCCCTATTGCGGCGGCGAAAAAGGTCGGTGGGTCGCGGCTCCTTGTGGGCTTCGTGTCGGCGCGGGTGCAACTGCTGCAACAGCGAGTCCGGCGCTGTTTCCGTTGCCACGACGTTGGGCGCGTGGCAGCAAAGTGCAGCAGTGCACAAGATAGGAGCCAGCAGTGCTTCAGGTGCGGCCAGGCCGGGCACAAGCAACACTAGTGCTCGGCGGCACCTCACTGCCCGGTTTGCGAGGCGGCAGGACAGCCCGCAGACCATAAGGTGGGAAGCGCTGCATGCGCTAGGGCCGGCACCTCAAGGAAGAGGAGGGACGGCAGGAAGGGAGGAAAGGAGCCAGCGGTGGCCAATCCAAATGCCCCAGCCAGGCAAGAGGAGGTGCAACACATGGACACCAAATAATGGCTCTCCGTGTGTTGCAGGCGAACATAAACCACTGCGCCAGGGCCCAGGACTTATTGGTCCAAAGCCTGGCGCAGTGGTCTATTCAGGTGGCGGTTGTTGCGGAGCCCTACAGTGTCCCCGCACGCGATAACTGGGTCGCAGACAACACCGGGGTGGTGACTATTATCACCCAGGTAGCTGCGGGCTCCCCGCCTTTCTCACGTGTCGAGAAAGGTGCGGGATGCGTCGCGGCACTTGTCGGCGATCTAGTTGTCGTCGTCGTCTACTTTTCCCCCAATCGAACTCTTGCGGAGTTTGAAGAGTTCCTATACCGCTTGGGGGAAATGATAGACCGACATAGACTAGTGGAGGAGCTGCTGGCGGGGGACCTCAACGCAAAGTCGAGCGTGTGGGGCTCTGCAACGACGACTGAGCGTGGTACGACGCTCTCGGAGTGGGTAGTTGCCTCTGGTTTGTCTGTACTCAATCGTGGGACGACCAACACCTGCGTGCGAAGGCTGGGCGGGTCCGTGGTGGACGTAACGTTCGCGAGCCCGGCCCTAGCGCGCCGTGTTCACGGTTGGCGAGTGTTGGATGATGTGGAGACTCTCTCGGACCATTTCTACATCCAATTTGAGAACTCCTCTCATCCGACGGTGCCGTCAGCTGTAGGTCGCACCTCGCGGGAGGACGGACCGCGGTGGCAACTGAGGTGCCTCGACAAGGGACTTCTGGAGGAAGCTGCGATAGTGCAAGCCTGGCTCCCCCAGAGCTTGGCGTCTGCAGAAGACGCCGCAAACTGGGCGCAGAGGGCAATGACGCGTATCTGCGACGCGTCAAATCCCCGCTCCGGGCGCCGCACTCAACGGCGGCAAGTGTATTGGTGGTCGGGTGATATCGCACAATTGCGCAACATCTGCATTGAGGCGAGACGCCTTTACACGCACTATCGCAGGCGGGCACGCCGGCAGCAGGAGGAGGAGGACCGGCTGTACTGCGCCTACGTCGAGGCGAAGAAAGCGCTGCAGGAGGAGATCGGTCGTGCGAAAGGCGAGGCGCACGACGAAGCTCTCGCGGGGATAGACCGGGACCCGTTCGGAACGCCGTACCGGTTGGTGCGCGGCAAGCTCCGGACTTGGGCCCCGCCTTTGACGCAGACACTCCCGCCGGATACTCTCCGAGGGGTACTGTCGTCTCTGTTCCCGCAGCGGGCCAATTTTACACCTCCATAAATGGCCCGCCCTGCAGCGCAAGAGGAGGAGGCCGAGAGCGTCGGACCAGAGGTGCTGGAGGAAGAGCTGGAGGAAGCTGTAAGGCGATCTCGGGGCAAAACCACCGCCCCAGGGCTCGACGGCATTCCCGGGCGCGTAGTTGCTTTGGCCCATTCTATCTTGGGGCCAAGCATTCGAGGGCTATTTACTGCCTGTCTGGCTCAAGCCATAATTCCACAGTGGTGGAAGACAGGCAGACTAGTCCTCCTCAAGAAGGAGGGGCGCCCGGCGGAGTCAGCTTCGGCTTATAGGCCGATTGTGCTTTTGAGCGAGATCGCCAAGCTCTTCGAGAGGGTGGTAGCGAGGAGGCTACAGCAGCACCTCGAGAGGACAGGTCCAAACCTCTCGGACAGCCAGTATGGCTTCCGAAGTGGACGCTCCACGGTGGATGCCATACTGCAGGTGAAGTCCCACGCGCAGGACGCAGTGGCTCGGGGCGAAGGAGTCTTGGCGGTGTCTTTAGACATCGCCAACGCTTTTAACTCCATGCCCTGGCCCTGCATCAATGAGGCACTCATTTACCATCGGGTGCCTCCATACCTGCGCAGCATCATCGGGGCTTACCTCTCCGAGAGGTCTGTGACCTTTCCTTGAAGCTCCGGATGGGGAGCTTGGCAGGTGTCGTGCGGTGTTCCACAGGGATCGGTGCTGGGTCCGATCCTCTGGAACATCGGGTACGACTGGGGGCTTAGGGGTCGCCCCCTGCCGGGGGTAAAGGTCCTCTGCTACGCTGATGACACGTTGGTCTTAGCGCAGCAAAGGACCTATCGCGAGGCAGCAGTGCTCGCGACAGCTGGCGTGGCTCACGTCGTCGGGCGGATTCGGCGGCTGGGTCTGGAGGTTGCACTAGACAAGTCTGAGGCAATCTACTTCAACGCTCCGAGGAGGGCTGCTCCACCAGAGGCCCACATCGTCGTTGGCGGTGTGACGATTGAGGTGAAGAGGAGCTTGAAGTACCTCGGACTTGTCTTGGACAACAGGTGGAGCTTTCGGGACCATTTTATACGAATGGCCCCGAGGCTGTTGAAGACAGCGGGGGCCTTGGCGCGCCTTTTGCCCAACGTAAGTGGGCCGCGCGCCTCGAGCCGTCGGCTGTACACCGGAGTGGGCCGATCGATGGCGCTGTACGGTGCTCCCGTATGGGCGGACGCCCTGAACCGGCAAAACGTCGCCCTGCTGCGGCGGGCGCAGAGGGTGATGGCCATCAGGGTGATACGGGGGTACAGGACCATCTCCGGTGAGGTGGCGTGTGTGCTGGCAGGAGTCCTGCCGTGGGACCTGGACGCGATTGCTCTGGCGTCGGTCTATTGCCGGCGTCGAGGTCTTGCGTCCGGGGCTTCGGCAAGGTCAGCACCACAGGAGGAGGCGCGGGATGCCGCATTGCAAGAGTGGGAGTCCCGGCTGGCAACACCAACCGCCGGCCGGAGGACGATCGAGGCAGTTCGTCCAGTTTTCCGCCAGTGGTTAGCGAGGCGTCATGGCGTCCTAACCTTCCGCACCACACAGGTACTCTCAGGGCACGGTTGCTTTGGGAGATATCTGTGTCGGGTCGCTGGGAGGGAGCCCGACGCCCGCTGCCACCACTGCGACTGCCTCGAAGAGACGGCCCAGCACACGCTGGAGGTGTGCCCAGCCTGGGCGTCTCAACGTCGCGCATTGTGCGGCGTCATAGGGGACGACCTTTCCCTGCCGGCCGTAGTCAAGGCCATGGCCGGCAGCGAGACGTCGTGGGACGCGGTCTCTTCCTTCTGCGAGGCAGTGGTGCTCGAGAAGGAGGCGGCGGAGCGGGCGAGGGAGGCTTCTTCCGAACTCGCCGTCCGCCGCAAAAGACCGGGTCGCCGGAGGGCGGCACACGATCGCCGCCTTCCGCCCTAATCGGCCAGAGGGCGGTCAGCTTGGGGAAGCTGATCGCCTACCAACCTGGCCCGAGTAGGCGCGCGCAGGTTGCTCCCGCGCGCTACTCAGAGCAGGCCGTCGAGGGTGGCCCACCACCCCCGACTCCGAGACGTGCCTAGCAGGTTCCCGTCGCCGAGGCTATGGACGAATCCATGGCACCCATTGCCCCGGCCAGTGACGGTCGAGGAGGAGCACCGTGAGGTTTTAGTGGGTAGTGTGGACGGCCTATATCTGCCGGTCCATTAGTCCCACATAACCCACTCGAGTTCCCACTCGGGTGGCGTACCCGTAAAAGGGTTTCCTCACGATAAAAAAAAAAAAAAAAAAAAAAAAAAAAAAAAAAAAAAAAAAAAAAAAAAAAGGTTAGGTTAGGTTAGGTTAGGTTAGGTTAGGTTAGATTAGGTTAGGTTAGGTTAGGTTAGGTTAGGTTAGGTTAGGTTAGGTTAGGTTAGGTTAGGTTAGGTTAGGTTAGGTTAGGTTAGGTTAGGTTAGGTTAGGTTAGGTTAGGTTAGGTTAGGTTAGGTTAGGTTAGGTTAGGTTAGGTTAGGTTAGGTTAGGTTAGGTTAGGTTAGGTTAGGTTAGGTTAGGTTAGGTTAGGTTAGGTTAGGTTAGGTTAGGTTAGGTTAGGTTAGGTTAGGTTAGGTTAGGTTAGGTTAGGTTAGGTTAGGTTGGGTTAGGTTATGGTAGGTTCCCAAGGGAGTTGCTGGTCCTCCTACTGGGCGCGTCCCCAGGTGGCGGATAGGGGAAACCACTCGCTCTTGCGGGCGGGTGGACCGGGAGTTTTTCCCGGCGCGGACCAAAACCAGCGAGGCATGGGCGTGCCTTTAGTCCATTGTTATGGACACGGCCTAGGGGAGCACACCCCGACAGAAAAGCCAAAGCTGTGGATCAGCAAAAACACAACATGTCGGTAAGCCAAAAATTATTCATACCGCAGGAGGGTACCAGCCTGTCTGGAGAATCCCTCCGTGCTACGGCACGCAAGCCCCACGAATCTGCGGGGGGCAAAGACTGCCGATGTGTTGCGGGGAAAGGGCCCGAGAAGGGCGGAGAGAGTGTGGTGGCTGCGGAAGGCGGCGTCGAGGGGAGGCCCGAGAGGGGCGGTGTTGTTGCAGTGGCCGAGCTGGGTGGAGTAGTTGTGGCCGAGGAGGTTGCAAGGGTGGTGGTGCCCGATAAAGGCGTAGTTGAAACTGACGCGCCTGTTATAGGTGCTGTTGAGGCTTCTGTGCCTTGCAGAGGAGGTATAGCATTAAAAAATACTAAAGTAGTTATAGAGCGGCTGGACCTGGCAGAATGTGCTTCTGTAATCAGTGGGAGGTCTCGTTCGATTTCAACATCATCTCGGGGTCGTTTCTGGGCGGCCTCAGAATCAGAAGCGGAAAGCTGCATATCCATGGGATCGCAGAAATCGAGCCCGATCATAGGAAGCAGGAAGTACCGCAAGAGACCTAGGAGTAAGAATAATAACTCTGGCTCTTCTGGGACTGAGGAGACAAGTGAAAGGCCGAAGGTCAAAGTTGCTGCGGTTAGGCGTCGAGAGCTGCGGCCTGATGCTGAGAAAGAAGTCGCCAATATTGTGGAAACGGTGCAGAGGGCAAACTCCAGGCTCTCAGACACCCCCGGATTGGTAAGGCCAAAAATAGATGGCCCGTTGGTGCAAGACCTGCAGCACCAAGTTACAGATAGCTTAGCAATAATAAATAAAGTGGCCAGCAGGTCCGGCAACCTTAAGGGCACTTTTACAAAAGCCCTTAAGGAGGCCGCTGGCGCTATCAATACGGCGGTGGAAATCTTGGCCAATAAGACTGCCAACGAAGAGGTGACTCAGTTACGCGCGGCGAACACCCGCCTAACTGAAGAGCTTTCTGAGTTGCGCAAGGAAATGGCTCTCATGAGAGCTGAACTAGAGCGCTCTAGAGTCATGAGGCGGGAACCCGGAGGCGAAGGGAGAAAGGAGGACGTGGCTCGTTCAGTGATGGTGCAGGTGAGCACATTGCTGAACACGCGGCTGGCGGCGCTGGAAGATAGGCTACTTCCGGCGAAACCAGTACGTCCTCCATTGGCGGCGGATAAGAAGCGTCAGGCGGCCGTCTCAGGGGTAGTGGCGGAGCCTACTGTCGCGACCCTGATGGCACCCGCAAACCCGCCTCCCAAGCAGCAGCAGGCCAAAAAGAAAAATAAGGCGCCGACAAAAGCCCCAAAACCGGCGCCAGCGGAGCCAAGACCTCTGCCTCCTGCTCCGGCTCAATTGACCGAGGGCTGGAGTGTCGTCGTGCGAAAGGGGAAGTCAAAGACGACAGCAGTCCAGGCTAAGCAGATAACGCAGAAGGCGAAAACTGCTAGCCGCCCAAAGCTGCGTCCGCCTCGATCGGCGGCGGTGACACTCACGTTGCAACCGGCCGCCGCCCAAAAAGAGATGTCTTATCGCGACGTCCTTACCCAGATCAAGCAGGCGGTGAAATTGGAGGATCTGGGTATTGAGGACGTGCGACTTAGGGTTGCATCTACTGGTGCCAGGGTTCTGGAGTTACCTGGCACCAATAGCGGCGAGAAGGCGGATGCCCTAGCCCAACGGCTGCGAGTGGTGCTCGACGCCAATGACGTGCTGGTTGCAAGACCGGTGAAGTGTGCAGAGTTGCGGGTCAGTGGCGTGGACGTCTCTGCCTCTTCAGAGGAGGTGGCGCAAGCCATAACCCGAGTTGGCGGATGTGATGTCGGATCGATAAAAGTAGGGGAGATCCGGCAAGACCGCAACGGCTTAGGCACAGCCTGGGTTCGCTGCCCTTTTGCAGCGGCCAAAAAGGTCAGTGGTTCGCGGCTCCTTGTGGGCTTCGTGTCGGCGCGGGTGCAGCTGCTGCAAGAGCGAGTCCGGCGTTGTTTCCGCTGCCACGATGTTGGCCACGTGGCAGCGAAGTGTAGCAGTGCACTCGATCGGAGCCAGCAGTGCTTCAGGTGCGGCCAAGCCGGGCACAAACAATATCAGTGCTCGGCGGCACCTCACTGCCCGGTCTGCGAGGCGGCAGGACAGCCCGCAGACCACAAGGTAGGAAGCTCTGCATGCGCCAAAGCCAGCTCCTCGCGAAAAAGGAGGGAGGGCAGGAGAAAAGCAAAAGGGCCATCAGAGGCCGAAACAAATGCCCCAGCCAGGGAACAGGAGGTGCAACACATGGAAGCCCAATAATGGCTCTCCATGTGTTGCAGGCGAACATAAACCACTGCGCCAGGGCCCAGGACTTATTGGTCCAAAGCCTGGCGCAGTGGTCTATTCAGGTGGCGGTTGTTGCGGAGCCCTACAGTGTCCCCGCACGTGATAACTGGGTCGCAGACAACACCGGGGTGGTGGCTATTGTCACCCAGGTAGCTGCGGGCTCCCCGCCTTTCTCACTAGTCGAGAGGGGTGCGGGATGCGTCGCGGCACTTGTCGGCGATCTAGTTGTCGTCGGTGTCTACTTTTCCCCCAATCGAACTCTTGCGGAGTTTGAAGAGTTCCTAATCCGCTTGGGGGAAATGATAGACCGACACCGTCCGGCGGAGGTGCTGGTCGCGGGGGACCTGAACGCGAAGTCAAGCGTGTGGGGCTCCGCAACGACGACTGAGCGTGGTACGACGCTCTCGGAGTGGGTAGTTGCCTCTGGTTTGTCTGTCCTCAATCGGGGGACGACCAACACCTGCGTGCGAAGGCTGGGCGGGTCCGTGGTGGACGTAACGTTCGCGAGCCCGGTCCTAGCGCGCCGTGTTCACGGTTGGCGAGTGTTGGATGATGTGGAGACTCTCTCGGACCACCTCTACGTCCAATTCGAGATCTCCACTCATCCGACGGTGCCGTCAGCTGTAGGTCGCACCTCGCGAGAGGACGGACCGCGGTGGCAACTAAGGTGCCTCGACAAGGGACTTCTGGAGGAAGCTGCGATAGTGCAAGCCTGGCTGCCCCAGAGCTTGGCGTCTGCAGAAGACGCCGCAAACTGGGCGCAGAGGGCAATGACGCGTATCTGCGACGCGTCAATGCCCCGCTCCGGGCGCCGCCCTCAACGGCGGCAAGTGTATTGGTGGTCGGGTGAGATCGCTCAATTGCGCAACATCTGCATTGAGTAGAGACTCCTTTACACGCACTATCGCAGGCGGGCACGCCGGCAGCAGGAGGAGGAGGACCGGCTGTACTGCGCCTACGTCGAGGCGAAGAAAGCGCTGCAGGAGGAGATCGGTCGTGCGAAAGGCGAGGCGCACGACGAAGCTCTCGCGGGGATAGACCGGGACCCGTTCGGAACGCCGTACCGGTTGGTGCGCGGCAAGCTCCGAACTTGGGCCCCGCCTTTGACGCAGACACTTGCGCCGGATACTCTTCGAGGGGTGCTGTCGTCTCTGTTCCCGCAGCGGGCCAATTTTACACCTCCATCAATGGCCCGCCCTGCAGCGCAAGCGCAAGAGGAGGAGGACGAGAGCGTCGTACCAGAGGTGCTGGAGGAAGAGCTGGAGGAAGCGGTGAGACAATCTCGGGGCAAAACCACCGCCCCAGGGCTCGACGGCATTCCCGGGCGTGTAGTTGCTTTGGCCCATGCTATTTTAGGGCCAAGCATTCGAGGGCTATTTACTGCCTGTCTGGCTCAAGCCATAATTCCACAGTGGTGGAAGACAGGCAGACTAGTCCTCATCAAGAAGGAGGGGCGCCCGGCGGAGTCAGCCTCGGCTTATAGGCCGATTGTGCTGTTGAGCGAGATCGCCAAGCTCTTCGAGAGGGTGGTAGCGAGGAGGCTACACCAGCACCTCGAGAGGACAGGTCCAAACCTCTCGGACAGTCAGTATGGCTTCCGAAGTGGACGCTCCACGGTGGATGCCATACTGCAGGTGAAGTCCCACACGCAGGACGCAGTGGCTCGGGGCGAAGGAGTCTTGGCGGTGTCTTTAGACATCGCCAACGCTTTCAACTCCATGCCCTGGCCCTGCATCAATGAGGCACTCATTTACCATCGGGTGCCTCCATACCTGCGCCGCATCATCGGGGCTTACCTCTCCGAGAGGTCTGTGTCCTTTCCTGGAAGCTCCGGCTGGGGAGTTTGGGAGGTGTCGTGCGGTGTTCCACAGGGATCGGTGCTGGGTCCGATCCTCTGGAACATCGGTTACGACTGGGTGCTTCGGGGCAGCACCCTGCCGGGGGTAAAGGTCCTCTGCTACGCTGATGACACGCTGGTCCTAGCGCAGCAGAGAACCTATCGCGAGGCAGCAGTGCTCGCGACAGCTGGCGTGGCTCACGTCGTCGGGCGGATTCGGCGGCTGGGTCTGGAGGTAGCACTAGACAAGTCTGAGGCAATCTACATCAACGCTCCGAGGAGGGCCGCTCCACCAGAGGCCCACATCGTCGTCGGCGGTGTGACGATTGGATTGAAGAGGAGCTTGAAATACCTCGGACTTGTCTTGGACAACAGGTGGAGCTTTCGGGACCATTTTATACGACTGGTCCCGAGGCTGTTGAAGACAGCGGGGGCCTTGGCGCGCCTTTTGCCCAACGTAAGTGGGCCGAGCGCCTCGAGCCGTCGGCTGTACACCGGAGTGGGCCGATCCATGGCGCGGGGCGGTGCTTCCGTATGGTCGGATGCCCCGAACGGGCAAAACGTCGCCCTGCTGCGGCGGGCGCAGAGGGTGATGGCCATCAGGGTGGTACGGGGGTACAGGACCATCTCCGGAGAGGTGGCGTGTGTGCTGGCAGGAGTCCTGCCGTGGGACCTGGACGCGATTGCTCTGGCGTCGGTCTATTGCCGACGTCGAGGTCTTGCGTCCGGGGCTTCGGCAAGGTCAGCACCACAGGAGGAGGCGCGGGATGCCGCAATGAAAGAGTGGGAGTCCCGGCTGGCAACACCAACTGCCGGCCAGAGGACGATCGAGGCGGTTCGTCCAGTTTTCCGCCAGTGGTTAGCGAGGCGTCATGGCGTCCTAACCTTCCGCACCACACAGGTCCTCTCGGGGCCCGGTTGTTTGGGGAGATTTCTGTGTCGGGTCGCGGGGGGGGACCCCGCCCCCCGCTGCCACCACTGCGACTGCCTCGAAGAGACGGCCCAGCACACGCTGGAGGTGTGCCCAGCATGGGCGTCTCAACGTCGCGCATTGCACGGCGTCATAGGGGACGACCTTTCCCTGCCGGCCGTAGTCAAGGCCATGGCCGGTAGCGAGACGTCGTGGGACGCGGTCTCATCCTTCTGCGAGGCAGTGGTGCTCGAGAAGGAGGCGGCGGAGCGGGCGAGGGAGGCTTCTTCCGATCTCGCCGTCCGCCGCAAAAGACCGGGTCGCCGGAGGGCGGCACACGATCGCCGCCTTCCGCCCTAATCGGCCAGAGGGCGGTCAGCTTGGGGAAGCTGATCGCCTACAAACCTGGCCCGAGTAGGCGCGCGCAGGTTGCTCCCGCGCGCTACTCAGAGCAGGCCGTCGAGGGTGGCCCACCAACCCCGACTCCGAGACGTGCCTAGCAGGCACCCGTCGCCGAGGCTATGGACGAATCCATGGCACCCATAGCCCCGGCCTGTTACGGTCGAGGAGGAGCACCGTGAGGTTTTAGTGGGTAGTGTGGACGGCCTATATCTGCCGGTCCATTAGTCCCACATAACCCACTCGAGTCCCCACTCGGGTGGCGTACCCGTAAAAGGGTTTCCTCACGATAAAAAAAAAAAAAAAAAAAAAAAAAAAAAAAAAAAAAAAAAAAAAAACGGTGTGGTTAGGTTAGGTTAGGTTAGGTTAGGTTAGGTTAGGTTAGGTTAGGTTAGGTTAGGTTAGGTTAGGTTAGGTTAGGTTAGGTTAGGTTAGGTTAGGTTAGGTTAGGTTAGGTTAGGTTAGGTTAGGTTAGGTTAGGTTAGGTTAGGTTAGGTTAGGTTAGGTTAGGTTAGGTTAGGTTAGGTTAGGTTTTTTTTTTTTTTTTTTTTTAAGGTTATTCACAAAAAAATAAGTTTCAGACCCATTTGCCAGTTCACTTGCCATGCATAAGTCCTCGCTAAGGTATACGGGCGGCTTTAGTTAGGCATGTGAACTGGTGTTCTTAGTAAATGTTTATTTATTATAGTACCTATGGTTAAACTTTTTCTCATTGGTGTACATATAAAAAAAAATATAAAATAGATATAGTTGTGTAACTTATAGAAAAACTTAAACAATTTTTTCCTACGAAAAATTATTAACATTAGTTATCAATCACTTACATGCATGCAGCATGTAAGTGATGATTGATTGATGTGTGATTTTACAAAAATCTTTTTGTATTAATATTAACTTAGTCTATATAATTTCTTATATATGTGTATAAATATACATACAGACACACACACACATATATATACATGCATACACACACACTTGTATATGATTTTTTTTTTTTTTTTTTTTTTTTTTTTTTTTTTTTTTTTTTTTTTTTTTTTTTTTTTTTTTTTTTTTTTTTTTTCCCTGTCTGTAGATGTTGACTTACATTTAGAATTCTTTGTTTCTTGCCGTCTTATTTAATTTTTTTTTTTTTTTTTTTTTTTTTTTTTCTTTTTTTTTTTTTTTTTTTTTTTTTTTTTTTTTTTTACTTATAGTAATATACAACATACAACAAACATATTATAGTAATATACAACTAACTTATAACTAATTGTCTATCACCTAAAACTAAAACAACTTACTTTTAAAATATGCTATATACATTTTTATTAAAATATTGAAAACTGTAAGTCTGAGTAAGATTACAGACTAATATTAACATTTCTATTTATTCTAATTATTTACACTTTATTAATTATGTTACAGAGTATTAATGGTAATCCAAATCATCACTCTTTATCAGATGTGATTCCTTAATAATCAATGTTATAAAATATAATTATTTACATGGTCAAGTCAGAGTATTTTTTATTAAGTCTTATTTAGTTCTTTTAAGTTATTTATCACACATTTAGTAAATATGTTAAATGCCTCTACAGTTTCCTCATGCTTTATTAGTTCTGCTAAATTAAAAGGGTCAACATCAAAATATTTGCAAGTTAGCTCATAATTAACTCTGTGGAGACTATAATTTGGACATTCCTTGAGGAGATGTTCTATGGTTTGGACTGTACTTGGGTTGCACGGGCACTTATTGTCGTCTGTTATCTTAAATCTATGTAAGTATTGCTTAGTGAACGAATGACCTGTGAAAATCTGTGTGCTATGAAATGAAGGTTTACTGACTTTGTAAAAAGAAGTTATTGCAGCCAAATCTGAAAACCAATTTTTAGTGATGGCTCCTTGAGCTGAATCACAAAAAATTTTATTGTGTTCTATTCTGCTAAACTCTTTAATTTTATTTTTAACATAACTAATTGGAAATTTGCAAAAATCTGGTTTTTTGTGTAATTGTGTTGCAGATTTGGCTGCAACATCTGCCTCTTCGTTGGCTATTATTCCATTGTGTGCTTTGACCCAAATAAATTCTATTGTGCTATTAGTTAATTTGATATATTTGTGGATTTTAGTTACAATTGAGTTGACAGAGTTTGAGTTATTTATTTCCTGAAGAGCTGATAGACTGTCAGAGAGAATGCTAATTTGGTCGTGGGAAGTGTTCATATAGACCCATTTTGTAGCTTGTGCTATTGCGAAAAGTTCTGCTTGAAATACCGTACAACTCGAATGTAGTTTAAGTTTTTGTGTGTATTTTGTATTGAGATCTCTGTAAATTATAAAAGCTGCCCCTACCATGCCGTCTTGGTCCTTGCTACCATCTGTATATATTTTAATGTTGGAGTTAGCCGTGATTTTATCTATTTCATTTTGGTCAGTTGCGCTCCGCAAGGTTATTTTGACTTTGCGTGCTGGATGTATAAGAAGCCTAGGAGGTGTTGGTATTTGCAGTTTAATGTCGGAAGGTAAAAAGCTTGTCGTTTTGTTGATTCTAGTCTGTTCCACTGTCTGTACTTCTAGGATTTTTAAGTGCAAAGGGGTCTGATTAGCTAATGCAACTGCTGCTACTGTAGATATTGTTCTAAATCCTTTTATTTCTCGTATGGCAAATGCTCTTTGAAATGAGTTTAGTTTACTTATTACTGTTTTAAAATTTATAGCAGAGCCCCATATGCCTGCTGAGTATGTTATTATAGGTTGGATAACCTGCCTGTATATTATCGATAAGTTTTCACTATGCAAACCCCAGGTTGGGGCTGTAAAGATACAAATCTTTTTATAAATTTTTTGAGCTTTTTCGATAACATAATTAACGTGTTTAATAAAGTTTAGCTTATAGTCTATTATGACACCTAAAATTTTTATTTGTTTTTCATGTCTAAGTGTTATATTGTTAAACTTAACTATGGTATTACTGGCTTTTTTGGAGAATGATATGAGTTGTGTCTTGTCAGGACCAAAAACTAACTTTACTTTGTTACCCCATGCTACAATAGTTTTTATGGCTGTGTTAGTCGCCATTTGTAATTGATCAGTATTGTTCGCTTCCACTATGAGAAGTACATCATCCGCAAATGCCTGTATGTGACAGCCTTCTGGAAGCTCAGTTTCTAGAAGCTCATCCAGAATGATATTCCAGAAGACTGGGCCACATACAGATCCCTGTATGCATCCACGCGTCATTTGTTTGGAGGCAGTGGCATCGGAAAAATTAATAGTGACTAGTCGATTAAGTAAGTAATTTTTTATGAGTAAATATATATTTTTTGGGCAATTTAAATGTGCTAATCTATTAAGTAGGGCAGGCCACCAAGCATTATCAAATGCAGCTTTGATATCTAAAGAGACAGCCTGTACGAGTTTATTATTTTTAATTGATAATTTAATTTTATTTACTGCCAGATGTAGTGCATCGACTGTAGATCTTTGTGTTTTGAAACCGAATTGATGGGAATTATCTAAACTATTGGAATACATATGATGGTTAATGCGATTTACTATTAACTTTTCTAGTATTTTCCCAAAAATATTGAGAAGCCCTATTGGCCTATATGAAGCGACATCATCATATTTATTTTTGTTGGGTTTCGGTACTGCAATAACTTGGGCCTTTTTCCAGATGTTAGGGAAATAAGATATTTCTAAGCAACGGTTAAATAAATTGAGCAATAGACTCGGATAAGTATGAAATGCTGCGTTGCAAATGTCAGAAGTTAGATGGTCAGGGCCAGGAGCTTTTTTAGGACTCGTGGATTCAAAAGCTTTTTCAATTTCATCTATTGTGAAGTACAGATCGTCAGGTGTATTTACTGGTTTATTTAATGATCTTCTGATTTCAAAATGTTCTGTTTGTGTGTCGGCTGTGTCATCAGGGAAAAATGTATGTAATAAAAGATTAACTGTGTCAAGGCTTGATTTAGTATATATACTGTTAAATGATAGTGTTGAAGGAGGATTATTTTTAGTGGTGGATTTTAAAAGTCTGTTAGTCACTGCCCACACGTCTTCTTTACCCTGCCGTCCACAAAATTCTCTAAAGCTTTCTTTAGATGCTTTGCTTATTGCATTGGCGTACTTAATTTTTATTTCCGCTCTCTCTTTCAGTGCATTTGTAATAGGTTTTTTGCCTTTGATTAAATCTTGTATGCGATGGTGCATATGTATGGTTTGTTTCTTTAGTGTTTGTAATTCATCATTCCACCAGACAATACGATGTTCCCTACGCTTTTTCTTTATAAATATGGTGTCGCATGTGTTTTGTATAGCTGTTGTAAATTTATCAATAACTAAATCTATATCTTCGGGTGTTGCGTTTGTAAGGTTTCTATTTAATATAGTTGCCTTCTCAAAGTGTCCCAGCAGTATATTACTAAAATTAAGCCAGTCCGCCTTGTCTGTGTTGTATTTAAAAGTGGATCTATTATTATTTTTATTAAGTTTTTTGATATTAAATGTGTAATTAAATGTTATGGCGTCATGGTCTGACGATGGGCATGCTGAAGAGTCGACTTTCCAATTATTTATTTTTGTTAAAATATTTGTTGAAATCACAGTTAAATCTACTATAGATTGTCTTATTTGCCCATGTGTTATAGTTTCAAATGTTGGGCTGTCTCCTATATTGCAAACATGTAATTCATTAGACGTAAAGAGATTAATTAATTCTTCACCTCTTTTGTTATTCCTACGGCTGCCCCAAGAGGTGTGCCAACCGTTGAAATCGCCACCCATTATTAGCAGCTCTCCTTTAAAAATTTTTACTAAACTTTCTAATTTAGCAACTGTGTTATCAAGGTCTTGATCTGGCTCTATATATACGCTAACAATAATTAATTTGCGTCCCCGTATACTTAGCTGTACTACGCTGATGTTAGGTGTAGTGTACTGCTTTAGAATAAGCGGTGCTCCTAAGCCTTGTTTCACCATAATACAAGATTTAGTTCTTTCGCAATTACCGCTATTTTGAAAAGTGTAATACCCTGGGATGCCTTTCATTTCGGTTCCACGTCCTACGTGTGGTTCGCAAATGATTCCCACATCATATTTACATTTAATAAAGTGCTCTACATACTCTTGTTGCCACACATAAGAGCGCCCAACGTTACATTGAAGGAATCTAATGTTATCTTTTATATTATCACTTATCTTGTTCTTTTGTTTTTTAAGATCCATAATCTATTTTATTATTTACTTGTTTTAGCATAAATTTAATAGTGGGACAGTTCGTAGATGTGGCTGAGTGATCTGTGCATATTTTATGGCTTAATTTATTAAAACTATTGTATTTCCTGCAATTATAACAAATTGGTTTGTTTATTTTGGATGTAACAAGTGGACAGTTGGAGACTTGATGAGTGGTGTCGGCACAATATGCACAGGGTTTGCAGTCAGACATACAGTTTTTACTGATATGTCCAAACTGCAGACACCTATAGCATTGAATGAATGGTGAGAATTCACCCACGAACACTTTTTGGTGGTCAATATTAACTCTACCCAGGTGAATGGCTTCATGCCACACAGCTGGACTGACAATAAACACTGCATTATATAAATTGGTATTTTTGTTGTTATTTCTTTTGAACTTTAATGTTATATCCTCATCTGATTTAGCTAGCTGATTGATTGTATGGTTTTGCTGTCTGATAATACTAGTTAATTCTTCAATAGGAATATCATTTGAGATTCCTTTTAAAATGACCATAGGGCGTAATTTTTTCGCTGGTTCTGCTACTATTGTAGCAGAATCTTTTAAATTAGTTAAAGTTTCCTCACATTGCGCTTCATTTTGGAACTCAACTCTAAGTCTATTTTTTGAAATGGGTTGTACTCTAACTGGTGCATAATTTTTATTTCGGAATGTGATACTACTTTTAAAATTATTAATGGTATCCTTTTTTGAATTTACCGGGTCTTTAGGAGTTACTACAATGGCGGGGTTATATTTAGGTTTGGCGGTCTTGGCAGTTGTCGGAGATTTAACGCTATTACTAAGTATCTGCGAGTAGGTTGTGTTGTTTTTATTAGTCATATCAGATTGTAAATCAGTTTTCAGTTTATTAAATTCTAGCTTTATTGCAGCGACAATCTCCTCTTTAAGCGTGCTGTTGTCACCCACTGGTGATGGTGACAAGGGCTGAGTGGCTTGTTGTTGATTAACAGGCTCTGTTACCTGAGCGGCTTGCTGCTGATTATCTAGCACTGTGGCTAACGATTGTGGAGGAATCGAAAGAGGTGTAAGTACAGATTCATAGTACATGTCAGCAGCTAAGCTGATTTCCTGTGCAGCCTTGATGATAAATTTCTTGTTGGCAGAATTAACGCTCTTGCCTTCATTAACAGCGTTTATAATATGTCTAGCCAGGGTGGTGACAACAGCATTCATAGAGTGTATGTCCTTTACAGTTTTTGAATTGACCGGTAGAGGCTTGTCTTCAGCTTTAGCAGCTTTAGACTTAGTCTTTTTAACTTTGTTATTAGTTACGGGGGGCTCTTCAACTTCATTGCCCGATGACAGTTGCAGTAACATAAGAGGGGAGTCAGGAATACAGACGTTACTGCTACCCGCCGTATCATGAGCCACATGTGGTATGCATTCCCCCAATGTCACATCTAAGGTTGTAGGTTCCAATTCCTCAGCCCTTTCTACCATCTGCTGTCGGGTCTTCGGAGGCGTACGCAACATTGTAAAATTATTTATTATTTACTGTATAATAAATTAAAAGTTAATTAAACGTACGAGAAGAAGAGAAAAAAAAAAAAAAAAAAAAAAAAAAAAAAAGGAATTAGAATTATAATAATAAATGTGCCGCAATATGTATGTACTGCTTCCGACCTATACTTACTGATATATTTTTAATTGTAATTTGTAAATTGTGTACTGCACGAGAAGTATAAATCGAAGGGGGACGTAAAAATAATAATCCACTACAGTTGGCTGTTAATAAAAACACCACTACTATAAATCTATTAAAATGTAAAATTAAATTAAAACTGGATTTAAACTTTGTACTATTGACTGACTTGCTGCCACTATACCACAGGTATCTAAAAGTGCCGTGGGGCGGGGCCGTTTGGTGTGCGCGTATACACGCCTCTAGAGCGAGACGGGTTGTTATTACAATTTATTATTACCAAATTTAAAGAGTTTTTGAGATATTAATTATCGATTTTCGAGTTGTATTTCGTTATTACAGGATGATGTTACGCAATATTACGCAATAAAATAAGTAAATTATTAGTGAATTAATGTTTTCTTTCTATACAACATCAGACTAACTCAATAATTCAAATTATATATATTTATTTACTCAAACTTTACCAACGCAATTTTATATATGTATATACTATTTATATACACTATGTCTATTCAAATTTATATATAAAGTTAAACTATTTTTTAATTATTATTTATTCCTCTTTTATGAGAATCGACACAAATCAAATTACACTATACTTATATTATATTAACTATAAATCCAAAACAAGAACCAAGCAATATAAAAGTAAAATAAACAAACAAAATATATTAAAATTCTGTTGCGAGGTCAAATAGGTCAAATAATCTATACATTGGTACGCGCGCCACTGCTCGTCCGACTCAGGGGGCGCGGCCTATTAATATCGCGTGATTACCACAGCGTATACACTATAATTATTGAAATGCTATATTTATTTAAAGAATTAATAGTCTAATTCGAAAAATTCAAATTTTTATGTATTTACGTATTTTAATAATGTTAACAAATATTTTCTAAAACGGACGTAGTTGTATAAGTGAAATTTTTCGAAAATTTTGTAGAAATATTAAAGAACACAATTACAAATTATTATAATAATTAACCTAAATCACATTACACTATACTCTGTATGTTATTCTAATATATTCTATACAATTATATATTTATAAATAAAGCAAAAGTATAAAAAATAACTGACTTAAGTCCTCTGCAAAAAGTCACAATATGTTATACTCTGTACTAAGAGGCGGGGCGTAACGTATGTGCCACAGCGTAGTACTATAAGAACTTAAAAATATTATATTTAATAAACTAATCTAAGAAATTTAAATTTATATATTATTTTATACTAGTATTGTCAAAATTACTTTTTTTAAAAAGTCACAGTCATGTACAGTTATATCTAGCCTGAATAAAATGCAAATATATATAGCAAGATTATCAATTTTTATGAAATTTAACATAAATCACGTATCACTATCCTTTATATTTTAAACTAATACATTATATACAATTATATATTACAAAATCGTCCAAAATAATATGTAACCAGAGTAAAAGTATAAAAATAAATTTGTTTCGGCGCTCTGCATAAAGTCACTTTCCGTTATACACTGTGGTAGGGGGCGGGGCCTCGCATAGCTTGCGTGCCTCAGACTATGAAGTACACTTTTAACGAAGATTTATGTTACGAGTTCAGATTCCGATTTTCACTTTTTTGTTTATGAACGGATTCTGATGGGACTTTCTTCAACAGGTAGCTAGTGTCCAAAAAATGATATCTGCCAAGTTCCACCAGGATTGACACACGGGAAAGTATTTAAAATTACGACGATAGTTTTCCACTTTTAACTAGTCTCTTACCATATCTCTTTCTTAATAACTTTTTTATTTACAGTCCGAGAATTGTGAAACTTTGCACAAATGTTCTTTATTAAATTGTCTTTGATATAAAATTATAAAATTATGCGGTTATCGATTTAAATTTCGAATGACTGACCTTTGAATTTTAATTTTTGATGAAATTTGTCCATTTTCCGGGTTTTTCCTTGATAACTCACGATTTTGTCAACGGATTTTCACTTTTAAGCCAGATTCTTAAAGGTCTTATCAAGGCGCTTCAAACTATGTATGACACAACACTCTACGTCTCTCCGTTTGGAAACGAGCGGCAAGTCCAATTTTTCTAAAAACACTGATAACTTAAAAACGGAGAGTTGGAAAAATCTAAAACTTTGTCAAAACATGGAGAACAACAATACACATCAGTTGGTAATATAAAAAAGTGAGGTAATAGATCTAATTTACCCGCCGCACGCGAAAAACTGATTTTTAAGGCACACTTTTACGCTAAGTTCAAATTTAACCTCCGGTTATTTACAAAGTATATATTCGATTTTCAAAATTTTTATGTAATAATATAAAGAAACTTCCTATCTTACACTATGTAATAGTTCAGCACGATACAAGAAGATTTACTATTTTTAAAACACTTATTTACAATATTTTTGTTTATTTTGCTATAAAAAACACAGTTTTTTGAGGTTTTTTGGCACTTTCACTAAACGGATTTTTAAAATTTTTTCACAGTCACTTAGCTGCGTTCAGCGCGCTTCTTTTGAGATATTTCACAACTTTCTACGATAACTAGTTCATAACTTATGATTTTTATTGTTATAACTAAGGCGTTAATTGGCCTGGGAGGCCGCGGACGCGTGCGTTCCCGACGAGGGCTCAACCCAGACTCGTTGGTTAGGTTAGGTTAGGTTAGGTTAGGTTAGGTTAGGTTAGGTTAGGTTAGGTTAGGTTAGGTTAGGTTAGGTTAGGTTGGGTTAGGTTAGGTTAGGTTAGGTTAGGTTAGGTTAGGGTTAGGTTAGGTTAGGTTAGGTTAGGTTAGGTTAGGTTAGGTTAGGTTAGGTTAGGTTAGGTTAGGTTAGGTTAGGTTAGGTTAGGTTAGGTTAGGTTAGGTTAGGTTAGGTTAGGTTAGGTTAGGTTAGGTTAGGTTAGGTTAGGTTAGGTTAGGTTAGGTTAGGTTAGGTTAGGTTAGGTTAGGTTAGGTTAGGTTAGGTTAGGTTAGGTTAGGTTAGGTTAGGTTAGGTTAGGTTAGGTTAGGTTAGTTAGGTTAGGTTAGGTTAGGTTAGGTTAGGTTAGATTAGGTTAGGTTAGGTTAGGTTAGGTTAGGTTAGGTTAGGTTAGGTTAGGTTAGGTTAGGTTAGGTTAGGTTAGGTTAGGTTAGGTTAGGTTAGGTTAGGTTAGGTTAGGTTAGGTTAGGTTAGGTTAGGTTAGGTTAGGTTAGGTTAGGTTAGGTTAGGTTAGGTTAGGTTAGGTTAGGTTAGGTTTTTTTTTTTTTTTTTTTTTTTTTTTTATTAGTAAAACAACATCCACGGGCTCGTATTGCCCGTGCCTTTTTTTAGTTACTTTATTTATGTTTATCATATAGGCTACTTTACTTCGTCGAGACTTATCTTACTTAACTTACATACTAAGGTGAGAACCAACTGACTTAATTTTTTTTTTTTTTTTTTTTTTTTTTTTTTTCTTGTGCGTTAGTAGGATGTGTTTTGTTAGTGTATATTACATTCTAGCTTATATTGTAATTTACATATTCTTAGATTAATATAATTTGTAGATTGATTTACATATTATATATTAATATCGAATGGTTTAATTCTTTAATATTTTTTTTTTTTTTTTTTTTTTTTTTTTTTTTTTTATTTTACACCTTATATTTTAGTTACATACTATTAAGTTTACGTTTGTTATAATTTTATGACATTTCATTTCTTTATAACTATTTTATGTTGTTTTCCAAAAATGAGTACCAAAGATGACCGGTTTATTTACTCAAGTTTTCCGATAATTTTCTCTATGACAGACTCATCCCGCTCTGCGAACGCATTTTTGAGGCTGTGCTCCATTATTTTCCTCGCAGATACCCCCATCGCTCGGCTGATGAAATTGCCGATAGCGTCACCACCGTCGTCGGAGTAATAGACACAGGTGTTGGTGTGTCTGGTTACTGCTACGACCGCATGAGGAATACTTTCGTGTATGCGAATCCTCGCGCTTCTGACTCTGACGATGATGACGTGTTCGTACGTTTGACCTTGCGCCTCGTGGATGGTCATGACGCGCGATTGGGCTCCGGAACCATATCCTTGATCCATCAGCAGTCTCTTCTCCTCCTGCGTATGGACCAGGTATAGGGTACCTTCACCGTCCTTTGGTATATGCGCGCCGGTGTACCTTCCTTGTTTGAGGGAGCGGACGATGGGATTTGAGGAGTAGATGCTCTTGTATACTGTTGCGACAGCAAAAGCGACGTCCATGGGGTTTCGGTGCGTGCACGACAGTTCCCTTGTGATGTTAGTTGTCAGGCTTGGTCGGCAGTACCTTAGCTCGAACAGGTTATTCCTGTCGATGTAAGGCAGCTGATTTTCGTCGCCAATGAGGGTGACCTGTTCTGCTCCTGATAGTCTGGCCGCCATTACGATAGCTCCGAAATGGTTCATAAGAGCTTCATCCACCGTTAATCGGCTTATTTTGCTGCCCTTTCGGAAACCATTGACTAAGATTGAAGCCATTGTTCGCACCTTGCTCCCCGCAGCTTCTCCGAAGCGGTGCGTTAGCTTCTCTCTTAGATCTTTGGCGGCCTCGACTGTGGTGGTTGCCACTACTTCTCCTTCCTCATTGAAGTGCCTGACTATGTGGGTTGTCTTTCCGCAACCTGGAACCCCATTTATCCATTCGAGCTTTGGTAGTGCCCAGTTATCGAGAGTCGCGCCGGTCTCCTGACTGACCGAGATGGTTTGTGCCATCTCCAGTATCCGGTCGTCCAGCATCACTCTCGTGCACTTTGCCACTACCACTATAGGGTCACTCTCCGGTGTTTTAAATTTTGGTGGCTGGTCTCCTCGCTCCTCAGTTTCGATCAGTCCAACAAAGCCTTTGGTGTTATTATATGCTGCCATGTACTCTCCCGACATTCTCCCTTGTATAACTTGGGAGCGGTCGTTGTCGTAAATAGCAGCATCGCCTTCATCTAGTTCCACCTCCAGTAGCTTTTTATTGCCCCTCCGGTAGGTCTGCATGATCTTCTTGCACATGGCCAGGTTTACCTCTCGGGTCGCCTTGGTGATGGCCAGGAACTCGATGTAAGCGTTTGTGGCGTGTTCTCGTGGGTTGTTGGCTGGTATGAGTTCGGGTGTCAGTATTTTTGCTCCTCCGGGTCTTGTTAGGCCTCCGCGGTTTCTTTCCTGGGCTTGTGGTTTCCCGGTCCCAAAGAAGGTTTTGACCGCCTTCTCCTGCCTTTCTGTTTCGCCCGATGAGGATGGACTCATTTGAGGACGAGGTATGCTGGTTTTTGGGGTGAGCGCTCTTAGGACGGTCGTCGCTAATGCCATCGCTTGAGTGTTCTTGGGTGTTGTTGATTTCAGGAAGACTGGGGCTGCTTTTTGGTCTGCTAGCTTTTGCTGAAGTGCCTCGGAACCGCTTAACCGGGGTATAGTGGTGTTGGTCCCTTCGGGGGGGGGATTTGGGTGGTTTCTGGCTTTCAAGAAGCTCAGATTCTCCCCTCTGTCTTCGTAGACAATGATGTCGTGCCGAAGAGAGGCCTTGAGGTAGCCGTGATAGTCTGCTACTCCTCCCTTATCTGGACCTAGCTTCGTCACATCCACGCTGATTATCCTTGGGGTACCTCCACTTGTCTCTTCTCCCACTCTCAGGAACAACGAGTTCACTTGTGCAAATGGTGACTTTTCCTCCCATTCAAAAACTGCTATCGCTTTGTCTCGCCTTCGCAGTAGTCGGTAGGGGGGTCGTCTCCTGTGCACACAGTTAGAGCACTGATTTTATTGCTCTTGATTCTCGTTGAATTAGTATTTCCTTTGAGTAGAAATGCGAGACCCGGTGATACTTCGAGCTGTCCCGGTTCCTCACTGCGGCAAAAGCAAATTCCGAGCCGTTCCTCTATGTCACTCATAAAGAGGGCTATGTTCCTTACTTTCAGTCCTGCCGCCCCGTGGGCGGCTCTGTCGTCTATGATTTGTGTAAAGTTACTTTTGGTGGGTTGTATTGGTGGAGTTGGTTGGGGCCCTCTTCTGAGTAACAATGGTAGGTTCTTGGACACGGCTCGGACCTTCTGCCCTATCGATCTCCAGACTCCTTGTGATGTTACTGCAGAGGGATTTGGTGTAGATTCGGATAGTGTTGATGTTTGCGGAGCTGATATAGTGGGTGTCGGTGTGTGTTGAAATTGTTGAGTTGTTATTTGTGGCGGGTGGTATTGGTGATTGTTGTGGTGGCGGTGGTGTTGATGGTGGTGCTTGTGTCTGTCCTTGTGGGGCTTGTGGTGAGGCGGACGAGCTGTTTCCTTTGGCGACCTTTGTAGCAACGCTTCTTGCGAAAGTGAGAAAAGGAGATCTGGTGGCTTCATTTTCCATGATGGTGTGGAGCATCTGCTGGTTTAGCTGAAGTCTTAGAAGACATTCCAGCGTCATTCTTTCGAAGCCAAATCTCGGGCATTCCAGGATTACATGGAGTGCCGTTTCCTCACATACGGGGTCGCAGATGCACGAGGGACTGTCTTTCAGATGGAATCTATTCAGGTAGGCCGCGAATCCTCCGTGACCGGTCAGTACCTGGGTGTCAGTAGGCGTGAGTATGTTCTTCCTTACCAGTTTGTACGCCTCTTTTATGTTTGGTAGGAAGATTTTGGTGACTGACCCGGTCTGGGAGTTGTCGTACCTGGCCTGCCACTTGTTGACTGAGTCCTCGCGCAGACGTCTCCTGACATATGATATGGGTACCTTATCATAGTCTGGTGCCGTCTTTTTAGTCGTTGCAGCTTTTTTTCGCCAATTCGTCCGCTCTTTCGTTGCCTGGTGTTCCAACGTGGGCTCTCAGCCAGAAGAAACGCACGTTCCTGCCTTCCTCGTCGGGTTGTTGTATGCAGTTTTTCATTTCCAGGGCCAAGGGGTGAGTCACCGAAGGGGCTCTCAGAAGGTCTAGCGAAGATCTTGAGTCGCTTAGGATGTTGATTGAGCTCTGCTTCGATTTCATCGCCATCTTTATGGCCCTGTATAGTGCATACATTTCCGCTTGGAAGACGGTGTTGTGCGGCTCTAGGCGAAATGTGGAGTACCTTTTTTCCCTGCCCTGGTCCCACCACGATAAGGCAGCACCTACTTTTCCTTCAATTTTGCTGCCATCGGTAAATATTAGGGGACCGCTATGCGATGTTCGTCAATGGATGTTGGGTCAAGGTTCTCCAAGCGCACATACTCTGTTGTTTTGAGTTGCGATGGGTGGGGGTTCTGTTGTGGCCCCAGTCTGCGCTCTATTTCGCGTCCTGGTGGTAAGAGATCCACGCTGTGGCCTTTTTTGATCTTGTACATGCTAGCTGTTTCTTGGATCCGAAGGTCTAGTGGGAGAAGGCCCGAGAGGACTAGTGCCGACGTCAGAGATACCGTTCTGTACGCTTTGCAGATTTTTTGGGCGAAGCCTCTTTGCAGCGAGTCTAGTTGATTTCTTATCTTCAACTTCTCGGCTGCTGAGGACCATGCACTTGCCGCGTAAAGAACGATGGGCTCTATCATCGCCACGTATATGGTTCTGATGATCTCTCCGTTAAGACCCCAGGTGACCCTCGCGGCGCATGCTAACTGCTTGTATATGTCCGCTGCTTTTCTGCAGACTGCAGACACGTGCTCGTTGAAGGTCAGTTTGGAGTCCACTATGAGTCCCAGCAGTTTGATCTGTGATACAAGGTTCAGCTGAGTGCCGGACATATGTATTACCGGGGTTTCAAACTTAAGCTTCTTGGTCAGTAGCATTGCATTGGTTTTATGCGCTGCGAAGCGTAGTTTGTTTTCCGAACCCCACTTCTGAACGGCGTCCAAGGTGTTTTCAGCTGACCTTTCCAACTCGCTGGTGTGATGACTTGAAAATATAAGAACCACGTCGTCCGCGTAGGCCTGACAGTATACTCCCAGGGTTTCCATCTTGCGCAAGAGTGAATCAAGGATTAGGTTCCAGAAGGTCGGCCCTCCGATAGATCCTTGTACGCAGCCCTTCGTGGTTTCCTTCTCACTTGTAGCCCTTGCGTAGTTGACTGTAACTCTTCGGTCTTGCAGATATGATATCACTAGTTTGTACAAGTTCTTTGGACAGTGTTTTCGCGCCAGTTGGTGTTTGATTGCCGGCCACCATGCGTTGTCGAAGGCGCCCTCTATATCCAGTGAATTCATCAGTACAATCTTTTTTTGTTTGATCTCATTTTTGATGTGATTTAAAAGGTCATAGAGAGCGTCCTCGGTCCCTTTCTGTGGCATAAAACCGTACTGGCTGGTGTGGAGAGTTGGTAGGAGGTGCCATTGCAGTCTACCCATCATGAGTTTTTCTAACGTCTTTCCCAAGATCGATAGAAGTCCTATGGGGCGATAAGACTTTGGGTTAGTGTAGTCTTCCTTACCTGGTTTGCGGAGGATGCAAACGTGGGCAATTTTCCATTGCATGGGGAAGTACGACAGCGTCAGGCATTTGTTCGCCAGTGCCATGAATACCTCCCTGTCGCAATTTATTGCCGCGTTGCATATGTCGGATGTCAGACCGTCAGGACCCGGTGCCTTCTTCGGATTTTGGCTGGAAAGTACCATTTCCAATTCCGGGTCTGTAAAGGGAGGGTCGTCTTCCGACAGTTCTTCTGTCTCCGCTGGGGTTCTGCCATCGGTTAGTTGTCGGACACGCTTTTGAAGTTCGGTATCAGTGTCACACAGTCGTCCGGGTAAAAGGTTTTTGCTAAGAGATCGGCCGACTGTTCAGGCGATAATGTTTCGCCCGCTGTCCCTCTTAAAAGCATGTCCTCTTGTCTTTTCGACGTGTTCCTGACAACTCTATTGACACTGTCCCAGACGCTTTCGCGGTCCTGCGACGTGCAGAACTCCTTCCAGCTCTGCGTGGCTGCCTCGGTCGCTCTTTGTTGGTATAAGGTTTAGCCAGTACGTATTGGTCGATCGTGAATTGCCTTCTACAGGGTGCAGCGTTTCTTATCCGGCGTTTCTTCCGTAGCACGTCCCTTTGCAGGTGGTTTAACGTGGTTGACCACCAGGGCGGCCTTGGGTCGCCTTCCACGCTTTCGTCTTTGGTATCGCGCTTTTACACGCTCCGTGGATGATGGATGTGTAGATGTTCAACACCTCATCAAGTTCCTCCGGCTTCGAGACATTCGAGATTCGGTCTCTGGAGATGTTGTGTTTGGCAAGTGCGGCCCTGAAGTTGGTGGTGAAGTCCGACCATTTTGCCTTCTTCGTGTTGTATATGCGCGTAGAGATTGGCTTTAATGATTCCAGTGGTCTCTCTAGGCGCAGTGCGAAGGTTATGGCGTTGTGGTCTGATGTTATCAGACTTCTTTCCACTTTCCAGTTCTCCGTTCTGCCAAGTAGAGATTGACTCGTTAGAGTCACGTCCCACAACTCTTAAACAGTTTTCCTCCTCTGTATGTCTCAAAAGTTGGCGTGTGACCTGTGTTTATTATGTGGAGGCCCATTTCTGTTGCGAAAGCGTGGTACTCTTCTCCGCGGTGATTTTCGGAGACCGCTGCCCCACCAGTGGCTCCAGGCGTTCACGTCCCCTGCCACGATGATGTTGTTAGTCGGGATTTTGTCGTGGCGACCTTTATTTGTTTTAAATATGGGTGCATGTCTTCGTCGCACTCTAGGTAGACGGACAGATTCCTAGCACAGTTTTCCAGCTTGAGGTGGATAGCGGCCACATTTTCGGTTCAAATCTGCGGGTCGTGAATAATCCGCAGGTTACTCCCGAAGATTATAATAGCCGCCTTTACTGGTTTGTTTCGTTAAGAGTGCACTGGAGTGGTTGTGCCTGGGTGTTGTTTCAATGTGCCTGTCCTGCCTACGTACGGCTCTTGGACGAGTGCTACTGAAATTCCTCTCTCTTTAGCCGTCTTCATCAGTTCCACTGTTGCTAGTTTTGAGCGTTGAAGATTGATTTGGATGAGTTTGATCACGCTCGTCGTTCCTTCTTTACCTTTGTGTTCGACGTGTGTGTGATGGTTTTGGGGCCTTTAGCAGTATTGGACCCTCGTTCGTGCTATCGAGTCCCACCTTTGTCTTTCTGGGCACTCTGCGCTATACGCGTGTGTGCTGTGTTTCCCTTTTGGTTCTGCAGCAGTTCGCACAGCGCGGGTTCTGACTTTTCCTCTGGGCACAGTCCTTTCCTGTGTTTCACCTCCGCAGAAACTGCAGGTATCTTTTTCAGCTCTGCAGAGGGTTTTGGTGTGCCCGAAGCCTAGGCATTTGACACATTGTACTAGTGGAGACTGGTCCTTCCACCGCGCAACGGCCAAAACCTATGTAAATTTTCCCCGCTTCTGTTAACCGCTTCCATACAGTGGGGATAACTCTAAGACCGGGTGGCACTCATGTGGGTTACGGGCTCGCTTCCTGTAGCGAACCCTCATTCTCAGGTCTGCTTCACTTAGTTCCTGCAGAAGATGTTTGTTCTGGGACTTTGTGAAGTCCACATTTCGTCATTTGTGAAGCAGTTGAGTACCCCTCCCCTTAAAACGAGAGGGTCCTGATTTGTTGTTTCTTTTACTGCTAAATCCTTATTTTTTTGACCTGACTTTTCACTAGGTTCATATCCTCTTTAGTGGGGCATCTCAAGACCACCTTCTGTCCCTGGCTTTTCGCACCCGATCAACCTTCGCTCCGGTCTTCTTTAAGTCTAGGGCGTCCCTGATCTTGGTGATGACGTCTCGCTAGTCTCCTCAGGGAGCCTCATCGGGACTCGACAATGATCAGGGTGTGGTTCGGGTGCGGCTGTTTTGGTTTGGCGGCGACCTGTGCGAACGTGTGTGGTCCTGCCGGGGGTTTTTTCGCTCATCGTCACTCTGTAACGCCCTTTTTTATAGTGGCCAGGGTCTGTTTCACCTCCTGGACTGCCAGCTCTGTGTCGAGTGACGGCCTAGGGGGCGAGGTTTTTTTACGTTGTTATCTCTCATCGCCCTTACTTCGGAGGACACTATCTCCAGTTTTTCCGATGATTTTTTAACTCGGGGCAGGTCAATTTGTGGTGGTGTGGTGTGGGAAGTGTTTGTGTTGTGTGTTCTGTGTGTTTTCGTGTCCAGCTCCGCTATGGCTTCACTCAGCGTTCGCAGGTTCTCCGCGATTCGAGGGTCCTCTTTGGGGGGGGGCATTGGTGTTTGAGACTGCTTTCTTGCGGTTTCGGAGACCAGGACTGTGTTTTGTCTATGTCCCTACGCAGTGAGTCTAATCTGGTACCCAGGCTGTCCATCTGGGACTCCATTTTGGTCATCACTGTTTCCAGCGATTTTCATTTGGAGGACTCCGTCTCCGTTCCCTCCGCGCATTTGGACTCAATTATCCCCTTTATGCCCTTACTGAGGGTATTCTGCATCTCTCGGATCTCCTTGATTTGTCTGAAGGGGCTCCGTTGTTTCATAGCCCAGCCATTCCTGATTGACTGGGCCTCCTTCAGAGTGTCAGACACTTGTGATTTGGTTTTTGCATCTCCGCCGCGATCACCTTTCCTGGAGAGACTGGAGGTGTTTGTATGCGCTCTCTCGATGTGCACAAGTTCTTGTGCATGTCGTGACGCTCTTTTTCCAGATTGCACTTGTGTCGTTTCTGGAGTCCGAGGTAGAGGACCGTTTCGTAGAGACCCTGTAAGCTGTCGTGCTGTTATTTTTGCTTCTCGCTTCATGTTTTGTCTTTCGAGAGCGAGAGCCTCTTTGCCTTTTCTAAGTAGAGTATTAGCTACCGACCCCCGTTACCATGTCCATTTCTACCCCTGTCCCCTGCAGGGGGTTGTGTAAAGGAGGCTGACCCTCCTACCCTGCTTGAGGCGTTGGATTTACTGAACATACAGACGACGTCTCCGCGTCCGAGTCAGATACGTATAGGTCAGTGTCGGGGTGGGTTATTGCTATCTCCGCGAGTTGGTGGTTTCTGCTTTTGCGGATTTTCGGTGGTATGCGGTGGTGGGGTAGTTTTTCGGCACAGATGTTGCGGCCTTTGTCATACCTTTTGTCTGAGGGAAGATGCTCTGGTGCCGTTTGGTCAGTCGTTTTTTTTGTCATCTTGGTAATGTCGCTTTTGGAAGACATTATGTTGGGGTCGCTGAATTTGCTTAAACTTCTAGACTATGATAGGTTAGTAT
>CM032385.1:80000-405756 GCA_019049475.1 Eueides isabella | reverse complement strand
TATTCCAAATCGTGATACCATAGCAAATTTATCTGCTTTCAAACGTTGCCTTCGTCTGACATGTTTATAAAACGAAAAATTTAAGAATTTTCGATAAAAGAATTTATTTCTGCTCATTGTTTCTTTCTGAAAAAAAGTTAGGCCCCCTAACATATGGCCTAAATTTTCTTAGGGCCTAATTCCACATAAAAAGTTTCAAATTACTAGCTCCATATGCAGCTCGTGCATAAAATTGCAATAAATGCAGCAAGTTTTCTTGAGATAAACTCCAATCGAATCCTAACACTGTTTCTTCTTCTATTGTGTTCATAATACGATGATCAATTATCAATGAAAATGCAGTACTAAATTTACCTTTCATTATATGACGTTTTGCATTTTTTTTTATTTATTTATTTAGTTTAAAATATAATTACAAAGTAACAATTTGACTGAGTCCTACAAAACTGTTTATTCCGTTTGACTGTAGGATCTATCGAGTCTCTAATTTAAATGTTGTTAATAAATGTATTTTTACTTACTTAGCTTCACGGGGTAGGTAGCAGAGAGAACGGAGCGCCAAACGCTACGGTCTCGGCATACCTCTTTCGCCTCGTCCACTGTCATCACCCTTCATACATGCCCTCCGGGGGGTCCTCATGCTTTTTACGTGACCTCCTCCAGTATCGTCGATACTGTTTTTCGAAGGTCAACCGAGGTCTCCCCCTCACTCTCTTACCACTCACTTTTCCTTCATAAATCTTTTTTACCATTCTTTCTTCACTCATTCGCTCGACGTGCCCAAACCACCTGAGCACGTTCTTCTTCATTCTCACTGTGACATCCACGCTAGTACCTGCCATTCTGTGTATTTCTTCATTGGACATGCGATCAGATAAACTGACTCCGCATATCCGACGAAGAGATCGCATCTCTACAGCAATCATCTTTCTTACATTTCTTTCTGTAATACCCACGTTTCGCTGCCGTATAACAGTGTCGATACCAACACTGCATTGTGTACGGCCAAACGCGCAGCTATGCTGACGTTTCGCCGTCTCAACAATGCAGCTAAGGCACCCGTTAACTCTGTTACCGGCAGCACTACGCCTTTCCACCATCCATTTCGTATCTACCGTCTCTGCTAAACATACTTCCCAGATATACTACCTCATTCACTTGTTCTAATATCTTATCATTTACCACTGACCTTGCAACTGTCTTCTTCTCATTTCTTTCAAATACCAGAACCTTCGTTATTCGCATTCAGGCTTAGACCATTATTCGCGCATCCTTCTTTCAGAGTGGTAACCAATGCCTGCAACTAGCTTTCTGCATGAATGCAATAAGCACTGCATCATCTGCGTACAGCAGGCAATTTATATTCGAGGTACTTACTTCACTCCCATGTCACTTTGTCTCACTCCATGAAGACAGCTGTCTAAATACAAATTGAACACCAAGCTGACATGGCGCAACCTTGTTTAACACCCGATTGGATGTTAAACCAAGGCGACCATGCCAGCTCCTACTTGCACGCAGGCTGAGTGATCTCTGTAAAGAGACTTTACAGCCTGCAGCAAGGGTCCGCTGCACATTGTACCGGGGCAGTATCTCCAATAATCTCTTTCTTACAACCCTGTCAAACGCCTTTTCCAAGTCCACAAAAGCACAGAAAACTTTTTGGTTTACTGCCAAAATTTTTTCCGTAATCATGCGGAGGGAAAAAGATCTGATCCATACAACCTCTTCCAGGTCTAAAGCCTCCCTGGGCCTCCCACAACAGCCTTTCAGATCTATCTTGCATTCTTCTCGCTAATATTTTAGCATACACTTTACTACCTAAGCTAATCAAACTGATAGCCCTATAGCTTGCGCAATCTATCTGTGAACCTTTGCCTTTATACAAAGGCACGATGACTGCACCTCGCCAATCGTCTGGGACCTCCCCGGATTTCCAGCATAAATTACCCAGAAACCAGAACAGGTCCAAGACGCGTGGCCCACCATATTTGATCATCTCGGCAGTAACTCCATCTGCTCCCGCTGCCTTACCACATTTCAAACTTCATATGGCACTCTCAACTTCTTTTATACTGATTTCGCCGTCCGCTACATCAAGACTCAGCGTTTCGCTGTTACTTGAGGCAGAGGCGTCATCACATTCATACATCTCCTTGTAAAATTCCGCCCATCGCTGCAAAACCTGTGGTTGTTCTGTTATAAGTTCACCGTCTTCCGAAAGCACCCCTTTCATTCTACAGGTTAGCGAGTTACTCCGGGAACCACTCACTTCTCGCCAGAAAAGCTTTGTGTTTTCCCGAAAGTTGTTCGTTAACCTTTCATCTCTTTCTTTCTCAGAGTTTTCACGCTTCATCTTTATCAGTATCTTTTGTTTGGTGTTTTTGCAGCTTATACTCTTTCTTTCTTATCTCTCTCATGCTTTTATCCTTACCCGAGGCTTTATAATCCTGCCATGCTTTCCTCTTTTTTCCTACTGCATCTTTCACTTCATCATCCCACCATTCATCTCGCTTTTTGTTAAAGCCTCTTTTCCCTTTACCACATACCTCTGCCGCTACTTCCGTCATACAATTCCTTAGGTTCTGCCAGCATACTTCGATATTTTTACTTCCAGATTCGCAGCTGTCTAACTTTTTGGAAACTCTTTCTTGATATTCCTCTCTGACCGGTGGATCTTGAAGCTTCCAGCTTCTTATGCGATGATTCGTAGCCAAGCTTGGACAACCGGTGCGGCTGCGCCAACCTGCGAACAGACCCCTTATCCTAGCTACGACTAGATAATGGTCTGTTCCCAATTCAGCACCCCTAAACACTCGCGTGTCCATAACTTGGCTACGAATACGCTGATCCACTAGGACTAGATCAATCATACTTTTCTCTTCCGTTCGCTCCCACGTATACATGTGAATTTGTTTGTGGTCAAACATCGTGTTTGCCACAAACAAATTCTTTTCCTTGCAAATTTCCAATATAAGCTTTCCAGCCTCGTTCATTCTCTTATCACCGTACTTTCCTAGCACTCTTTCGTAACCGCTACGCGCAGTTCCGACCCATCCGTTCAAATCACCGCATATTATTACTTTTTCATTCTCTCTAACACTACCTAGAACGTCCCTCACACTCTCCCAAAACTCTTCGAGTTCGCATAATGGAGCTGAGGATACCGGCGCATACGCCGCTAACAAGAAAACTCTTGTTATCCCCAGCTTGAAGCGCACCCAAAGCAGCCTCGAGTTGATCGCCTTGTATTCTATCATTGCACTAACCAACCGAGAAGACACTAACACGCCTACACCTCGACTCCCTCGCTCGCTCTCTGGTACGCCGGCCCAGAGAGCGATCCGGTTGCCAGGTAAATCGGCCGTGTCACTGCCTTTTCGCTTGGTCTCAGTCACACAAATAACATCCAGATCTCTGTCTTCCATCACATCTAATAATTCATTCATCTTTTCTTCCATCCCTCCTCTTACATACCACGTAGCTATTTGTAGCTCCGTCCTCCACTTCCCGCCGCTCCGGACATGGCGTGCTGGGTGGCGGTCCCCAACGCCGCATTCGTCTCCTCTTGTCGCACCAGCGGGGACGCACTGGTGCGCGTCGCCTTGGGGGGACGCCCTATCAGTGCGCGCTCGTGTGGTGCACATTGTGGTTGATGGAACATTGCAGCCCTCTAGAGGGCTGGCAGGGGTCGCTACGGGCAAGCCTTCCATCGTGAACCCCCTAAATGTATTTTTAATTTTATTTTAAACTTTTTCAAATCTAATTCCCGGCGTATGTCTTCAGGTAAACTATTAAATATATAAGGTATTCGTTTCTTAAGGGTTCTATTTCCGTAATAATTACGTACTTTGGGTACTTCGAATTTCCCCGCTGACATAGACCGGGTACCATGTTCATTGTTGACCAAAGTAAGGCCAAGCTCCAGAGTGCTATGGTGGTTGATGGCTAACAGGTATTTATGTTTTAAGCTGACTGGGAGTATTTTGCAAATTTTGAATTATTTTGTGTAATCACCTTTACAATTTTCTTTACTTTTTTTACCGACTAGAAACTTTAAAAAATTTAATTGTATTGTTTCAAGCTTATCAATGTATGTTTTAAATGTAAGACCATAACTATCAAGAGCGTAGCCCAATATTGAGTCTACCAATGAAAAATACAAACATTTTAGGGTAGCAGGTGGAATTTTAAAACTTAAATTGTAAAATTTACTGAGGAGCGCTCTTAACTTACCACAAAGGTAATCAATATGAGAGCCCCAGGAGAGGTTCTCATCAACTCTAACACCAAGATAGGTTACACAATCTACTCTTTCAATAGGCTTACACATATAGTTAATAAAGTTATTTTGGAGGCATGAAAAATTATGGACGTACATGTTAGGGGTCGATTTAAAAGAATACAGAAATGGTGAATGAACAATAAGAAGATTAATTTTGTCAGAATTTAAAACAATGCCATTATCATGCGACCACTTAACAACTGCGTCTATATCACTCTGAACTAAGTAACGCGTCTCAGTTAGATTGGTGTCAGCGCGCAATGTACATAAATCATCCGCAAACATGTAGAATGAACAATACTGAATAATATTGCATAGGCTATTTACATGCAGCAAGTAGCATACTGGGCCACATACTGACCCCTGCGGCACCCCGCACCTCACCTCAGCCGTCTCACTTAACACGTAACCCACCTTAACCCGGAAAGAGCGTGCGTTGAGATAGTCGCGGAACCACTGGCTTAGCGGCTGCCCCACACCACATTCGTCCATCCCATTTAAAAGTGTTACCGTTGCCAAAGTATCAAAAGCTTTTTTGAAGTCATAAAATATTGCTACAACAAACTTTTTATTTTCCAAAGAGATGTTAATTTCATTTGTAATCTATTTATACTCTATTTCTATCTAAGAACATTTTTGAGCATGTATGTTTTATCTGGTCAATTTCTCTCAAAAAGTTTACAGCGAAGGTGTTACAGATCTCTCTTATATTATTCTGCTTTCCCATATTAAACAGTATTAAATTATCGATTGATACCCAACAAATTATTTATTTTATCCCAATTTTTTCTAATATTTTTATTACAATCTATATTACATTGCTTATCATATTTAATCTTACATTTAAATACAGCCTTTGAACATTCATTTCTATACCTAGTATAATTTAATCTTTTTATCATATTTTTTGGATCATTACAATACATTAAACAACCTGTCTCTTTCTATAATCACCTTTTTTAGGTCCTTACTTATCCAATTTTTATTATTTCTATTACTTATATTTATCTTACTAGTTGGTATTTTATAACACTCATCATAGATGTTGGTGAATATGCTACATAATTTTTTATATAACTCAATTGGACATTGTATATTCAACAAATCATTAAAGTTCACCAAAAGTAATTTTTGTCTTACTAAGCGGCTATCCAGAGTGTATCTGGTAACCTGCCGTTGAGGCGCAACACTATCAGATTGAGCGACACAGTGGCCGGACGAGGCGCGTTTCCATTGTATAGCCGCCGCAACATAATAGTGATCTGAAATCTTATGTTTTAATACAGCTGAATTAATAAATGCCGAGGGTGCCCTAATATAGATATGATCCAAACACGATTCTACCACATTGCCCATAACAATTTCCCTTCGGGTTACATCACATATGCACTTAGTTAGGCCATCATACTCAGCCATTATATTTTCATATAATATGACACGATTATCACGATACTTTAATAGATCAATATTGATGTCCCCGCAAAAAATTACTTTTGAATGCATAAGTAAACTGTCAAATAAAATTGTTAGTTCTTTAAAAAAGTCTCGAATTCTATCTTCATTGAAAAATTTAGGTGGCCTATATATTGCTATTAAGTAATTTTTTTCATTATTAATGTTGAGCGTAATGGAAACGCACTCCGCCGAGGACATAATACTAGCAGTCGCAAGCGCATCCGTCTCGTTCACACTCACGGCCAGCCCTTCCCGCGAATATATTAATACCCCTCCCCCCTTGCGTCCCTGTCGGGCATAAATATGTGTATGATATCCAGCAATTTTATAAAAAGACAACAGAGAATAATTAATATTAGGTTCGGTTATAAGTATTATATCTAATTGACTTAAATCACTACCGAGAGTAACTAAAAACTTATTAAAGTGTTTTTTTAATGAGCGAATATTGACATGCAATATACATAAGTCGTTTATATTGTTATTTATAAGACTTAACCACGTTTTTAAACTATTTACACTTGTATAATTAACAGAGTCAGAAAGTGTGGTATCTATATTATTTATATTATTGAATTTTGATAGGAACGAGTAAACATTCATTTAAGATTTTTTTTTTTTTTAATATATATGTTATATTATTTCTTTTTTAATAATTCACTTAAATCACTTTCAGCTCGAACCCACACTGCTTTTCACCATCACATTTTTTAGCCAGAATTTTTCCGTTAGAAACCCATATGTATTTAAAAGTCGTGTTGAGTTGTTTTTTTGTACTCCAAAGTAAGGCACGTGTAGACTTAGTTAGGTCCTCGTTAATATATATTCTGTTCGTGGCTGATCCATTTGTAAAATAATTAATTTGCGTCGTTGGGCTAACCATCTATCCCTCAGATCAGCCCCAGATGTCTTAAAGCCAACAATGATGGACGCAGGTTTACTGCCTTCCTTTAGAGGTTGAGTACGTCTAGCCCATTCTACATCGGAACTGCTGACGTTTATAGCTGCACCGATTTTAGCAACAATCTCTTGGACATTTTCACCTTTAAGCTGCTCAACACCTACGATCTCGATGTTATATTTACGAGATATCTGCTCGAATTCGTGATTTTTTTGTTCGACGGCAATGTTCTGTTTTTCTAAATACACGCATTTATTGTTTACAGCAGAAATTGTTTTCTCGAGCTTTTGTATTTTAACCTTTGATTGTTCGTGTTCCGCAATTAATGCGTCGTATTTATCTGAAAGCATGCTTATACTTTGTGTAATGGAGTCGAGTTGTTTTTTAAACCCAGGAATGGCATTAACTTTTTTTTGTATATCTTTAAGAATTTCAGTGTACCCTTGAGAATCTTCTTCTTGTTCATCCTCCTCCGATCCATCATCCTCACAATTATTACAATAAAGCCGATTGATTCCGTTTTTAATATCCGCCGCTAATCCTTTGACACATCCCCTATGAAAAGTTCCCTGACACGGTCCTTGACACATGAAATGGGATCCTTTTCCAGATAGAACTTTCTTACACTTTTGACACTCCATTATTATTATTTACTTACTAAATTAATAAAAATCTCAACCAATTGTAATAGACTTGTTGCGTGAGCGCTCAGTAAACAGGTTTCTGCACACGTACGCAACGTGTAACGCACCGGACAAGACTCCGCCTGTTGGGCCTACTTCTTGCCTGAAAATGTTATGAAGTGGTGGTCTTCCAGGTGTGCCGCCTACTTGTATTTCTTCCCAAACAGATCCATTCTTCGCAACATGTCGTTCATTCATTTCCACTTCACTTTTTTCAGAACTTGAGAGTATTCGTGTTTCATCCACAACCGATATTTACAATATTTTCGTCTTCATCGTCAGTATTTGTAGATTCAAACTCACTTTCATTTGTAACCAATATATCTTCGTTTTCAGAAAATTTATCTTCACCGTTTTCCGATAATTCTTCACCAATATCATTTATATTTTCTAAGAATTTGGACTGTCTCGTTCTTCTCGAAATTTTGTGGGTAAAGAGTTACTCGTATCACTAATAAGGCTATCAAAACAAAATTAAACCATTTACCAAACTTTCCTTTTCTTTTTTTTTCACAAAAATCTACTTTCATTCTAAAATTTTGATATTTACTTGAAATTATTCTCAGCTATTCTAATTGAACTACTTTACGTAACAGAATATTTTTAGAAATGTGCAGTTTACCGACTACAATGACATTATCAATATGTATTGATAAGCTAATAAAACAAAAAATGATCTAAGGGTCAAATGACACGGCGTGGTAGACAACGGTTATACGACTCAACATAAACAAAATAAAAAAATATAAAAATAGTATTAGAAAAGTAGATTTAATTGGTCAGAAAAAGTCATAAATTAAAATTTGAAGAATTAATAACATAATACGTGCATCATCAACGCAAATATTCAAAATGGGTCATTTGACCCGTTATGGTGTGATTAGTATTAACAGAAGCATGAGGATCAGGATGTAAATCCAATAAGGTAGTGGGAGATGGTGAGGACTGCTTAATACTGTGAGGAAAGAAGGTTTTCTTAGTTTAATCAATATTTTATTTTTAATATCCTATTGTCATGGCCGTGTGCGACACATCAGATTCAACAATATGATATCAAGCTTCGCATGAATACGGAAATGGAGTCGCGATTTTAACAAGTATCCGGTGTACTTTTCTCTCGCGTGGTGGAGTAATTTAACAGCTCGATACCGATCTCCTAATGCGTAATGGCAGATGACGATTTTTACTGCAGCGTAAGGAAGACGGCGTGTATTATCATTTAATTCAGCTTTCACATTCAAAACAGGGTCCAAGTCCTTATGTCCTGTTACGGGTTCTTATATTATTATATAAATATGTTTTATTAAACAAGTATCCGGTGTACTTTTCTCTCGCGTGGTGGAGTAATTTAACAGCTCGATACCGATCTCCTAATGCGTAATGGCAGATGACGATTTTTACTGTAGCGTAAGGAAGACGGTGTGTATTATAATTTAACTCAGCTTTCACATTCAAAACAGGGTCCAAGTCCTTATTTTTATCTAATAAGTCGGTAACTTTCCTTTTATACCATTCGTCTTTATGTCTATTTGTGATTTTTATAGCACAAATATTTCCGTTAACTGTTATAGTATCAGTTGATCTCGACAACGCATCTGGAACTGTATTTGATTTACCCGGCTTATGAGTTATATCAAAGCTAAACTGTTGTAATTTCATAGCCCATTTAGCCAGTCTACCATGTGAATCTTTCATTTATGTAACATTTTAAGCGCACTATGGTCCGTGACTACAGTAAAATTATTCCTTCGATATATGGCCTGAATTTCTCAATAGCATAAACTATACTTAGTAACTCCCTTTCAGATGTAGAATATCGTTGTTCCCTATCATTTAATTTTCGGCTTAGATACGCTATGGGACGCTCTACGTTATCTATATTTTGGCATAATACAGCACCAATACCCTTATTTGAGGCATCACACTGTATTATAAAAGGCTTCGTAAAGTCTGGGCAAGAAATTACTGGAGTAGAGGTAAGCAAAGTTTTGAGCTTTAAAAACGATTCCTCAGCTTCTTTATTCCAATTTAATCTCTTTCTTTTTGTTCCTTTTGTTAGATGTTTAGAGGAGCCGCAATAACAGAGAAATTCTTAACAAATCTTCTATACCAACTGGCAATTCCTATAAATCTTTTTAATTCTGTAAAAGTTTTTGGTCTCGGAAAATTTAATATGGCGGTAACCTTGTTAGGGTCTGTACGTAAGCCATCTTCATCAATAATATAACCCATAAAACGTAAACTAGACCGAGCAATTTGCACTTTTCTCATCAAAATTTTCCGAAGAGATTACAATATCATCTAAATATGCCCAAACTTTCCCATCTAATTCATAAAATAACATATCCATTAATCTCTGTTGAGATTGTGAAGCATTAATCAAACCAAATGGCATCACCTTAAAGTGATATAACCCTCTTCCCGGTACCGCAAATGCTGTTTTTTCTTTGCTAGATTCTTCTAGTTCGATTTGCCAAAAGGCTGACTTTAAATCAATAGTGCTAAGAAATTTTGCATTTCGTAAATTATCCAAAATCGAAGTTACTCTTGGTAATGGGTAAGTATCTCTTTTAGTAACCTTATTCAGTTGTCTACTATCCAAACATAGTCTGTTTGTGCCATCTGGATTTTTTACTAACACAATTGGAGAACACCAAGGACTATGTGAAGGTTCAACTACATCTTGATCTAACATATCATCAAGTTCACGTTCTATTTCTTTTCTGATAACTGGTGAAAAATTATATTGTTTTTGATAAATGAGCTTACTGTACCCTGTATCAATTGAATGTTTTATGATTTTTGTTCTGCTCAGTCCACTACCTATATTACACCTTATTTCATTTATGATGCCCATGAGTCTCTGTTGTTGATCCTCATTCAAATTTTCTTTGCTTATAAGAGCTGATTGTTGCTCAGAAATGGTATAAGTTTCAGATTTAGTAGCTAAGGTTTCTAGTTCAAACTTGAAAGAAATTTTAAATAAATCAAAAAAATCTTTACCCAGAATCAAAGGTTGATTGAGATTTGGCATAAGTAACATTGACATGATATGAAAATGATTTTTAAACTGTACCGGCACATAAAATATATTTCGTATAGAATGGCAGGTACCATCAGCAGTCGACATAAAAACTCTTTTAATTGTTTGGCTATTCACCCCTTACCATTTTAATGTGTCAGCAAACTCTGCATTTACTACTGTATTAGAGGCTCTAGAATCCAATAATCCATCACATTTCATGTCTAAAATTTTAACCGAAATATAAGATCTATTATCGTAATTTTTTTAAATATCAATTGCGATATATTACCATGGGACATAATTTTTTTTACAAATACGAGCCAATCCTGCCAATCTTTATTTTTTCGTTGAGGGGAAAGCTTCAAGCAGGTTCTTAACTTTCCCCAGTAGCGTTTCCCTTGCAAATACACCTAGAAGAAGCTACTCCAAAGCGACCATACTTGTAACAAAATAATCGCTGCTTGGGCATGGAACAAGATCTAAATAAGTAACCAGTCTCCCGACAATTCCAACATCTCATTTTAATATTACGCTTATTTTCTGAATCTTTAATCTTTATTACTTCTTTTGTATTTGCAAGAGAATAAGCTTGGTATGCCAAATCTGGCTCCAAAGAGCTGACCATTGCTCTCGGTTCTTGAAATCTATCACAATTAATTTTTGTTCTCTCAATAATTTTTAAGATATTAATCAGATCCGTAATTGCTGTAAACTCATCCCTGCATACAGCTTTTTGATAATATGGCTGAAGATTCTTTATAATTATTATAATTTGGTCAATTTCGGGAATTTTGTGAGGTAATCTGTTAAATAAATTTTGCATTACAGAAATAAAGATAAGCACAGGTTCACTTTTACCTTGTGTCCTAGATTTTGCTTCAGATAGTAACTCTTCTTGATAATACTGTGACTGAAAAGTACGCTTCAATAGCGAAACAAGTTCTTCCCAATTATGTATATTTTGGCGATTGGCGCGAAACCAAATTAGAGCATCTCCCCGAAAGAAGTCAATAGAGTGCCTCCATAAATCATTATCTGTAGCATTTGTAGCATCTTTGAGTTCATCTACTCGTTCTAAGAATGCATTCACACGGAATTTATTATCTCCTGAAAACTGAACACCCCACTGGCTTATCGGTACCAGTTCAGTTCAGCTTACGCGAGATATTCTCATTTATTGAAGTAGAATTTAAAAATGTATGAATATTATTGGGACTATCAAAAGGCGGAATGTCTAAGTCATTTTGAGCAAAACTTACCTTTTTCGTCCCTGCTACTGAATTCGCCTTAGCTTTAGAGGTAGATGGAAGGACTTCAGATCTACGACTATCAAGTTCTTTAAGAATTTTTTTACCGTCTTCACCCAATGAATTCTGTAGTGCCTCTTTCATATCCAGGGTTATATAATCGTCATCTTCTATTTCGTCCTTTTCCTCCAAATCCTTCAAGCAGAACATTTTTCTTTTCCCTATCTATTTCTTCTATAGGTGTTATAAGCATTAGTCGATTAATTAAATGAATTAAGCGTGAAACCAATCTCTTAAATAGTTGTTTATCGGGTTTCTCCTGCAGCTCGGAAATATAGCATAATATATTGTTAATTTTATCAGAGCAAATATTCAACTGCTCACCGGGGGCAACAATGCAAGAATTTGGTGGTTTAATTTCATATGATACCTGCAATAAGTTTTCAGCTTCCAACATCCTTTTTAAAAATTTTTTTAAAGCCGAAACTAAACCCCCTGTTTTAGTATATCCTCGACTGGCGAGTTCAAATTCCACCTCATCTTTTAATAGATAATGCGGATTCATTTCAACAAGAAAACGTATAATAATAATAATAAGAAATATGAAGTCAAAAATTTCGCTCAGTCAGACTCCTAATATGTAAAAAAAAACTAAATGTCTCAAATCAAAACAATGTACACCATAAATGAAGCCATGCGATAAACCCTGTACACTCACTTTCATGTAACCACTTACTTTCAATAACATCTACTTATATGTATTATTATACTCCGTGAACCTATTTATATTATCTTACCCCTATTAATATTTTTAACAAAAAAAATATATCCAGATATCAAATTCTGAAAATTCTCAAGCTACGAGAAAGGCAAAGGACAATCTTCTGTATTCTCAATAAACTTAAATTATAACTAACAACGACTTATAACTAATTATAAGTAAAAACTAATTAGAAAAAAAAACAAATCTATATAAATGCAACCACAATTATTTGTCTAATTAATAATATAACAAATTAACAATTATATAACTTAGACACACAAAATAACATTCATAATCAGCTAACTGCATAAACAAAGTCACTAGTAGTTGTTATAAGTACTTATACAAAATAATAAATATCTATCTTAGTTTTACAAAAAAAAATTTGTATTCAATTTTTTTTAATAAGTTTATATAAAAATATTCAAATAAGTTTATATAAAAATATTCTTGTAATATATGTATACATGTAGGTAGACAAAGATAAAAATCACAAAGACTATATCTAAGACAAAAGCAAAATTTAATTAATTCTTTTAAAATCTGTTAAATATATATTACAACCCTTATATTTTAACGTTGGGCGCCACTTTATTAAGGGTTCTTATATAATAAAACAATAAAATCAAACTAAGCATAAATGTAATTAATAATCTTAAGCCCAAAGATATAAAAGACTAACAACTAAACTAAATTCTAAATTAATGCTATGTCACTTCGCTAGATCTTAATAATAAAAGGGCGCCAGGAGAGTTTCTATTACAGCTTGTGACCGGAACTCTGCCAAAACCATGCCACGACTATACCATGGCTTAATATCCCACGGCCTGGGTGACTAGTGGATCACTGAGCATAAAGGGCGTTTCGATAGGCTACAACAATACAAACGTTAATTATTTCACGTTTACCATACTATTTATTTAGCTTCTAAATTGTTACAAGATATATAATATGTAAAACATACCCCTATGGCAGTTTAAACACTACTAGAACTATAACTAATGCTCATTTATTCAAATATCTCGAATTTCATTAAATGAGAATAAAATATACTTTAGCTAGGTTACTTGAGCTATGAGCGGTCAATTTTAACGTTCATTTCTCTTTAAAAGCACGATCCGGTCACGGTCTGTCCTATCGTTCACCTTTGTTCAAGGGAACCCTACCCACACGTTACACATATGCTTTTAAATAAAATTACTAAAATAAAAATAAACAAAAACCAATACACGCGAAGGCAGATTTGAACTCGGGTCGCCGCTACTAAATTGGAACAGATAGCCACTGCGCTGTCGTCCATCTATAGTTTTTGTGGAAATACCTTATATCATAATAGTCCAAATGCAGTAAGGACATAGCCGTCAATAAACTTTCTCGCACGCATAGCATACTAACGCCAAGTCATCCATCTGAATCATAAGGTGGAGTGTGTCCTCTTTCTGAATCAATTTCATATTTCGAATTCATCACGTTAACTACTTCCTCATGGTTTTGTTCTATAAGCTTTAGCATAGAATCTCCAAAGTGTGGGTCCATGGTCAGAGATGGGAATATATTCCATAGACAGACTAGCTTAACGCCGGACAATAAACTTTTCCATCGGCAGAGTTCGTCCAAGTATTTTTTTGCCTATAACATGATGCGTTCATTACAAGATCAGCGCTGCGTTTGCAATTCTCAAGATTGTTAAAATGTTTGAGTTCCATTAAACATGCAGCTTCTGTATAAACGTAAATATTTTTTGACCATTCACTATTAAGAACTAGGTAAATTATAGTGTATTCTGATACTGTCTTCCATTTTAAGGTCAATGAGTGTGCCTAAATAAGTTTCCAGTAATAAACGTGGTTTAATTGCACATATCTGTTATAGATGGTGCAGTTTTGTATGTGATGACTGACTCCTCTATCATACCCCTCAACATTTGCTTTCGGGCTTTGAACATCAGGAACTACACACTATTAAAAAATTGCTATCAGTTCGCCATTGACGGTCTCCGGTGAGGTGTGGCTTACATTTCTTTCAACGTTTTCAATTGATTTCTGTTTTGATACCAATTCAGGTTATAATTTACCTGTTTAATTGTTTCATTTCCACTGTTTGATCTTTTAATGTAGGTTAATCATCAATCATTGTCGACAGAAAACTCGTTGTCTGATTTCAAAAATTTCCTTCGTGATTGTGAATGTTCCCCAACTATACGTTATTTATAAGCTCCTTTGCAATTGTATTGCTGCGTATTATACTTGTTTCATATTTTATAAGATCAGTAAAATTACGATTCATCTTTGCGGTGTTTAAGGGGACATGTAAACATTTTGACCAATGCACTGTCCTACCACTGTTGGACATAAAACGAACTGGAAGTCCAGACATTACCCCGACTATCCTAACTTAAATGAGTCATTGAATGTTCAGCTGATCTTCCAGTACCTCTATTGCTAGTCAAGTTTCTCAGTATTTTGTACTATCAATGGAAGTAGTCTCTATCGGTCCACATACTATATCTGATTGTACTGTTTCAAGTAATTAAATTGTGTAGCTCTTGACTGACTTGACTTAAATGGCAGGCATATTTTGTTTACCTTTTGAACAAGTCACATTTTCTTCTTTCTTAAATTTGATTGAACACCATCTGTACTTTTTTCAATTTTCTTTAAATCACTGTAATTGAGATGCCCCATCTGCTCGTGGTAGAGATAAATATCTTGTTTATCAGCATCATATATATGCTTTAACCTTGTACAGATTAACACCGGTACCTATTGTTGATTAATATAGCTGTTGCAACTTTTATCTTATCACTGTCTAATGTAATTATTACACAACATTTATTATTAAGTTTTACTTCACCACCGTGATTCACATTGTGACTGACGGATTTGTGCTTTAAGGCTGCAGTACACTTTTTCCACGATAGCATCGACTGAATCCACTATTGGCGTTGCTCTTGTATCCACTTATTTCATTGAGTAAGTTTGGATTTACATGCATAGAGGGGTGGCTAAACTAAAATTGTTAATTTGAAAATGGAATAAAATTTATTTGATTATCTTTAACTTTACTTCGCAAAGTTCACATTTTTAAATTCTTATTATATTTGTTGTATGTGAGTCTAGCTTCTTCCTGTCTAGCGGCTACAATAGGTATTTCTAAGGTTGCAGGTCTAGCTAAACGTAAACCTACCTATATTTGAAAATCGAGTTGGTTTGTATACTGTTCAAACTCATAAGTAATCGCATCTATTGCGGCTTCACTAAGTCTGCTTTTTTTTTATTAAACAAAATGCGAGTATAACGGTGTGGTGTTTCGCTGTGCCCTCTAATAATCTTAATATATTTTTTACTTCTCTTATATAAAAATGTAAAGTTTTTGAATTACCACCATATCGAGGCAAAAAATCTGAAATTCGCCTAAGCGATTCGAGCAATATAGACAGAAACATTAAAATAATACGGAAGGAAACATACCAAAGGAACTTGAATAACGAGAGTACTCACAAAAGAAACTTCTGCATCTCCAACCGGGACTCAACTGCTTGGCAGAACCTCCAATCCACAGGATGCTCCGCTGGTCTCGCATTCGTAGATTCTTCTTTTATAGATCGTGGTGATAACGATTAGAATCGTTCGTTGGCTTTAGGAGTTTTATTACAGCTCGTGTTGCCAGCAATGGCAACACGTATGGGCAGACTCGACCGGATTGTTACCACCCCCAGCATTTAAGACCGGCGTTAAGTAGTGGCTTTGGCCACTACGTTTCGCAATAGGTAATGCCGCGCTTTAGTACCCATCCACCTTAAAAGACGGCAACGCTCATGTAGCTCCTCTGGAGTTACTCGGGACCGTGGGCGACGGTGATTACTTACCATCAGGTGACCCGTACGCTCGTTTGCCGTCTCTTCCATAAAAAAAAGCCTAACGCCGCGATCATACCGACTGCGCCAGTTAAATTACGTAGACGAGAAAAAGGCTTTTCAAAAACTTTATTTAAATTTACAAAACATCCTTTCAGTTCGAAAGCTAGTTGACGACAAACGTGCTATTAATTTTAAGTTTATTTTATGGAAAATAATGTAATCGGCAAATATTTTTAATCCATTGTTTCTTTCCTGGATCTTCATATGCGGTGTCATTGGAATGTGCCGTTTTTTAGTGGTAACTCGTAATAAAACATATTGTGTTAAAGAAAATAATACATAATTAGAAATATAACTAATTTATGAATAATTAAAGAATGCTACATTCATAATGGTGATTGAATCGGCATTGTGTATATCCAGTGTTTACCAGTTTCAATTGATTTTGAAAATTTCAATTGTCTTACTATTTCCGTTTATGAGATACAGCTTGATGTAGATAAATAGAAAGACGGATAAATGGCCCCTCTTTCTCTCTCGAGACTAACCGTTTATGTTATACTGTCCTTCTGTACAGCAACCTTAAGGTCACACCAGAAGGGACGAATAGACAGTGGAGCAATAGTGGATGTTGAAGCGAAGGCTGCTGTCCAGTTGTTCACTGTTCACTATTCACTATTCACTTTGTAGAGGATTCTAAATAACAAGGCACTGTACGAGATTCTTCTTTATTTTTTTGAACTGATTTACAATACAACAAATAATCAGACATCCAACTCTACCCGGGGGGAGCTGGGAAACGGCTCAGGGCGTAAGCCCCCTGGCCATAGTATCTTATGGCACCCATAACTATAGGTGCGTCATTTGTTAGGGCCTATGGCCCATGTGGAGAAATTAGCGATGCCTATTTTGACATAACTAGGGTTGGGGGCAGCAACAAAAGCAGTGAGCTTGGGGCTACCTGGGCGGTCAGCTCAACCAGGAGGGACACTCGGTTACCCGAGGGGGTCCCAGCGTGAGCGACCAGCGACCAAGGTAGCTGCTCAAGCGTCAATTTAGGGTGAAAGAAGGTCCCTCGGCAGACGTCTTGTGTCCGGCGGCCAGGTTTGCCAGGGGGCGATGCTGATGAGATGCGGGTGGTCCGATGCATCGGCGCGGCGGAACGCATTTGACGCGAGCCGGCCGATGTGTTCCTCCAGGCTCTCTATCTTAAGGTCTCTGTGTAGTGTTGAGTTTCTGACGCAGTATGGAGCCTGGGTAACACGCCGTAGGGCGATATTTTGGACCACCTGCAAGATCTCGCGTGGGCGAGTACTCGCCAGAGCATACCAGGCCGGTGTCGCGTATGTTAAGTGCGGCCTGACGTACGTCTTGTAGAGGGTCAGATTTGTGTTGAGGGAGAGGCGGGCGTGAAACAGAGGACGCAGCAGGAATAGGGCGACCTTCGCTGCGTTGGCGGCCTGTCTGATTTACATCATCATCATCATCATATTATCATCTCTCAACCCCCCGCAGGGGGAGAGGGGAGACGGCAACAGGGGTTTGTCCCTCAGGCCGTGGGTTTCATCAACGCCCACTAATGTAGGCGTGGCATTGGGATGGGCCTTGGCCCTTGGCATAAGTCTCACGGGAGACAGGCTTATGGCTTCATAAATGAGGAGATGAGCAGTATGCTACCTGGGCGGTCAGCCCAGCCGGGTGGGACCTCTGGTTACCCAGAGGAGGCCCAGCTTAGGCGACCAGCGGCCTAAGCAGCAGCTCAGGAATCAAAATTGGGAATGAGAATGTCCCTTGGCAAGCGTCTTCTTTGTGCGTCCGGAGGGCGTGTGTGCCAGGGGGCGATGTTCCGGATGTGGTGATGTTTTGAATCATCTGCCCTGCCGAACATGTTGGCTGCTAACGTTTTAATGTGATCCTGTAGGTCCTCGGCACGGAGGTCACGCTTTATAGAATCTGATTTACACCAAACCAAATAATCAGACATCCAACTCTACCCGGGGGGAGCTGGGAAACGGCTCAGGGCGTAAGCCCCCTGGCCATAGTATCTTACGGCACCCATAACTGGTGCGTCATTGGTTAGGGCCTATGGCCCATGTGGAGAAATTAGAGATGCCTATTTTGACATAACTAGGGTTGGGGGCAGCAACAAAAGCAGTGAGCTTGGTGCTACCTGGGCGGTCAGCTCAGCCAGGTGGGACCCTCCGTTACCCGAGGGGGTCCCAGCGTGAGCGACCAGCGACCAAGGTAGCTGCTCAAGCGTCAATTTGGGGTGAAAGGAGGTCCCTCGGCAGACGTCTTGCGTCCGGCGGCCGGGTATGCCAGGGGGCGATGCTGATGAGATGCGGGTGGTCTGATGCATCGGCGCGGCGGAACGCATTTGACGCGAGCCGGCCGATGTGTTCCTCCAGGCTCTCTATCTTAAGGTCTCTGTGAAGTGTTGAATTTCTAACGCAGTATGGAGCCTGGGTAACACGCCGTAGGGCGATGTTTTGGACCACCTGCAAGATCTCGCGCTGGTGAGTACTCGCCAGGGCATACCAGGCCGGTGTCGCGTATGTTAAGTGCGGCCTGACGTACGTCTTGTAGAGGGACAGCTTTGTGTTGAGGGGTAGGCGGGCGCGAAATAGGGGACGCAGTAGGAACAGGGCGACCTTCGCTACGTTGGCGGCCTTCTTTACTTGCCCTGTCATGGTCAACCTTCTGTCGACCACGACACCAAGGTAGGTTGCTCGCGGCTTCCACTGCCTGGTACGGAGTGCTATGCCCATTAACCGCGTCAGTGGCAGATCATCGGCGACTCGTCGCATCGGGCACTATTAGTCTGCAGATTGGGATGGGATGCGTACATTTTACCCATCTAATCCCTGGGGGCCGGTTTGCTTCTCTTCTGATGATCCTAGTGCTAGTGCCGCTGCTGTCGCCGACGTGGTTCTGCAGGGTATGGAACTTTACATTCCTAGCTCTGTAGTGCCAATCGGTGGCAAGTCACAGCCTTGGTTTGATACGTCTTGCAAACTTGCAGCTTCTGGCAAGCGCGAGGCATATCGAATCTGGGCCAAGGCACTTGCCACTAAGGATACAAAGGTGAAAACCTTAACAAGAAGGTACAACCGTACCTCTAGGTACTTTAAGTGACAAATTGCCAGAGCAAGGTCCGAGCACATCGTTAAAATCGGCGGAAAGCTTGAGTGTTATCCATCCGGAACTCAACAGTTTTGGGCCCTCTCAAAGGCTGCGCTTGGCAACTTTAGCCGGCCATCGCTTCCGCCGCTACGCACAGAAAATAACATCCTGGTCCATACGGCGAAAGAGAAAGCCGATCTCCTAGGCGCTCTCTTTGCCTCAAACTCGACTATGGATGACCGAGGAACAACGCCGCCGACCATCCCGCGGTGTCAGAGCTCAATGCCTGACATTAAATTTAGTCAGAAAGCTATTAGGCGAGCTCTGTCTTCCTTGGACATCCACAAGTCGAGTGGGCCAGATGGCATTTCTCCTCTTGTGCTCCGTTCGTGTGCTCCTGAGCTGACACCGGTGCTAATGCGTCTATTTCGGCACTCTTACTCAGTTGGCGTAGTCCCAGATTCGTGGAAGAGCGCTCTTATCCACCCGATTCCGAAAAAAGGCGATGGTGCCGATCCAACTAACTACAGGCCTATTGCTATTACCTCCCTGCTCTCAAAAATTATGGAGAGCATAATTAATAGCCAGCTCTTGGTTTACCTGGAGGATCACCGATTGATTAACGACCGCCAATATGGCTTTCGTCGGGGTCGCTCAACCGGTGATCTTCTGATTTACCTAACCCTCCGCTGGGCTGCGGCTATTGATAGCAAGGGAGAGGGCCTGGCAGTTAGTTTGGACATGGCAAAGGCCTTCGATCGTGTGTGGCACGGAGCGCTCCTTGCGAAACTTCCATCTTACGGGCTTCCCGAGAATTTATGCAAGTGGATTGCTAGCTTTCTCACTGGGCGCAGCATCAAGGTCGCTGTCGACGGTTTTTGCTCCAAATACATGCCCGTGAACGCCGGCGTCCCCCAAGGCTGCGTGCTGTCCCCTACGCTATTTCTTCTGCATATTAATGACATGTTAGAGGACTCTAACATACATTGTTATGCAGATGATAGCACTGTGGACGCTGTATACTCCGGCCATGCAAGTCTTTCTCGGGAAAACGTCGACCAGTGCCGAAATCAACTTGTGTCCTGCGTTGAGGCATCCCTCGAGAATGTCTCCGCATGGGGTGAAAAGAACCTTGTTCACTTCAACCCCCAGAAGACACAAGTCTGCGCGTTAACCGCTAAAAAAAACCCCATTTGTCGTATCACCAGTTTTCGAGAACACTCCCCTTAAAGCCGCGCCCTGTATCAGTATATTGGGTCTCAGCTTTTCGAACGACTGCCAGTATCGCGATCATCTGGAAAGCAAGGCCAAGTTGGCCTCGAAGAAACTGGGGGTCATCAGCAGAGCGAGACAGTATTTCACGCCAAAACACCGTTTAGCCCTGTATAGGGCCCAGGTGCGGCCTCATATGGAATACTGTTCTCACCTTTGGGCTGGTGCACCCCAGTATCAGCTTGAACCATTTGATCGCATACAACGTAGAGCCGTTCGAATCGTTGGGAACCCAGTGATCTGTGTGGGGCTTGATACTTTGGCTTTGCGTAGAGACGTATCCTCCCTGTGCGTTCTCTACCGCATTTATCACGGGGAGTGTTCTGGAGAACTGTTTGACTTGATACCTGCCGCCGAATTTTCCAACCGCACAGTACGTCACAAACTAAAGTACCATCCACATCATCTGGACACGTGGCATTCGACTACTGTGCGGTTTCGTAGGAATTTTCTTCCACGCGCCACACATCTGTGGAACGACCTACCCGCGGCAGTATTTCCAGGTCGATACGACATGGGTACCTTCAAAAAGCGCGTCTACCTCCACCTTAAAGGCCGGCAACGCCCTTGTAGCTCCCCTGGTGTTACACGGGGCCGTGGGCGACGGTGATCACTCACCATCAGGTGACCCGTACGCTCGTTTGCCTTGTCTTTTCCATAAAAAAAAAAAAAAAAAAAATTGCTGGCCCTGCAGGCTCAGCGGAGGAGGCAATCTCCTGTGGCCCTCAAACGAAATTGCCTGGGTCTTGGCCACGTTAAGCGAGAGCCTCCACTCCGCCAGCCAGTTCGGCAGCAAATCAAGGGCCCTCTGTAGTTTCTTGGCGGCGTGGTTGGGGTTGAGGCTCTTAGATAACAGGGCAATGTCGTCACCGTAAAAACCCAACATTGTGTCCTGCTGCGTCGGGACATCATTTGTGTACCAGGAGTACAGCGCAGGGGACAATATGCTTTCTTGTGGGATTCCACCGGCAATCGGGTGGCTACTGGATCTAGCCCTATCCTCCCTTACACGGAACGACCTGTCATGGAGGAACGCGGCGATGACGAGAAGAATGTGGTGCGGTGTGCCGGCATTCAGAAGTTTAAGCAGCAGCCCTGGGTGCCAGACGCGGTCGAATGCATTGGCAACATCCAAGAAGGCTGCGACTGCTCTCTCTTTCTTATTAGTTGCTGCGGCGACGAAGTGGAGCACTCTTGCTACCTGGAGAGTTGTCGAGTGCCCGCATCTAAAGCCAAACTGTTCTTGGCTTGGCTGGATGTGAGACGTGAGAAGCGGCAAGAGCAGCTTCTCGAACAGTTTGCTTAGGGAGCTCAGCAGGGTAATTGGTCGATATCTGTCCGGATGTCTTTGGCTCTTGCCGGGCTTCGGAAGCATTATGACCAGGCCCTCTTTCCACGCTTGGGGGAAGTAGTCCAAGCGCATAATTGCGCTGTAGAGCCTGGCCAGTGCAGCAATTGACTTGGGAGGCAGGTGTTTTAGGGCCTCGTTTGTTATCCCATCAAGGCCTGGAGCTTTCTTTGCCTTAAGCCCCGCAATCCCTTTCTTCACCGCCGACGGTGTAAAGAAGGGAGGTGGTGGTAACGGTGAGGCTGGTGCTGATAGGCGAGTCCCTACCTCCTCCTCGATTTGGGCGTGGAGAATTGGGCGCTCGCTGGGATTTGGCTGGAATTTCGCCGCCAGGTAGTCCGCCAGGATTTCGGCTCTCTCCTCCGCTGTGTAGCGTAGGGAGCCATCCGGGTGGAGAAGTGGGCGGGTTGGTGGACTCTTTTTAGTCATCTGACGGCATAACCGATTCAGCGAGGGTTGGTCCTCACTGGCCTCCGCTATCCGGTTGTCCCATGCTCCGGCTTCGATGACGACAAGTTCGGCTCTGATGCGTTCGACTAACTTGTTTAACTTCGTTCTGATGGCAGGGTCCCGAGAAGCCTGCCATTCCTTTCGGGTACGTCTTTTCCGCTTTATTAGGTCCAGGATATGCCTCGGGATCGGCGGTAAGCGGCGATACCTGGGCGGAGCTGTTGCTTCCGTCAGCGCGACTTGGATTGAGGAAGTCAGCTTCTCCTGGAGGTGGTCGATGCCCGCATGGTCTACCAGGGGCTCGAAGGTCCATTGCTGCTGTATTTTCTGGATAGAGCCCTCAAAGTGCTCCCAAGAGATCCACTTTACAGATGGGGGGCCTCTGGCTAGAGTCATCCTGCCTGCAATCGTGACTAAGACAGGATGATGGTCAGATCCGAATGCATCTGGCAGTGTTTCCAGGTCTACGGCTTCAAGACCCTTATACACTGCCAGATCTATCGTGGTTGGAGCATGAGTGCTTGTGGAGGAGTAGTGGGTGGGCTCGTCCGGGCCCACAACCTCGTAACCTTCTCGTTGGGCGTCATTAAAGAGACGTCTGCCATTCGTACAGGTGTACTGACACCTCCAAGCCGGGTGCTTCGCGTTCCAGTCACCGGCGGCCAGTGTAGGGTGAGAGCCGTTGAGCAGCGCCTGCACCTCACTGGTGTCCAGGAGACCGGATGGTGGACGATAAATCGCGAACACCCAGGGACTGGAACGACTGGGTGCCGAGATTAGGCAGCGGTTGGAACACCAGGCCTCGTCGCACGGCAACCAGCAGACCCCACTTTAGGACTTCGGCAGCAGTGTCCAGGCGTAGGACGTGGTATCCTGGTATGCTTACATGGCGGTCTGGCTTGAGGACTGTCTCGTTTATGAGCGCGACGTCAACGTTCTGCTCTTTCAAGATGAGGCGGAGGAACGGCAGCCTCCTCCTCAGTCCGCGGACGTTCCAGAAGAGGATTCTAAGTTCCTTAGACATTAAGGATGAGGTTGGTCATGCCTTTCAATACACACGGGACAGGGTCTCGACCTTCCCTCAAGGCGTAGAGAACCTCCTTGAGGGTGTCGAGGGCCCTGTCAATGGCCGCGTTTGCCGGCTGAGAAGTTCTTGCCGGTGCTGTCTCGCTCTCTTTTCTGGTGCGGGCGGTCTTTGTTGTGGCCGTCTGTGATGCTGCGGTTGAAGGGGGGGCGGCCTTGGCTTGATCCGCCTTCCTCTGCTTATCTTTCCGGTCCTCTTTTTGGGTACTCTGCTTCCCCTTGCTGTGGGTGGGTTGGCAGGAGCCATTAGATTGGCTGCCGAGGCATCTGCGGCGACCGAGTTCGGAACGACCGGTGCTGCTGTCCTGCCCGTATGGCGTGGCGCTAGTTGTGTGAGAGCCACAGTCCCGGCGCGCTTGTTCCTTAGCTCCTTCTTGTATTGCGGACAGGCGGTATAATTTGCCGGGTGAGCGCCTCCGCAGTTGGCGCAGGTTGCCGGGGTTTCAAGGGGCCTTGGGCATTCACGTGCGAGGTGCTCTTCCCCGCACCTCACACATGCCAGTCGCCGGTGGCACCCATGCCTTGAATGGCGGAACGCTTGGCAACGGTGGCATTGCGCCGGGCCGCGTTTGCTCCGCCAGGCTTCGATTTTTATTCCCGGCATGTAGAGCAGCTCGGTTACTGCATAAATGGCGGGAATCAAGTCAGGGGTATTGGTTAGTACGGCGAAGAAAATGCAGCCCGGCCTGCCCATTCTCGCCTTGATAGGGCGGACGTATTCAGCTTGGAAGCCAAGTTCCGCCAAAGCGACCGTGATCTCTTCTGGTGTAGGAGATGACGGTAGCCCACGTATGGCCACCTTGCGGCTCATGTCCGAAGGCAGTGCATACGAGAACCACGAGATGGTAGTTGTCTTCTCTAGTTCGGAGAGGTACCGCTGTATGGTGCGGTACTCCTCCTCCGAGCTTGGGGTGAAGCGCACGCCACGGCCAAACGGACGCGCTGTCGGGGCATTTCCCATTTTCTCTTTCAGCGTCCTAAAATGGGCTGCCCAGTTCGGGAGGTCTTCAACAACAAGGGGCGGGAATCGAGGCTTGGCCGGCTGAGTTGCGGCTGCTGCTTGTGACGACGTCGGCGGTGGCTGAGCGGCCTGTGCGGCGCGGCTCGGGCCAGGAGCGCGTAAAGCGTCCGAAAATGTCAGGTTCCCCGAGGTTCCCGAAGGTCCCATAAAGTGCTCCAGGGTACCTGAAGTGCTGGCAGGGCTGGGTGTGTCTGCAGAGGGGCCGGTGGGAAGACCAGGGCCATGGGTGGCTCTCTGCGCGAGTCGCGGTTCTCCAGTTGCTCCAAGGTGCGGCTGCACGCAGATTCTCTTTTGAGCTTCTTCACTTGACTCTCCGTCGGAGGACCGGGGCCTCCTTACGGGAGTCATCACTGACTGCGGTCCTTCCTTGATGTTGGTGGAGCTGGCGGCGCTTTCGAGCTCCCTGCCCTTGTCGTTGAGGAACATCGAAATGGGTTCCAACAACGACCGTGACAGGGCTCCGCGCTGCTGCAGCTCGGCCACGAGGATCATGTCCGAGTGCAGCTGCGAGCGCGGCGACAACTCGGCGTCCATACGGGGCGGGGCGGGACCGCTGAGGTCTGGGTCCTCTATATAGGGCAGCTGGGCGGGATGCTCGCTGCGGCGTCACATCTGGGAAACGCGGGGGTGAAGTAGCAAGTCCCGCGGGGAGTGCGGTCGGCGCCGTTGACGACGGGCCAGAAGCGCCGGCAGGTCGCGCGGTAATATCGCGCGCCTCCGGTGTTCGGCGAGAAGCATCGTCTTCGGGCCTAGGCGCGGCGACATTGCCCGGGGGGGCGCGGGCAATTAAGCTCTCCAACGACGTCTCGGGGCACCTTATGGTTCGGCACATGGAGGGCGGTCGTATCGGGCAGCTTTCTGGCGCTATATGCCGGGGGCGGGGAGGGGTTTCCCCCGTCACCCTGGATGCTGTTGCAAGTGGCGGTTCGCGTGTGCGCGAGCGCGACCTGGATCGGTCGCGCTGCGCACCGCTGCGGCCGCTCATGGTGGAGCAAGCGGAGTCAAAATTGGTGCCCGCTCTCGGCAGTCATCGGTCCTCACCGGAGAAGCTCGACTTGCATCGAAACAACTCGGCTCGACCGGACGATCGAGGGGCGCGGCGCGCGGAGCGACGCGGAATGCGACTCAAGCCGCACGGAGGCGCCGGCAAAACTCAACGATGATTTGTACAACAAATATTGATGAATTTTTAATTGCGACAAAGTTGACTCGTGCCGGACAGAACGGCGGGCAAACAATCCATCTGATTTACACCTGTTAAGTTCTTCTCACTCCGCCCCTGCGGGGGGAGAGGGGAGACGGCATCAGGACTGATGTCCCTCGGCCGTGGGATTCTTTCGGCGCCTATTAATATAGGCGCGTGATTGGGGTGGGAATAATATCCCAGTTGGTTGAATGTATCCCAGTTGGTGGGAATAATATCCCAGTTGGTTGGGGTGGGAATAATATCCCAGTTGGTCTGATTTACATAAATTCCAACATCCAGTCCTGGGGCTGGGAAACGACACCAGGGCGTAATGCCTTTGGCCGTGGTTTCTTGGGGCACCCATTAATATGAGTGCGTCATTGGAGTGGGCCGATGGCCCTTAGGACATTATTTAAAATGCCTATTTGGCAAGAAAAATAGGGGTGGGGGCGTTTATTCCGGATTGATGAGCTTGGTGCCACCTGGGCGGTCTGCTCAGCCGGATGAGACTCTCGGTGACCCAAGGGAGGCCCAGCTTAAGCGACCAGTGACCGAGGTGGCTGCTCAGGAGTCATCACTGAGGGTCGAGTAGAAAATATCTCGAGGGAGACGTCTTGCGTCAGGTGGCCTAGTATGCCAAAGGGCGATGCTGATAAGGTGCAGGTGGTCCAATGCATCGGCTCGGCGGAATGCGTTGGACGCCAGCCGGCCGATGTGTTCCTCCAGGCTCTCCATTTTGAGATCCCTACGGATCGTCGTGTTTCTCACGTAATAAGGGGCCTGGGTAACATGCCGTAGGGCGATGTTTTGGACCACCTGCAGGAGTTCTCGTTGGCGAGTGCACGCCAGGGCGTACCAAGGCGATGTCGCGTAGGTGAGATGCGGCCTGACGTATTTCTTGTAAAGATTCAACTTCGTACGCAGAGGAAGGCGTGAACGAAGTAGGGGACGCAGTAGGAACAGTGCCACTTTCGCGGCATTGGCGGCTTTCTTGACCTGCCCTGTCATGGACAACCTTCTATCCAACACGACGCCAAGGTAGGTTGCTCGGGGCTTCCATGGGATCGACTGGCCCTGCAGGCTCAGTGGAGGAGGCAGTCTCGTGTGCCCACCAAACGATAACGCCTGGGTCTTGGCCACATTAAGGGAGAGCCTCCCCCCCGCAAGCCAGTTCGGCAGCAGGTTGAGGGCCCTCTGGAGCTTGATGGCGGCGTGGTAAGGGTTGAGACTCTTAGTGAGCAGGGCAATATCGTCGGCGTATAGCGCCAACATTGTGTCCTGCTGCGTTGGTACATCATTAGTGTACCAGGAGTAGAGCGGTAGAGCTGGTGAAGACAAGCGAGTCCTGACCTCCTCCTCCATTTGTGCGTGGAGGGTCGGGCGCTCGCTGGGATTCGGCTGGAACAGTGCCGCCAAATGGTCCGCCAGGATTTCGGCTCTTTCCTCCGCAGGGTAGCGGAGGGAGCCATCCGGGTGGAGGAGTGGGTGGGTTGGAGGCTTCTTCTTCGTAATTTGGCGGCATAGCCGATTCAGCGAGGGCTGGTCCTCACTAGCCTCCGCGATTCGGTTTTCCCAGGCACCGGCTTCGATTTCGACAAGCGCAGTTCGAACCTGGGAGATGAGCGTGTTAAGGCGAGTTTTGATGGCAGGGTCCCGAGTTCTCTGCCATTCTTAGCGCGTTCTCCTCTTCTTCTCAATCAGCGCAAGTATCCGTCTCGGAATCGGCGGCCGACGACGCGGTCTAGACGGTGCTGCAGCACTCTCCAATGCGTTCTAAACCGAGGACGTCAGCTTCTCCTCTAGGTGGTCGATAGAGTTGTGGTCCGCCAGGGGTTCAAGGGTCCAGGACTGCTGCTCTAGTCGGATGGACGCCTCGAAATGCTCCCAGGAGATCCATCTTGCCACCGGGGGGCTTCTCGCCAGGGTAAGACTACCCGTGATTGAGATCAGGACCGGCTAGTGGTCCGAGCCGTAGGCATCTGGCAGTGTCTCCAGATCCACGGCGTCAAGACCCTTGAATACAGCTAGGTCGATGGTAGAAGGGGCGTGGGTGTTGACGGCAGAGTGATGGGTCGGCTCGTCAGGACCCATCACCTCGTAGCCTCCTCTCTGGGCGTCCTGAAACAGACTTCTGCCGCTCGTGCAGAAGCCGTTGCACCTCCATGCTGGGTCTGCCGCGTTGCAATCCCCGGCAGCCAGCGTAGGGTGGGCACTGTTGAGTAGCGCCCACACCTCGCTGGTATTGAGAAAACTGTTGGCCGGCCGCTAGACCGCGAACAACCGCAGCGGCTTCGATCCGTGGTGAATCTCGACACCCAGAGACTGGAACGACTGGGTGCCGAGATCTGGTAGCGGCTGGAACACAAGGTTTCGACGGACTGCGACAAGCAGTCCTCGCATGTGCGTCTCCGAAGTGGTGTCCAGGCGAAGAACATGGTATCCCGGAAGGCTAGCGGAGAGGTCGGGTCTCAGGTGGGTCTCGTTAACGAGGGCGACATCAATATTCTGCTCTGTCAGAATGCGGCGAAGGAACGGCATCCTTCTCCTCAGACCGAGGGCGTTCCAAAAGACCACTCGAAGTTCCTCAGACTTGGCATCGGTGGCACTGGGCTGGGCCACGTTTGCTACGCCAGGCTTCGATTCGTATTCCCGGCATGTAGAGTAATTCGGTCACTGCGAAGATGCCGGGAATCAGGCCCGGGGTGTTCGAAAGAACGGCAAAGAAAATACACCCCGGTCTGCCCATTCTTGCCTTGATGGGACGGACGTATTCGGCCTGGTAGCCCAGCTCGGCCAAAGCGTCCGTGATCTCTTCTGGGGTTGTCGTGGAAGGCAACCCCCTTATGGCCACCTTACGGCTCAACTCAGATGGGAGCGCGTAGGAGAACCACGATAATGGAGTCGTTTTCTCTAGCTCGGAGAGGTACCGCTGTATGGTGCGGTACTCATCCTTCTGAATTACATCTTGTCTTGTTGTCTACCATCCTGCATGAGCAGGGGATCAGAATCGGGGCCTTTGGGCCCCCTCTCGATGTTGCTGCCTCCGCTCATCAATATGAGCGGGTCCTTGGGGTGGGATATACCCGGTGGGATACAAACACCCGCGTGATAGAGTCGCGGGTGTAGGGGATGAAAATGGAGCGAACGGGGTGAGCAATATGCCGCCTGGGCGGTCTGCCCAGCCGGGTGAGACCCCCGGTTGCCCGGGGGAGGCCCAGCTTAGGCGACCAGCGACCGAGGTGGCTGCTCAGGAGTCGGGAACAGGGGGGGAGTGAGGAAGCTTCTTGTGGGCGCCTACTGTAGGCGTCCGGCGATCTTGTGGGCCGCTATGGTGTCTTCTGTGTTACAGGGGGGGTGCGGGGGGGGAAAAACCCTCTCCGCAGCCCTGCGGCGTTTCACTGGCGTAGGCTTGCTTGACTCAGCCGCTGATAAGGCTCTTCATGGCCTCAAGGACGCTCAGGACGGGGTCCTTGCCCTCCCTGAGCGCTACAAGGACGTCCTTAAGGGTATTCAGCGCCATATCAACGGCGAGCTGGGTCGTCTGCATCTTCTTGGCGGCGTTAGCCGACGTGCTTGGCTGGTGGGCGGAGCCTAAAGTAGGAGGAGCCTTGTTACGCTCCTGACTTTGCTTCCGCTTTCCGCTGCGTTTCTTATGCCTCCTGCCTCCTCTCACGGTTGCGGGGTTGGCAGGAGCCATCAGGCTAGACGCCTGGGCTTCGGCGGCGACTGTGTTGACGCCGGCTGGGGTTACGCCGGGCTTCGCACGGCGCTGGGGTTCGAGCTGTGATAGGGCGACTGTGCCGGCTCGCTTGTTTGACGCCTCGCGCCTAAACTGCGGGCACTCCGAATAATTGGCCGGATGGGCCCCGCCGCAGTTGGCGCAGGTGGCTGCTGTCTCCAGGGGCCGCGGGCACTCGTGGGCGAGGTGCTCTTCCCCGCACCTCACACACGCCAAGCGCCGGTGGCACCCGTGGCTCGAGTGACGGAAGGCCTGGCAGCGATGACACTGCGCAGGCCCCCTCTTCTTGCTTCTCCAGGCTTCGATTCGGACGCCTGGCATACACATCAGCTCGGAGACGCTGAAGATGTCAGGCGACGGGTCGGGGTCGCTGGCAAGGATTGCGAAGAAGACGCACCCCGGCCTTCCCTTCCTTGCTCTTATAGGGCGGACGTATTCGGCCGTAAAGCCGCGCTCCGCCAAGGCTTCAATGATTTCTTCAGGCGTCGTTGTATAAGGTAGCCCCCTGATGGCTACTTTCCTACTCCTCTCCCCTGGCAACGCGTACGAGAACCAGGACAGAGGTTGGGTCTTCTCAAGCTCGGAGAGGTACCGCTGTACGATGCGGTACTCGTCCTCCGAGCTAGGCGTGAATCTAACGCCTCGGCCGAAAGGGCGGGCGTTGGGGGCGTGGCCGATCTTCTCCTTGAGCGTCTTGAAATGGGACGCCCAATTTTGAAGCACTTCGACGACAATCGGCGGCATTCTTGGTTTCGCCGGCGGCGGAGCGGGTGCAGCGGCGGCGGCGGCGGCGGTGGCGGCGGCGGCGGCGGGCGTCTTCGTATGGCTAGGGCCGGCTCTGAGGGCGTCGGCGAATGAAGCCGAGCCAGCGGCGGGCTCGCTAGTAGCTGTGGCAGGTGCGGAAGCGACAGTCGGTACTGTGGCTGCGACTGGGCCGGGGAAGGCGGCCTGTGCGCTAGTAGATGCGGCTTCAGTTTCGCGCGCCTCACGGGCACGCAGGCGGGGGTCGCGTCAGAGGGCTCCTGGGCGCGGCGCGGTGCAGAGCCTCTTAGGGGCTTCCATCACCGAGGCCTCGTCCGCGGGCCTGGGTCTTCTTGCGGGCGTCGTCTGAAGTAGGGGGTCCGTACATACCCCCGCAGGTATGGGCTCTCGCCCTGCGGAGCGTTGGAGTTCCCTGCCCTTGTCGTTGAGGAACATGGCAATATGTTCCATCAAGGACTGGGAGAGAACCCCGCTCTTTTGCAGCTGAGCAACGGCGATGTAGTCCGCGTTGAGCTGCGTTTCGGGCGAGAAGGCGGTATCCATCTGCGATGGCGCGGAGGGAGACCTCTTGGATCCGGCTTCTGTTGCCCTGTCGGCGGGGCGGGAGGCCCGCTGCGGCGTCGGTTCTTGGGGAAGAGGCTGAGGCTTCGGCTGAGGCGTGACACGGCCCGCAGGAGGGGCGGGTGGCACGGTCGGCGAGGCGCCGGAAACACCGGCTGGACGCGCGGTAATATCGCGCGCCAGCGGTGTCCGGCAGAATTCCTCGATTGCCGCTTCCTTCCTCTTCTGGTTAATAGCTTCGGCGGCTGCTAGGGCGGCTCTTAAACTTTGAGCATAGGGGTGAGGTTCCCATGTCAAGTAAGAGGGCAATCTTCTGGGCGTGGCCTGATGCGGCGGTGAGGGGGGAGGAGCTTCCTCGGACCCCCTGTCGGATGAGGCTGGCAACTGCGAGCGCTGGCACGAGCTAGGTCGCTCGCGCAGCGAATCGCGATCGCTCATTTTGCGGCTAGATGGAAATGCCCGCTTCGGCAGTCATCGTTCCGGTTCGGCGACGATCGGCAAATCGGGACGGGATGTCTGAAGGGCGCGGCGCGCGGGGCGCGGGCGGCGACACGAGTGCTCACGAGCACTGGCGAAGCTCGGCGGACTATTTATAAAAATAGGGTCGAGATTCTCGTAGCAATACTTGGACTCGGGCCGTTGTGGTGTAAACACTAAAGCGGGCAGGCTGTCCTGTGAATTACAAACATTTGCATCTCCTATTTATACAAAATAATCGAACCAAACGATAGCGTGACTCAGAAACGTGGAAACATTAGTCAGCGCCATCTATTAAAACTTTATAGGAACTAAATAATAAAACTAATACAATCTTTGGTGGCGTGTTCCACAGTGGAATAGGGTCTCCTTTTACCCTAAAAAAGTAAAAATACCTGTATAGATACACATATTTTACAATCGCTTCGCTGGATTACATTACATTTAGAACTTAAAAATAAAAAAAGTATACGTGGACGCGAATCCATGACTTGCTATGCCTTCTTCGCATAGTATAATTGCTGTATAATTAATTGACTTTGCACGTAATTTTTAATACAATTTTTTATTTTGTTATATTATTTATTGTTTGGAAATAAAAAAAAAAAAAAAATTAAAACAAAACATACAAACGTACAACAACAAAACGTAAAACATTTTAAGACTTACACGAAAGTAAACATCGTTAATACTAGACAAATTAGTGCCGTTAAGACACCAGTATAAAAAATATCTTTTACTAGAGTGTTGAATTGAAAAATGGTATTATTAATCATATAAATATAAATTATTACCGTTCAGATTCGATATATTAACGTGTGCGTAAATCTAAACTTACCAATAAAGTTGGGTAAAACTATTCTCTTGACAAAGTTGCTCCTAAAACTTGTGACTAAACGAAGGTTTTCTTTGTTTAATCAATATTTTATTTTTAATATCCTACTGTCATGGCCGTGTGCGACACATCAGATTCAACAATATCATATCAAGCTTCGCATGAATACGGAAATGGAGTCGCGATTTTAACAAATATCCGGTGTACTTTTCTCTCGCGTGGTGGAGTAATTTAACAGCTCGATACCGATCTCCTAATGTGTAATGGCAGGTGACGATTTTTACTGTAGCGTAAGGAAGAAAGTGTGTATTATCATTTAATTCAGCTTTCATTTTCAAAACAGGGTCCAAGTCCTTATGTCCAAATGCGGTAAGGACATAGCCGTCAATAAACTTTCTCGCACGCATAGCATACTAACGCCAAGTCATCCATCAGAATCATAAAGTGGAGTGTGTCCTCTTTCTGAATCAATTTCATATTTCAAATTCATCACGTTAACTACTTCCTCATGGTTTTGTTCTATAAGCTTTAGCATAGAATCTCCAAAGTGTGGGTCCATGGTCAGAGATGGGAATATATTCCATAGACAGACTAGCTTAACGCCGGACAATAAACTTTTCCATCGGCAGAGATCATCCAAGTATTTCTTTGCCTATAACATGATGCGTTCATTACAAGATCAGCGCTGCGTTTGCAATTCTCAAGATTGTTAAAATGTTTGAGTTCCATTAAACATGCAGCTTCTGTATAAACGTAAATATTTTTTGACCATTCACTATTAAGAACTAGGTAAATTATAGTGTATTCTGATACTGTCTTCCATTTTAAGGTCAACGAGTGTGCCTAAATAAGTTTCCAGTAATAAACGTGGTTTAATTGTGGCCACATATCTGTTATAGATAGTTCAGTTTTGTATGTGATGACTGACTCCTCTATCATACCCCTCAACATTTGCTTTCGGGCTTTGAACATTAGGAACCACACACTATTAGGAAATTGCCATCAGTTCGCCTTTGACGGTCTCCGGTGAGGTGTGGCTAACATTTCTTTCAACGTTTTCAATTAATTTGTGTTTTGATACCAATTCAGGTTATAATTTACCTGTTTAATTGTTTCATTTCAACTGTTTGATCTTTTAATGTAGGTTAATGTTTGATCATTGTCGCTCTTGACTGACTTGACTTAAATGGCAGGCATACTTGTTTACCTTTTGAACAAGTCACATTTTTTTCTTTCTTAAATTTGATTGAACACCATCTGCACTTTTTTCAATTTTCTTTAAATCACTGTGATTGAGATGCCCCATCTGCTCGTGGTAGAGATAAATATCTTGTTTATCAGCATCATATATATGCTTTAACCTTGTACAGATTAACACCGGTACCTATTGTTGATTAATATAGCTGTTGCAACTTTTATGTTATCACTGTTTAATGTTATTATTACACAACTTTTATTATTAAATTTTACTTCACCACCGTGATTCACATTGTGACTGACGGATTTGTGTTTTAAGGCTGCAGTACACTTTTTCCACGATAGCATCGACTGAATCCACTGTTGGCGTTGCTCTTGTGTCCAACTATTTCATTGAGTAAGTTTAGATTTACATGCATAGAGGGGTGGGTAAACTGAAATTGTTAATTTGAAAATGGAATAAAATTTAATTTTTGACACAGTTGCTCTTAAAAATTGTGACTAAAAGAAGGTTTTCTTTGTTTAATCAATATTTTATTTTTAATATCCTACTGTCATGGCCGTGTGCGACACATCAGATTCAACAATATCATATCAAGCTTCGCATGAATACGGAAATGGAGTCGCGATTTTAACAAATATCCGGTGTACTTTTCTCTCGCGTGGTGGAGTAATTTAACAGCTCGATACCGATCTCCTAATGTGTAATGGCAGATGACGATTTTTACTGTAGCGTAAGGAAGAAAGTGTGTATTATCATTTAATTCAGCTTTCATTTTCAAAACAGGGTCCAAGTCCTTATGTCCAAATGCGGTAAGGACATAGCCGTCAATAAACTTTCTCGCACGCATAGCATACTAACGCCAAGTCATCCATCAGAATCATAAAGTGGAGTGTGTCCTCTTTCTGAATCAATTTCATATTTCAAATTCATCACGTTAACTACTTCCTCATGGTTTTGTTCTATAAGCTTTAGCATAGAATCTCCAAAGTGTGGGTCCATGGTCAGAGATGGGAATATATTCCATAGACAGACTAGCTTAACGCCGGACAATAAACTTTTCCATCGGCAGAGATCATCCAAGTATTTCTTTGCCTATAACATGATGCGTTCATTACACGATCAGCGCTGCGTTTGCAATTCTCAAGATTGTTAAAATGTTTGAGTTCCATTAAACATGCAGCTTCTGTATAAACGTAAATATTTTTTGACCATTCACTATTAAGAACTAGGTAAATTATAGTGTATTCTGATACTGTCTTCCATTTTAAGGTCAACGAGTGTGTCTAAATAAGTTTCCAGTAATAAACGTGGTTTAATTGTGGCCACATATCTGTTATAGATAGTTCAGTTTTGTATGTGATGACTGACTCCTCTATCATACCCCTCAACATTTGCTTTCGGGCTTTGAACATTAGGAACCACACACTATTAGGAAATTGCCATCAGTTCGCCTTTGACGGTCTCCGGTGAGGTGTGGCTAACATTTCTTTCAACGTTTACAATTAATTTCTGTTTTGATACCAATTCAGGTTGTAATTTACCTGTTTAATTGTTTCATTTCAACTGTTTGATCTTTTAATGTAGGTTAATGTTTGATCATTGTCGCTCTTGACTGACTTGACTTAAATGGCAGGCATATTTGTTTACCTTTTGAACAAGTCACATTTTTTTCTTTCTTAAATTTGATTGAACACCATCTGTACTTTTTTCAATTTTCTTTAAATCACTGTAATTGAGATGCCCCATCTGCTCGTGGTAGAGATAAATATCTTGTTTATCAGCATCATATATATGCTTTAACCTTGTACAGATTAACACCGGTACCTATTGTTGATTAATATAGCTGTTGCAACTTTTATGTTATCACTGTTTAATGTTATTATTACACAACTTTTATTATTAAATTTTACTTCACCACCGTGATTCACATTGTGACTGACGGATTTGTGTTTAAAGGCTGCAGTCCACTTTTTCCACGATAGCATCGACTGAATCCACTGTTGGCGTTGCTCTTGTGTCCAACTATTTCATTGAGTAAGTTTAGATTTACATGCATAGAGGGGTGGGTAAACTGAAATTGTTAATTTGAAAATGGAATAAAATTTAATTTTTGACACAGTTGCTCTTAAAAATTGTGACTAAAAGAAGGTTTTCTTTGTTTAATCAATATTTTATTTTTAATATCCTACTGTCATGGCCGTGTGCGACACATCAGATTCAACAATATCATATCAAGCTTCGCATGAATACGGAAATGGAGTCGCGATTTTAACAAATATCCGGTGTACTTTTCTTTCGCGTGGTGGAGTAATTTAACAGCTCGATACCGATCTCCTAATGTGTAATGGCAGATGACGATTTTTACTGTAGCGTAAGGAAGAAAGTGTGTATTATCATTCAATTCAGCTTTCATTTTCAAAACAGGGTCCAAGTCCTTATGTCCAAATGCGGTAAGGACATAGCCGTCAATAAACTTTCTCGCACGCATAGCATACTAATGCCAAGTCATCCATCAGAATCATAAAGTGGAGTGTGTCCTCTTTCTGAATCAATTTCATATTTCAAATTCATCACTTTAACTACTTCGTCATGGTTTTGTTCTATAAGCTTTAGCATAGAATCTCCAAAGTGTGGGTCCATGGTCAGAGATAGGAATATATTCCATAGACAGACTAGCTTAACGCCGGACAATAAACTTTTCCATCGGCAGAGATCATCCAAGTATTTCTTTGCCTATAACATGATGCGTTCATTACAAGATCAGCGCTGCGTTTGCAATTCTCAAGATTGTTAAAATGTTTGAGTTCCATTAAACATGCAGCTTCTGTATAAACGTAAATATTTTTTGACCATTCACTATTATGAACTAGGTAAATTATAGTGTATTCTGATACTGTCTTCCATTTTAAGGTCAACGAGTGTGCCTAAATAAGTTTCCAGTAATAAACGTGGTTTAATTGTGGCCACATATCTGTTATAGATAGTTCAGTTTTGTATGTGATGACTGACTCCTCTATCATACCCCTCAACATTTGCTTTCGGGCTTTGAACATTAGGAACCACACACTATTAGGAAATTGCCATCAGTTCGCCTTTGACGGTCTCCGGTGAGGTGTGGCTAACATTTCTTTCATAGCATACTAATGCCAAGTCATCCATCAGAATCATAAAGTGGAGTGTGTCCTCTTTCTGAATCAATTTCATATTTTGAATTCATCACGTTAACTACTTCCTCATGGTTTTGTTCTATAAGCTTTAGCATAGAATCTCCAAAGTGTGGGTCCATGGTCAGAGATGGGAATATATTCCATAGACAGACTAGCTTAACGCCGGACAATAAACTTTTCCATCGGCAGAGATCATCCAAGTATTTCTTTGCCTATAACATGATGCGTTCATTACACGATCAGCGCTGCGTTTGCAATTCTCAAGATTGTTAAAATGTTTGAGTTCCATTAAACATGCAGCTTCTGTATAAACGTAAATATTTTTTGACCATTCACTATTAAGAACTAGGTAAATTATAGTGTATTCTGATACTGTCTTCCATTTTAAGGTCAACGAGTGTGTCTAAATAAGTTTCCAGTAATAAACGTGGTTTAATTGTGGCCACATATCTGTTATAGATAGTTCAGTTTTGTATGTGATGACTGACTCCTCTATCATACCCCTCAACATTTGCTTTCGGGCTTTGAACATTAGGAACCACACACTATTAGGAAATTGCCATCAGTTCGCCTTTGACGGTCTCCGGTGAGGTGTGGCTAACATTTCTTTCAACGTTTACAATTAATTTCTGTTTTGATACCAATTCAGGTTGTAATTTACCTGTTTAATTGTTTCATTTCAACTGTTTGATCTTTTAATGTAGGTTAATGTTTGATCATTGTCGCTCTTGACTGACTTGACTTAAATGGCAGGCATATTTGTTTACCTTTTGAACAAGTCACATTTTTTTCTTTCTTAAATTTGATTGAACACCATCTGTACTTTTTTCAATTTTCTTTAAATCACTGTAATTGAGATGCCCCATCTGCTCGTGGTAGAGATAAATATCTTGTTTATCAGCATCATATATATGCTTTAACCTTGTACAGATTAACACCGGTACCTATTGTTGATTAATATAGCTGTTGCAACTTTTATGTTATCACTGTTTAATGTTATTATTACACAACTTTTATTATTAAATTTTACTTCACCACCGTGATTCACATTGTGACTGACGGATTTGTGTTTTAAGGCTGCAGTACACTTTTTCCACGATAGCATCGACTGAATCCACTGTTGGCGTTGCTCTTGTGTCCAACTATTTCATTGAGTAAGTTTAGATTTACATGCATAGAGGGGTGGGTAAACTGAAATTGTTAATTTGAAAATGGAATAAAATTTAATTTTTGACACAGTTGCTCTTAAAAATTGTGACTAAAAGAAGGTTTTCTTTGTTTAATCAATATTTTATTTTTAATATCCTACTGTCATGGCCGTGTGCGACACATCAGATTCAACAATATCATATCAAGCTTCGCATGAATACGGAAATGGAGTCGCGATTTTAACAAATATCCGGTGTACTTTTCTCTCGCGTGGTGGAGTAATTTAACAGCTCGATACCGATCTCCTAATGTGTAATGGCAGATGACGATTTTTACTGTAGCGTAAGGAAGAAAGTGTGTATTATCATTTAATTCAGCTTTCATTTTCAAAACAGGGTCCAAGTCCTTATGTCCAAATGCGGTAAGGACATAGCCGTCAATAAACTTTCTCGCACGCATAGCATACTAACGCCAAGTCATCCATCAGAATCATAAAGTGGAGTGTGTCCTCTTTCTGAATCAATTTCATATTTCAAATTCATCACGTTAACTACTTCCTCATGGTTTTGTTCTATAAGCTTTAGCATAGAATCTCCAAAGTGTGGGTCCATGGTCAGAGATGGGAATATATTCCATAGACAGACTAGCTTAACGCCGGACAATAAACTTTTCCATCGGCAGAGATCATCCAAGTATTTCTTTGCCTATAACATGATGCGTTCATTACAAGATCAGCGCTGCGTTTGCAATTCTCAAGATTGCTAAAATGTTTGAGTTCCATTAAACATGCAGCTTCTGTATAAACGTAAATATTTTTTGACCATTCACTATTAAGAACTAGGTAAATTATAGTGTATTCTGATACTGTCTTCCATTTTAAGGTCAACGAGTGTGCCTAAATAAGTTTCCAGTAATAAACGTGGTTTAATTGTGGCCACATATCTGTTATAGATAGTTCAGTTTTGTATGTGATGACTGACTCCTCTATCATACCCCTCAACATTTGCTTTCGGGCTTTGAACATTAGGAACCACACACTATTAGGAAATTGCCATCAGTTCGCCTTTGACGGTCTCCGGTGAGGTGTGGCTAACATTTCTTTCAACGTTTTCAATTAATTTGTGTTTTGATACCAATTCAGGTTATAATTTACCTGTTTAATTGTTTCATTTCAAATGTTTGATCTTTTAATGTAGGTTAATGTTTGATCATTGTCGCTCTTGACTGACTTGACTTAAATGGCAGGCATATTTGTTTACCTTTTGAACAAGTCACATTTTTTTCTTTCTTAAATTTGATTGAACACCATCTGTACTTTTTTCAATTTTCTTTAAATCACTGTGATTGTGATGCCCCATCTGCTCGTGGTAGAGATAAATATCTTGTTTATCAGCATCATATATATGCTTTAACCTTGTACAGATTAACACCGGTACCTATTGTTGATTAATATAGCTGTTGCAACTTTTATGTTATCACTGTTTAATGTTATTATTACACAACTTTTATTATTAAATTTTACTTCACCACCGTGATTCACATTGTGACTGACGGATTTGTGTTTTAAGGCTGCAGTACACTTTTTCCACGAAAGCATCGACTGAATCCACTGTTGGCGTTGCTCTTGTGTCCAACTATTTCATTGAGTAAGTTTAGATTTACATGCATAGAGGGGTGGGTAAACTGAAATTGTTAATTTGAAAATGGAATAAAATTTAATTTTTGACACAGTTGCTCTTAAAAATTGTGACTAAAAGAAGGTTTTCTTTGTTTAATCAATATTTTATTTTTAATATCCTACTGTCATGGCCGTGTGCGACACATCAGATTCAACAATATCATATCAAGCTTCGCATGAATACGGAAATGGAGTCGCGATTTTAACAAATATCCGGTGTACTTTTCTCTCGCGTGGTGGAGTAATTTAACAGCTCGATACCGATCTCCTAATGTGTAATGGCAGATGACGATTTTTACTGTAGCGTAAGGAAGAAAGTGTGTATTATCATTCAATTCAGCTTTCATTTTCAAAACAGGGTCCAAGTCCTTATGTCCAAATGCGGTAAGGACATAGCCGTCAATAAACTTTCTCGAACGCATAGCATACTAATGCCAAGTCATCCATCAGAATCATAAAGTGGAGTGTGTCCTCTTTCTGAATCAATTTCATATTTCAAATTCATCACGTTAACTACTTCGTCATGGTTTTGTTCTATAAGCTTTAGCATAGAATCTCCAAAGTGTGGGTCCATGGTCAGAGATAGGAATATATTCCATAGACAGACTAGCTTAACGCCGGACAATAAACTTTTCCATCGGCAGAGATCATCCAAGTATTTCTTTGCCTATAACATGATGCGTTCATTACAAGATCAGCGCTGCGTTTGCAATTCTCAAGATTGTTAAAATGTTTGAGTTCCATTAAACATGCAGCTTCTGTATAAACGTAAATATTTTTTGACCATTCACTATTATGAACTAGGTAAATTATAGTGTATTCTGATACTGTCTTCCATTTTAAGGTCAACGAGTGTGCCTAAATAAGTTTCCAGTAATAAACGTGGTTTAATTGTGGCCACATATCTGTTATAGATAGTTCAGTTTTGTATGTGATGACTGACTCCTCTATCATACCCCTCAACATTTGCTTTCGGGCTTTGAACATTAGGAACCACACACTATTAGGAAATTGCCATCAGTTCGCCTTTGACGGTCTCCGGTGAGGTGTGGCTAACATTTCTTTCATAGCATACTAATGCCAAGTCATCCATCAGAATCATAAAGTGGAGTGTGTCCTCTTTCTGAATCAATTTCATATTTTGAATTCATCACGTTAACTACTTCCTCATGGTTTTGTTCTATAAGCTTTAGCATAGAATCTCCAAAGTGTGGGTCCATGGTCAGAGATGGGAATATATTCCATAGACAGACTAGCTTAACGCCAGACAATAAACTTTTCCATCGGCAGAGATCATCCAAGTATTTCTTTGCCTATAACATGATGCGTTCATTACACGATCAGCGCTGCGTTTGCAATTCTCAAGATTGTTAAAATGTTTGAGTTCCATTAAACATGCAGCTTCTGTATAAACGTAAATATTTTTTGACCATTCACTATTAAGAACTAGGTAAATTATAGTGTATTCTGATACTGTCTTCCATTTTAAGGTCAACGAGTGTGCCTAAATAAGTTTCCAGTAATAAACGTGGTTTAATTGTGGCCACATATCTGTTATAGATAGTTCAGTTTTGTATGTGATGACTGACTCCTCTATCATACCCCTCAACATTTGCTTTCGGGCTTTGAACATTAGGAACCACACACTATTAGGAAATTGCCATCAGTTCGCCTTTGACGGTCTCCGGTGAGGTGTGGCTAACATTTCTTTCAACGTTTTCAATTAATTTGTGTTTTGATACCAATTCAGGTTATAATTTACCTGTTTAATTGTTTCATTTCAAATGTTTGATCTTTTAATGTAGGTTAATGTTTGATCATTGTCGCTCTTGACTGACTTGACTTAAATGGCAGGCATATTTGTTTACCTTTTGAACAAGTCACATTTTTTTCTTTCTTAAATTTGATTGAACACCATCTGTACTTTTTTCAATTTTCTTTAAATCACTGTGATTGTGATGCCCCATCTGCTCGTGGTAGAGATAAATATCTTGTTTATCAGCATCATATATATGCTTTAACCTTGTACAGATTAACACCGGTACCTATTGTTGATTAATATAGCTGTTGCAACTTTTATGTTATCACTGTTTAATGTTATTATTACACAACTTTTATTATTAAATTTTACTTCACCACCGTGATTCACATTGTGACTGACGGATTTGTGTTTTAAGGCTGCAGTACACTTTTTCCACGAAAGCATCGACTGAATCCACTGTTGGCGTTGCTCTTGTGTCCAACTATTTCATTGAGTAAGTTTAGATTTACATGCATAGAGGGGTGGGTAAACTGAAATTGTTAATTTGAAAATGGAATAAATTTTAATTTTTGACACAGTTGCTCTTAAAAATTGTGACTAAAAGAAGGTTTTCTTTGTTTAATCAATATTTTATTTTTAATATCCTACTGTCATGGCCGTGTGGGACACATCAGATTCAACAATATCATATCAAGCTTCGCATGAATACGGAAATGGAGTCGCGATTTTAACAAATATCCGGTGTACTTTTCTCTCGCGTGGTGGAGTAATTTAACAGCTCGATACCGATCTCCTAATGTGTAATGGCAGATGACGATTTTTACTGTAGCGTAAGGAAGAAAGTGTGTATTATCATTCAATTCAGCTTTCATTTTCAAAACAGGGTCCAAGTCCTTATGTCCAAATGCGGTAAGGACATAGCCGTCAATAAACTTTCTCGAACGCATAGCATACTAATGCCAAGTCATCCATCAGAATCATAAAGTGGAGTGTGTCCTCTTTCTGAATCAATTTCATATTTCAAATTCATCACTTTAACTACTTCGTCATGGTTTTGTTCTATAAGCTTTAGCATAGAATCTCCAAAGTGTGGGTCCATGGTCAGAGATAGGAATATATTCCATAGACAGACTAGCTTAACGCCGGACAATAAACTTTTCCATCGGCAGAGATCATCCAAGTATTTCTTTGCCTATAACATGATGCGTTCATTACAAGATCAGCGCTGCGTTTGCAATTCTCAAGATTGTTAAAATGTTTGAGTTCCATTAAACATGCAGCTTCTGTATAAACGTAAATATTTTTTGACCATTCACTATTATGAACTAGGTAAATTATAGTGTATTCTGATACTGTCTTCCATTTTAAGGTCAACGAGTGTGCCTAAATAAGTTTCCAGTAATAAACGTGGTTTAATTGTGGCCACATATCTGTTATAGATAGTTCAGTTTTGTATGTGATGACTGACTCCTCTATCATACCCCTCAACATTTGCTTTCGGGCTTTGAACATTAGGAACCACACACTATTAGGAAATTGCCATCAGTTCGCCTTTGACGGTCTCCGGTGAGGTGTGGCTAACATTTCTTTCATAGCATACTAATGCCAAGTCATCCATCAGAATCATAAAGTGGAGTGTGTCCTCTTTCTGAATCAATTTCATATTTTGAATTCATCACGTTAACTACTTCCTCATGGTTTTGTTCTATAAGCTTTAGCATAGAATCTCCAAAGTGTGGGTCCATGGTCAGAGATGGGAATATATTCCATAGACAGACTAGCTTAACGCCGGACAATAAACTTTTCCATCGGCAGAGATCATCCAAGTATTTCTTTGCCTATAACATGATGCGTTCATTACACGATCAGCGCTGCGTTTGCAATTCTCAAGATTGTTAAAATGTTTGAGTTCCATTAAACATGCAGCTTCTGTATAAACGTAAATATTTTTTGACCATTCACTATTAAGAACTAGGTAAATTATAGTGTATTCTGATACTGTCTTCCATTTTAAGGTCAACGAGTGTGCCTAAATAAGTTTCCAGTAATAAACGTGGTTTAATTGTGGCCACATATCTGTTATAGATAGTTCAGTTTTGTATGTGATGACTGACTCCTCTATCATACCCCTCAACATTTGCTTTCGGGCTTTGAACATTAGGAACCACACACTATTAGGAAATTGCCATCAGTTCGCCTTTGACGGTCTCCGGTGAGGTGTGGCTAACATTTCTTTCAACGTTTTCAATTAATTTGTGTTTTGATACCAATTCAGGTTATAATTTACCTGTTTAATTGTTTCATTTCAACTGTTTGATCTTTTAATGTAGGTTAATGTTTGATCATTGTCGCTCTTGACTGACTTGACTTAAATGGCAGGCATATTTGTTTACCTTTTGAACAAGTCACATTTTTTTCTTTCTTAAATTTGATTGAACACCATCTGTACTTTTTTCAATTTTCTTTAAATCACTGTGATTGAGATGCCCCATCTGCTCGTGGTAGAGATAAATATCTTGTTTATCAGCATCATATATATGCTTTAACCTTGTACAGATTAACACCGGTACCTATTGTTGATTAATATAGCTGTTGCAACTTTTATGTTATCACTGTTTAATGTTATTATTACACAACTTTTATTATTAAATTTTACTTCACCACCGTGATTCACATTGTGACTGACGGATTTGTGTTTTAAGGCTGCAGTACACTTTTTCCACGATAGCATCGACTGAATCCACTGTTGGCGTTGCTCTTGTGTCCAACTATTTCATTGAGTAAGTTTAGATTTACATGCATAGAGGGGTGGGTAAACTGAAATTGTTAATTTGAAAATGGAATAAAATTTAATTTTTGACACAGTTGCTCTTAAAAATTGTGACTAAAAGAAGGTTTTCTTTGTTTAATCAATATTTTATTTTTAATATCCTACTGTCATGGCCGTGTCCGACACATCAGATTCAACAATATCATATCAAGCTTCGCATGAATACGGAAATGGAGTCGCGATTTTAACAAATATCCGGTGTACTTTTCTCTCGCGTGGTGGAGTAATTTAACAGCTCGATACCGATCTCCTAATGTGTAATGGCAGATGACGATTTTTACTGTAGCGTAAGGAAGAAAGGGTGTCTTATCATTTAATTCAGCTTTCATTTTCAAAACAGGGTCCAAGTCCTTATGTCCAAATGCGGTAAGGACATAGCCGTCAATAAACTTTCTCGCACGCATAGCATACTAACGCCAAGTCATCCATCAGAATCATAAAGTGGAGTGTGTCCTCTTTCTGAATCAATTTCATATTTCAAATTCATCACGTTAACTACTTCCTCATGGTTTTGTTCTATAAGCTTAAGCATAGAATCTCCAAAGTGTGGGTCCATGGTCAGAGATGGGAATATATTCCATAGACAGACTAGCTTAACGCCGGACAATAAACTTTTCCATCGGCAGAGATCATCCAAGTATTTCTTTGCCTATAACATGATGCGTTCATTACAAGATCAGCGCTGCGTTTGCAATTCTCAAGATTGTTAAAATGTTTGAGTTCCATTAAACATGCAGCTTCTGTATAAACGTAAATATTTTTTGACCATTCACTATTAAGAACTAGGTAAATTATAGTGTATTCTGATACTGTCTTCCATTTTAAGGTCAACGAGTGTGCCTAAATAAGTTTCCAGTAATAAACGTGGTTTAATTGTGGCCACATATCTGTTATAGATAGTTCAGTTTTGTATGTGATGACTGACTCCTCTATCATACCCCTCAACATTTGCTTTCGGGCTTTGAACATTAGGAACCACACACTATTAGGAAATTGCCATCAGTTCGCCTTTGACGGTCTCCGGTGAGGTGTGGCTAACATTTCTTTCATAGCATACTAATGCCAAGTCATCCATCAGAATCATAAAGTGGAGTGTGTCCTCTTTCTGAATCAATTTCATATTTTGAATTCATCACGTTAACTACTTCCTCATGGTTTTGTTCTATAAGCTTTAGCATAGAATCTCCAAAGTGTGGGTCCATGGTCAGAGATGGGAATATATTCCATAGACAGACTAGCTTAACGCCGGACAATAAACTTTTCCATCGGCAGAGATCATCCAAGTATTTCTTTGCCTATAACATGATGCGTTCATTACACGATCAGCGCTGCGTTTGCAATTCTCAAGATTGTTAAAATGTTTGAGTTCCATTAAACATGCAGCTTCTGTATAAACGTAAATATTTTTTGACCATTCACTATTAAGAACTAGGTAAATTATAGTGTATTCTGATACTGTCTTCCATTTTAAGGTCAACGAGTGTGCCTAAATAAGTTTCCAGTAATAAACGTGGTTTAATTGTGGCCACATATCTGTTATAGATAGTTCAGTTTTGTATGTGATGACTGACTCCTCTATCATACCCCTCAACATTTGCTTTCGGGCTTTGAACATTAGGAACCACACACTATTAGGAAATTGCCATCAGTTCGCCTTTGACGGTCTCCGGTGAGGTGTAGCTAACATTTCTTTCAACGTTTTCAATTAATTTCTGTTTTGATACCAATTCAGGTTGTAATTTACCTGTTTAATTGTTTCATTTCAACTGTTTGATCTTTTAATGTAGGTTAATGTTTGATCATTGTCGCTCTTGACTGACTTGACTTAAATGGCAGGCATATTTGTTTACCTTTTGAACAAGTCACATTTTTTTCTTTCTTAAATTTGATTGAACACCATCTGTACTTTTTTCAATTTTCTTTAAATCACTGTAATTGAGATGCCCCATCTGCTCGTGGTAGAGATAAATATCTTGTTTATCAGCATCATATATATGCTTTAACCTTGTACAGATTAACACCGGTACCTATTGTTGATTAATATAGCTGTTGCAACTTTTATGTTATCACTGTTTAATGTTATTATTACACAACTTTTATTATTAAATTTTACTTCACCACCGTGATTCACATTGTGACTGACGGATTTGTGTTTTAAGGCTGCAGTACACTTTTTCCACGAAAGCATCGACTGAATCCACTGTTGGCGTTGCTCTTGTGTCCAACTATTTCATTGAGTAAGTTTAGATTTACATGCATAGAGGGGTGGGTAAACTGAAATTGTTAATTTGAAAATGGAATAAAATTTAATTTTTGACACAGTTGCTCTTAAAAATTGTGACTAAAAGAAGGTTTTCTTTGTTTAATCAATATTTTATTTTTAATATCCTACTGTCATGGCCGTGTGCGACACATCAGATTCAACAATATCATATCAAGCTTCGCATGAATACGGAAATGGAGTCGCGATTTTAACAAATATCCGGTGTACTTTTCTCTCGCGTGGTGGAGTAATTTAACAGCTCGATACCGATCTCCTAATGTGTAATGGCAGATGACGATTTTTACTGTAGCGTAAGGAAGAAAGTGTGTATTATCATTTAATTCAGCTTTCATTTTCAAAACAGGGTCCAAGTCCTTATGTCCAAATGCGGTAAGGACATAGCCGTCAATAAACTTTCTCGCACGCATAGCATACTAACGCCAAGTCATCCATCAGAATCATAAAGTGGAGTGTGTCCTCTTTCTGAATCAATTTCATATTTCAAATTCATCACGTTAACTACTTCCTCATGGTTTTGTTCTATAAGCTTTAGCATAGAATCTCCAAAGTGTGGGTCCATGGTCAGAGATGGGAATATATTCCATAGACAGACTAGCTTAACGCCGGACAATAAACTTTTCCATCGGCAGAGATCATCCAAGTATTTCTTTGCCTATAACATGATGCGTTCATTACAAGATCAGCGCTGCGTTTGCAATTCTCAAGATTGCTAAAATGTTTGAGTTCCATTAAACATGCAGCTTCTGTATAAACGTAAATATTTTTTGACCATTCACTATTAAGAACTAGGTAAATTATAGTGTATTCTGATACTGTCTTCCATTTTAAGGTCAACGAGTGTGCCTAAATAAGTTTCCAGTAATAAACGTGGTTTAATTGTGGCCACATATCTGTTATAGATAGTTCAGTTTTGTATGTGATGACTGACTCCTCTATCATACCCCTCAACATTTGCTTTCGGGCTTTGAACATTAGGAACCACACACTATTAGGAAATTGCCATCAGTTCGCCTTTGACGGTCTCCGGTGAGGTGTGGCTAACATTTCTTTCAACGTTTTCAATTAATTTGTGTTTTGATACCAATTCAGGTTATAATTTACCTGTTTAATTGTTTCATTTCAACTGTTTGATCTTTTAATGTAGGTTAATGTTTGATCATTGTCGCTCTTGACTGACTTGACTTAAATGGCAGGCATATTTGTTTACCTTTTGAACAAGTCACATTTTTTTCTTTCTTAAATTTGATTGAACACCATCTGTACTTTTTTCAATTTTCTTTAAATCACTGTGATTGAGATGCCCCATCTGCTCGTGGTAGAGATAAATATCTTGTTTATCAGCATCATATATATGCTTTAACCTTGTACAGATTAACACCGGTACCTATTGTTGATTAATATAGCTGTTGCAACTTTTATGTTATCACTGTTTAATGTTATTATTACACAACTTTTATTATTAAATTTTACTTCACCACCGTGATTCACATTGTGACTGACGGATTTGTGTTTTAAGGCTGCAGTACACTTTTTCCACGATAGCATCGACTGAATCCACTGTTGGCGTTGCTCTTGTGTCCAACTATTTCATTGAGTAAGTTTGGATTTACATGCATAGAGGGGTGGGTAAACTGAAATTGTTAATTTGAAAATGGAATAAATTTTAATTTTTGACACAGTTGCTCTTAAAAATTGTGACTAAAAGAAGGTTTTCTTTGTTTAATCAATATTTTATTTTTAATATCCTACTGTCATGGCCGTGTCCGACACATCAGATTCAACAATATCATATCAAGCTTCGCATGAATACGGAAATAGAGTCGCGATTTTAACAAATATCCGGTGTACTTTTCTCTCGCGTGGTGGAGTAATTTAACAGCTCGATACCGATCTCCTAATGTGTAATGGCAGATGACGATTTTTACTGTAGCGTAAGGAAGAAAGTGTGTATTATCATTTAATTCAGCTTTCATTTTCAAAACAGGGTCCAAGTCCTTATGTCCAAATGCGGTAAGGACATAGCCGTCAATAAACTTTCTCGCACGCATAGCATACTAATGCCAAGTCATCCATCAGAATCATAAAGTGGAGTGTGTCCTCTTTCTGAATCAATTTCATATTTTGAATTCATCACGTTAACTACTTCCTCATGGTTTTGTTCTATAAGCTTTAGCATAGAATCTCCAAAGTGTGGGTCCATGGTCAGAGATGGGAATATATTCCATAGACAGACTAGCTTAACGCCGGACAATAAACTTTTCCATCGGCAGAGATCATCCAAGTATTTCTTTGCCTATAACATGATGCGTTCATTACACGATCAGCGCTGCGTTTGCAATTCTCAAGATTGTTAAAATGTTTGAGTTCCATTAAACATGCAGCTTCTGTATAAACGTAAATATTTTTTGACCATTCACTATTAAGAACTAGGTAAATTATAGTGTATTCTGATACTGTCTTCCATTTTAAGGTCAACGAGTGTGCCTAAATAAGTTTCCAGTAATAAACGTGGTTTAATTGTGGCCACATATCTGTTATAGATAGTTCAGTTTTGTATGTGATGACTGACTCCTCTATCATACCCCTCAACATTTGCTTTCGGGCTTTGAACATTAGGAACCACACACTATTAGGAAATTGCCATCAGTTCGCCTTTGACGGTCTCCGGTGAGGTGTGGCTAACATTTCTTTCAACGTTTTCAATTAATTTGTGTTTTGATACCAATTCAGGTTATAATTTACCTGTTTAATTGTTTCATTTCAACTGTTTGATCTTTTAATGTAGGTTAATGTTTGATCATTGTCGCTCTTGACTGACTTGACTTAAATGGCAGGCATATTTGTTTACCTTTTGAACAAGTCACATTTTTTTCTTTCTTAAATTTGATTGAACACCATCTGTACTTTTTTCAATTTTCTTTAAATCACTGTGATTGAGATGCCCCATCTGCTCGTGGTAGAGATAAATATCTTGTTTATCAGCATCATATATATGCTTTAACCTTGTACAGATTAACACCGGTACCTATTGTTGATTAATATAGCTGTTGCAACTTTTATGTTATCACTGTTTAATGTTATTATTACACAAATTTTATTATTATTTTTACTTCACCACCGTGATTCACATTGTGACTGACGGATTTGTGTTTTAAGGCTGCAGTACACTTTTTCCACGATAGCATCGACTGAATCCACTGTTGGCGTTGCTCTTGTGTCCAACTATTTCATTGAGTAAGTTTAGATTTACATGCATAGAGGGGTGGGTAAACTGAAATTGTTAATTTGAAAATGGAACAAATTTTAATTTTTGACACAGTTGCTCTTAAAAATTGTGACTAAAAGAAGGTTTTCTTTGTTTAATCAATATTTTATTTTTAATATCCTACTGTCATGGCCGTGTGCGACACATCAGATTCAACAATATCATATCAAGCTTCGCATGAATACGGAAATGGAGTCGCGATTTTAACAAATATCCGGTGTACTTTTCTCTCGCGTGGTGGAGTAATTTAACAGCTCGATACCGATCTCCTAATGTGTAATGGCAGATGACGATTTTTACTGTAGCGTAAGGAAGAAAGTGTGTATTATCATTTAATTCAGCTTTCATTTTCAAAACAGGGTCCAAGTCCTTATGTCCAAATGCGGTAAGGACATAGCCGTCAATAAACTTTCTCGCACGCATAGCATACTAACGCCAAGTCATCCATCAGAATCATAAAGTGGAGTGTGTCCTCTTTCTGAATCAATTTCATATTTCAAATTCATCACGTTAACTACTTCCTCATGGTTTTGTTCTATAAGCTTTAGCATAGAATCTCCAAAGTGTGGGTCCATGGTCAGAGATGGGAATATATTCCATAGACAGACTAGCTTAACGCCGGACAATAAACTTTTCCATCATCAGAGATCATCCAAGTATTTCTTTGCCTATAACATGATGCGTTCATTACAAGATCAGCGCTGCGTTTGCAATTCTCAAGATTGCTAAAATGTTTGAGTTCCATTAAACATGCAGCTTCTGTATAAACGTAAATATTTTTTGACCATTCACTATTAAGAACTAGGTAAATTAGAGTGTATTCTGATACTGTCTTCCATTTTAAGGTCAACGAGTGTGCCTAAATAAGTTTCCAGTAATAAACGTGGTTTAATTGTGGCCACATATCTGTTATAGATAGTTCAGTTTTGTATGTGATGACTGACTCCTCTATCATACCCCTCAACATTTGCTTTCGGGCTTTGAACATTAGGAACCACACACTATTAGGAAATTGCCATCAGTTCGCCTTTGACGGTCTCCGGTGAGGTGTGGCTAACATTTCTTTCAACGTTTTCAATTAATTTGTGTTTTGATACCAATTCAGGTTATAATTTACCTGTTTAATTGTTTCATTTCAACTGTTTGATCTTTTAATGTAGGTTAATGTTTGATCATTGTCGCTCTTGACTGACTTGACTTAAATGGCAGGCATATTTGTTTACCTTTTGAACAAGTCACATTTTTTTCTTTCTTAAATTTGATTGAACACCATCTGTACTTTTTTCAATTTTCTTTAAATCACTGTAATTGAGATGCCCCATCTGCTCGTGGTAGAGATAAATATCTTGTTTATCAGCATCATATATATGCTTTGACCTTGTACAGATTAACACCGGTACCTATTGTTGATTAATATAGCTGTTGCAACTTTTATGTTATCACTGTTTAATGTTATTATTACACAACTTTTATTATTAAATTTTACTTCACCACCGTGATTCACATTGTGACTGACGGATTTGTGTTTTAAGGCTGCAGTACACTTTTTCCACGATAGCATCGACTGAATCCACTGTTGGCGTTGCTCTTGTGTCCAACTATTTCATTGAGTAAGTTTGGATTTACATGCATAGAGGGGTGGGTAAACTGAAATTGTTAATTTGAAAATGGAATAAAATTTAATTTTTGACACAGTTGCTCTTAAAAATTGTGACTAAAAGAAGGTTTTCTTTGTTTAATCAATATTTTATTTTTAATATCCTACTGTCATGGCCGTGTGCGACACATCAGATTCAACAATATCATATCAAGCTTCGCATGAATACGGAAATGGAGTCGCGATTTTAACAAATATCCGGTGTACTTTTCTCTCGCGTGGTGGAGTAATTTAACAGCTCGATACCGATCTCCTAATGTGTAATGGCAGATGACGATTTTTACTGTAGCGTAAGGAAGAAAGTGTGTATTATCATTTAATTCAGCTTTCATTTTCAAAACAGGGTCCAAGTCCTTATGTCCAAATGCGGTAAGGACATAGCCGTCAATAAACTTTCTCGCACGCATAGCATACTAATGCCAAGTCATCCATCAGAATCATAAAGTGGAGTGTGTCCTCTTTCTGAATCAATTTCATATTTCAAATTCATCACGTTAACTACTTCCTCATGGTTTTGTTCTATAAGCTTTAGCATAGAATCTCCAAAGTGTGGGTCCATGGTCAGAGATGGGAATATATTCCATAGACAGACTAGCTTAACGCCGGACAATAAACTTTTCCATCGGCAGAGATCATCCAAGTATTTCTTTGCCTATAACATGATGCGTTCATTACACGATCAGCGCTGCGTTTGCAATTCTCAAGATTGTTAAAATGTTTGAGTTCCATTAAACATGCAGCTTCTGTATAAACGTAAATATTTTTTGACCATTCACTATTAAGAACTAGGTAAATTATAGTGTATTCTGATACTGTCTTCCATTTTAAGGTCAACGAGTGTGCCTAAATAAGTTTCCAGTAATAAACGTGGTTTAATTGTGGCCACATATCTGTTATAGATAGTTCAGTTTTGTATGTGATGACTGACTCCTCTATCATACCCCTCAACATTTGCTTTCGGGCTTTGAACATTAGGAACCACACACTATTAGGAAATTGCCATCAGTTCGCCTTTGACGGTCTCCGGTCAGGTGTGGCTAACATTTCTTTCAACGTTTTCAATTAATTTGTGTTTTGATACCAATTCAGGTTATAATTTACCTGTTTAATTGTTTCATTTCAACTGTTTGATCTTTTAATGTAGGTTAATGTTTGATCATTGTCGCTCTTGACTGACTTGACTTAAATGGCAGGCATATTTGTTTACCTTTTGAACAAGTCACATTTTTTTCTTTCTTAAATTTGATTGAACACCATCTGTACTTTTTTCAATTTTCTTTAAATCACTGTGATTGAGATGCCCCATCTGCTCGTGGTAGAGATAAATATCTTGTTTATCAGCATCATATATATGCTTTAACCTTGTACAGATTAACACCGGTACCTATTGTTGAGTAATATAGCTGTTGCAACTTTTATGTTATCACTGTTTAATGTTATTATTACACAACTTTTATTATTAAATTTTACTTCACCACCGTGATTCACATTGTGACTGACGGATTTGTGTTTTAAGGCTGCAGTACACTTTTTCCACGATAGCATCGACTGAATCCACTGTTGGCGTTGCTCTTGTGTCCAACTATTTCATTGAGTAAGTTTGGATTTACATGCATAGAGAGGTGGGTAAACTGAAATTGTTAATTTGAAAATGGAATAAAATTTAATTTTTGACACAGTTGCTCTTAGAAATTGTGACTAAAAGAAGGTTTTCTTTGTTTAATCAATATTTTATTTTTAATATCCTACTGTCATGGCCGTGTGCGACACATCAGATTCAACAATATCATATCATTGAGTGATGACTTCAGTGCCACGGGGGTCTCTGCAGTGGACACGTCTAAGAGTATTCTTCGCGGCAGGCCGTACGGTGGTGTTGCATTACTATGGAGGCGTAGTGTTTTTAAAAATGTTTCTGTTGTAGAGTGCAATAACCCGCGTGTTTGTGCTGTCAAAATAGTGATACAAGATAAGTCATTCATAGTGTTCAGTGTTTATATGCCTACAGATACAATTTTTAACCTGGCGGAGTTTACAGACGTACTGAGCTCGGTGAGTGCTATTATTGATACCTATGAAGAAAATTGTGTTTACATATTTGGAGACTTTAACGCACATCCGTCTGAATCGTTTTATAACGAACTATCTCAGTTTTGCATAGAACAAAAGTGGAGTTGTATAGACACTGAAATTTTAGGTTGTTCAAGTAATACATATACATTTAAAAGTGAAGCCCACGGTTCAAAGCGGTGGCTTGATCATTGTGTAGTTACTGAAGCCGCTAAGGACTCCGTGCGTAATAGTTTTGTATTGTATGATGTGTTCTGGTCAGATCATTTTCCTTTGGTTCTAGAATGTAATATTGACATTCTATTACCAAGGAAGTTGATTTTATCAAACCACCTAAATAAGGTTTCCTGGGGAGAGAGAAGCTTAGAACAAGTTAATACATACCAGAGGGAATGTCAAAATAGGTTAAGTACAATAGAAATGCCACATGAACTTCAAGCATGTTGCAATAGTACTTGCATATTATTGTTAAGTTATACAACAAAATTGTACAAATATTGTCGGAATCTTCCTTGTTAAGTAGAAACAATAAAAAACCTGCACTAAAGAAAAAAGTAATTGGATGGAATAGTCATGTAGCTGAGGCTCACGGGAATGCTAAACAGAAATTTTTGGTTTGGCATTTGTACGGTAAACCAACAGCGGGTAACATTTATGTAGAAATGTGTGAGGCTAGAAGGGTGTTCAAGTCTCGTTTAAAATGGTGTCAAAACCATGAAGAACAGATCAAAATGGACCGTCTGGCTTCATACCATAGTAAGAATAATTTTAAAGGTTTCTGGAAACATACAAATAGATTGAACAGCGTGCCATCTCTTCCCGTGAGTGTCAGTGGTGTTTGTGAGACAGATAAAATTGCTAATCTTTTTAGGGAACACTTTATTGTTAAGTCACCAAAGGGGCCTTCTGAGTCGGTGCAGAATGGTGAGACTAGCAGAGACTTAAGGATTCAGTTTAGTTACGATGAAGTGTCTCGTGCTATAAAGAGTATGACCAGAGGTAAATCTCCAGGTCATGATGGTCTCAGCATTGAGCATCTGCAGTACGCGGGTTCACACATGTCCAGAGTTCTGACAATTGTTTACAATATTTGTATTAGCCACAGTTTTATGCCAAGTGATATGATGCGTACATTAGTAGTGCCAATTGTCAAAAATAAGACAGGTGACTTGAGTGACAAAAACAATTATAGGCCAATCTCACTGGCTACAGTAATATCGAAGGTGTTTGACAGCTTGCTTAATACACAACTCAATAATTATTTTAGACCATGATAACCAGTTTGGATTTCAACCCGGATTGTCAACAGAGAGTGCTGTGTTGGGTCTTAAGCATGCTGTCACATACTACGTTAAACGGAAAACACCAATTTATGCCTGTTTCTTGGATTTGTCAAGGGCTTTTGACCTGGTTTCCTACGATATATTATGGAAAAAACTTGAAAAAATTAATGTACCACCAGAACTCACCAGTATTTTAAAATATTGGTATGGAAATCAGGTCAATTATGTTCGATGGGCGGGTGTTTTGTCACAATCGTATGGGTTGGAGTGCGGAGTTAGGCAGGGAGGATTGAGTTCACCAACGCTTTTCAATCTTTATGTAAATCAGTTGCTTGAGGAGCTCAGTAGCACCAAGGTTGGCTGTTACATCGACGGAATTTGCATAAATAACATAAGCTACGCTGACGACATGGTGCTATTGAGTGCTTCAATCTGTGGCTTGAGAAAGCTGTTAAGCTTGTGTGAGTCTAATGCTGATAGACATGGATTGACATATAATGCCAAAAAAAGCGTCGTGATGGTCTTTGAGGCTGAGGGTAAAACGCCAAATTTTGTCCCACAAATTTCCTTAAACGGAAAAGACCTTATAAGAGTTGACAAATTTAAATATCTAGGACACATGTTGACTCCCGACCTCAAAGACGATACAGATATTGAAAGAGAAAGGAGAGTCTTGTCAGTTAGGGCAAATATGTTGGCCCGACGATTTGCACGTTGTACTGATGAAGTAAAAGTCACTTTGTTCAAAGCTTATTGTACAAGTTTCTACACGTGCAGTTTGTGGGCTAGGTATTCGCGGAAATCGTATAATGCCTTACGCGTGCAATATAACAATTCTCTCAGAGTGTTGTTGGGGCTGCCCCGGTTCTATAGTGCATCAGGGATGTTTGCGGCCGCTAGAGTGGATTGTTTCTTTGCCACAATGCGCAAAAGGTGCGGGTCTCTTGTACGCAGAATCCGTGGCAGTACCAACAGCATCCTGGGAATGATTGCTGATCGTCTAAACTGCACATATGTGAGTCATTGCTGTGCTGTGTCCACGGGAATGGCACAGATATGAGTCATGTCGATTAAAATGTTTAATTTTAAGTTTTTTTTAATGCCACTAACATATTTTTTAAGTCTGTAATACTAACAAATTGAGTCTTAGTTACTTTTAATAAAGATTATTATTATATTATTATTATATCAAGCTTCGCATGAATACGGAAATGGAGTCGCGATTTTAACAAATATCCGGTGTACTTTTCTCTCGCGTGGTGGAGTAATTTAACAGCTCGATACCGATCTCCTAATGTGTAATGGCAGATGACGATTTTTACTGTAGCGTAAGGAAGAAAGTGTGTATTATCATTTAATTCAGCTTTCATTTTCAAAACAGGGTCCAAGTCCTTATGTCCAAATGCGGTAAGGACATAGCCGTCAATAAACTTTCTCGCACGCATAGCATACTAACGTCAAGTCATCCATCAGAATCATAAAGTGGAGTATGTCCTCTTTCTGAATCAATTTCATATTTCAAATTCATCACGTTAACTACTTCCTCATGGTTTTGTTCTATAAGCTTAAGCATAGAATCTCCAAAGTGTGGGTCCATGGTCAGAGATGGGAATATATTCCATAGACAGACTAGCTTAACGCCGGACAATAAACTTTTCCATCGGCAGAGATCATCCAAGTATTTCTTTGCCTATAACATGATGCGTTCATTACACGATCAGCGCTGCGTTTGCAATTCTCAAGATTGTTAAAATGTTTGAGTTCCATTAAACATGCAGCTTCTGTATAAACGTAAATATTTTTTGACCATTCACTATTAAGAACTAGGTAAATTATAGTGTATTCTGATACTGTCTTCCATTTTAAGGTCAACGAGTGTGCCTAAATAAGTTTCCAGTAATAAACGTGGTTTAATTGTGGCCACATATCTGTTATAGATAGTTCAGTTTTGTATGTGATGACTGACTCCTCTATCATACCCCTCAACATTTGCTTTCGGGCTTTGAACATTAGGAACCACACACTATTAGGAAATTGCCATCAGTTCGCCTTTGACGGTCTCCGGTGAGGTGTGGCTAACATTTCTTTCAACGTTTTCAATTAATTTGTGTTTTGATACCAATTCAGGTTATAATTTACCTGTTTAATTGTTTCATTTCAACTGTTTGATCTTTTAATGTAGGTTAATGTTTGATCATTGTCGCTCTTGACTGACTTGACTTAAATGGCAGGCATATTTGTTTACCTTTTGAACAAGTCACATTTTTTTCTTTCTTAAATTTGATTGAACACCATCTGTACTTTTTTCAATTTTCTTTAAATCACTGTGATTGAGATGCCCCATCTGCTCGTGGTAGAGATAAATATCTTGTTTATCAGCATCATATATATGCTTTAACCTTGTACAGATTAACACCGGTACCTATTGTTGATTAATATAGCTGTTGCAACATTTATGTTATCACTGTTTAATGTTATTATTACACAACTTTTATTATTAAATTTTACTTTACCACCGTGATTCACATTGTGACTGACGGATTTGTGTTTTAAGGCTGCAGTACACTTTTTCCACGATAGCATCGACTGAATCCACTGTTGGCGTTGCTCTTGTGTCCAACTATTTCATATATATATATTCTTTATTGCACTTAAAAAGACATAATAAAATAAACAATAATTAAAGTTAGTTCACAACGGTGGACTTATTTCTAAAAGAAATCTCTTCCAGCCAACCAATGGTAGTGGGTGACTTTTAAATATCGGGGAAAGATTAAAGTGCAGTAATACAATTTGTAAAAATTTGAATACACATATTATATATATCGTATTAAAAACATACATTCACATATAATTATAATAATATGTAAGTAGATATATATAAACAAAATATATACTTATATAAATATATATATATATATATATATATATATATATATATATATATATATATATATATATATATATATATATATATATATATATATATATACATATACATACACACACATACATATATATATATATATATATATACACATATACATATATATATACATACACATACATACATACATATATATATATATATACACATATATCGACATACACACATAAACATACATACATATATACATACATAAATATACACAGAAGTAAAAAGTGGCTGTTTTGCTCAAAAATAAAAAAAAGAAGAGTAAGTTAAAAGATAAAAGAATAAAAAAAAAAAACACTGAATTTTAATTAATTGTTCAAAGTATCAAATAAATGTTTCTTTAATTTGGATTTAAATGATATTAGGGAAGGACTTCTCTGAATTTGGATAGGGAGTTTGTTCCAAAGTGATGCTGCGTACACAGTAAAGGACTTCTGCCAGAATTTGGTATTGCTCATGGGTATGTCGAGAGTCGGTACGACACACGACCTCCTTGAGCGTGAGGGAGGGGGAAGGATGTTGAAACGGGAACGTAGGTAAGAAGGAAAATTCTGATAATTAAGGATCTTGTACAGTAGTATAAGGATGTGCATATCACACCGAAGTCGAATCGGGAGCCAATTGTGTTGAGCACGAAACTGAGAAACATGGTCATACTTACGCAGGCCGTAAATAAAGCGTATGGCGAGATTTTGAAGTCGCTCTAATTTGTTAGGTAGCTCCTCTGTCGCATCCAAATAGCAAACGTCAGCGTATTCGAGAATTGGAAGGAGAAGGCATTGCGCTAGCATAATTTTAGTTTTGTGAGGGAGGAAGTGTTGGAGACGCCTAAGGGAATGGAAAGAGAAATGCATGCGCTTGCTTATTGCGTTGATATGTGGAGTCTATGACATGTTACAATCAATTATAAGACCCAGATTCCTGACTTCACTGCAATAGGGAATTGGCATTCCCGAGTAGCTTATCGAAGGTGATGTATCCCAGTTGATTTTATATGAAAGTCTGTTGCGGTCTATAATGATAGACTGTGACTTTTTGGGATTAATTAATAGCCCAAAAGAGAGAGCCCAAGATTTTGTAGCATCAAGATCGCTATTTAAGCTTTCAATTACTTCTGGTAAATTATTTAAGCTACTGTGGTGGTAAAGCTGCAAATCATCCGCATTCAAATGGAAAGGAGAAGTAATGGTTCTTGAAATATTGTTAATAAAGATTGAAAAAAGAAGAGGAGAAAGAACGCCGCCTTGAGGAACGCCAGCAGTGAGTTCAAGCCAAATCGATGTGGTATTTTTTGCTTTTACACACTGCCGGCGGTCGTTGTGATAAGAACGAAACCAGCTTATAGCTGCGGAAGAAATATTAACTGCACGAAGAGTGCCAAGAAGTATGTCGAAGTCAACAGAGTTAAAAGCACTGCTGAAATCCAGCAGTACCATAACAGTGAGCTTGGTTTGGTCCATAGCACACCGAATGTCCTCCGTAATATTCAACAGTGCTCCCACTGTGCTGTGGAAGGGACGGAAACCGGACTGGACAGGACATAATAGATTGTTGGTTGTGAGAAAAGAGTACAGCTGGTTATTCACTAAAGATTCGAGGACTTTGGACAGGACAGGGAGGATAGATATTGGACGGTAATCTTGGACGTTGGAGGGATTTGAGGTTTTGGGTAAAGGAATGACATAAGCATTCTTCCATTGTGTAGGAAAGACCTTACTTGACAGCGAAAAATTAATAATGTGTGTGACTACTGGAGCAATGCTATCCAACACAGGAAGAATCATGTCTAGGCTGAGGTTATCAATTCCAAAGGATTTGGTGGAAATGGAGTTCACACACTTCTTGACATCATCCTCTGATACAGCTTTAAAAGAAAAAGGGACAGAGTCTGGTAGGTCAATATGGGATAATAAAGCAAGTGTTTTAGATTTAACTAGGGGATTTAAATGCAAAGGTGGAGTTGTAAAGAACGAATTTAGAGTATTAAGATCCACTGAGACTTGATGAGTTTCAGTAGATTTGCCTACACCAAATGACTCCAGGAATCTCCAAACCTGTGCCTGGCTGAGATTCTGGATGGTTTTGTGAAAGTAACGGCGCTTAGCATCCCTGCACATTCTGTTGCAGATGTTTCGCAGCTTTTTATACGAAGTGCAGGTTTCTGGAGTAGGATTTTTTTTATATTTAAGCTTGGCTCTGTCACGTTTTGCCATAGTATTACTGATTACATGGGTTAACCAGGGTGCAGGCGCATGCTTCATCCGAACTGGTCTAACAGGGGCGTGAATATTGTAGATGTCAATCAATTTAGCAGTTAAAGATTCTACCATGTTGTCAATATTAGTTGATGACGTTAAGGAAGACCAGTCGATGTTCCTCACATCCTCCCTTAAGCGTTCAAGATTCATATGCTTCAAATTGCGCTGAAAAAGAATTTTGCCTCTAATTTTAGGAGGGCGTAATTTATAAGATAAAAAGATAAGATCATGAAAGGAAAACGGAGCTGTAGTTTGACCATGAGAAGAAACAAGAGAAGGATTAGAGACAGAAATAATATCAAGGAGAGAAGGCCTACAGTTGGGAAAATAATGAGTTGGGGAAGACATTGGTAAAAGATGTAAATTATACGACTCAAAAAGTTCTTTTAACAACTGAGTCCTACGATCATTTTTTAAAAGGCATGTGTTCATATCACCCATACAAATTATATGTTCATATTGGGGTCGGAGGTTCTCAAGTAGTCCATCTAGAGTACTAAAATAATTGATTTGGTCATTCGGGGAGTACAAAACTCCGATGAGTACATTTGTATGACGCATTGTCAACTCTAGAAAGAGGTATTCAAGAGAACCATTCGACTCAGGGGGAGAGCAAGACACAACACTAGCCGGAATGTAGTCACGTAAATATATACCAACGCCACCACCACCCCGATCAGTGCGGTCATTGCGAAAAAGCCGATAACCTGGAAGAGAGTAACAAGCAGATGAAAGTGATGGTTTTAGCCAGGTCTCAGATATGAGTATACAGTCAACTACACCGGAGCTAAAGGATGCGAGAAGGTCAGTGTGGTGAGCTGGAACACTCTGCGCGTTAATATGCACTAGGGAAAGGGATTTAGAACAATTATTATCAAAAAATTTTGACAGTTTGTCAAAAAGTGGTTTTGAATCAGAACTATTATCACTGTCAGCACTATCATAAGCACTAGAGGAGCAAGACAAATATTCTGTATCACTTAGCATAATGCTAGGATTAAAATAAATAAATAAAATATATAATTAAAAATATATAAATAATTATAATATATAACTAATAAAAATAAAATTAAAAATAAATGTTTACTTAAATTAATACAAAAATCTCCTATAATAAATATATAATAAATATATCAAAATTATAAATATACCTGCACAAGTTGAATTAAATGAAATTTTACACTAAACTTAAATACAAACAATATTAACATGACGCATTTTAACACAAAGAATAAACACATAGAAAGGAACGTGAAACAGATTGAGAGGTTGACAATTGACAAAATTGACAGCAATGACATATCTCAAACATAAACAAGTAACTTATTACAATTAAATAACATTGTGGGTTAAAAATAATTGAAATTTACATTTGACTAAACAAGAACATTTTCATATATCTATGTGTTATTTTTTTTTTTATTGAACTATTAGACGGCCAAATAAAAAATGGAATAAACAAAGACATAAGCTAGTTACTTTAAGTGGGTTTCATTAAAGAACCTTTTTCTATCAATTGCTTGAGTTCATAATGTGTGGTAATCTTGATAGATGAATTATTTGGCAGCAGAATTACAATCAAGCCATCAGATGACCAACATTTCTTAATGCCAAAGTGTTTGCGTGCTGCGATGAACACCTCCTGGCGAGATTTTGTTAGAAATTCTGTCACAGTTATTTTTGTACCTTTAAATTTAGTTTTCGCCTTCCAAACACTGGAACGAAGCTGGCAACTATTAAATCTAAGAAGTACAGGCCGGGCAGAGTCTTTTTTAACACCTAACCTGTGGCACGACTCAATTGCAGTGGACGTTATATCTGACATCTTAAGGTGCTTGGATAATACATTAATCATCTTTTGCACTAAATCTTCATTGTTATTCTCTTCTAAACCATGGAACAACAAAACTTTTCTCCTAGAATGTGTTTCTAAGCGGTCCAAACCAGCTACTACAAGTTGAATCTGGGACTTTAACAAACCAAGCGTTTTCCATACAAAGGCCTTGAAGGTGTTGAACTCGGCAGCCAATGTTTTTAATGTGGGGTTGGAGCATGAAGAATTAGGTTGTGATAATTTTTTTTCAAACTCACCCATCATTCATTGAGTAAGTTTGGATTTACATGCATAGAGGGGTGGGTAAACTGAAATTGTTAATTTGAAAATGGAATAAAATTTAATTTTTGACACAGTTGCTCTTAAAAATTGTGACTAAAAGAAGGTTTTCTTTGTTTAATCAATATTTTATTTTTAATATCCTACTGTCATGGCCGTGTGCGACACATCAGATTCAACAATATCATATCAAGCTTCGCATGAATACGGAAATGGAGTCGCGATTTTAACAAATATCCAGTGTACTTTTCTCTCGCGTGGTGGAGTAATTTAACAGCTCGATACCGATCTCCTAATGTGTAATGGCAGATGACGATTTTTACTGTAGCGTAAGGAAGAAAGTGTGTATTATCATTTAATTCAGCTTTCATTTTCAAAACAGGATCCAAGTCCTTATGTCCAAATGCGGTAAGGACATAGCCGTCAAAAAACTTTCTCGCACGCATAGCATACTAATGCCAAGTCATCCATCAGAATCATAAAGTGGAGTGTGTCCTCTTTCTGAATCAATTTCATATTTTGAATTCATCACGTTAACTACTTCCTCATGGTTTTGTTCTATAAGCTTTAGCATAGAATCTCCAAAGTGTGGGTCCATGGTCAGAGATGGGAATATATTCCATAGACAGACTAGCTTAACGCCGGACAATAAACTTTTCCATCGGCAGAGATCATCCAAGTATTTCTTTGCCTATAACATGATGCGTTCATTACACGATCAGCGCTGCGTTTGCAATTCTCAAGATTGTTAAAATGTTTGAGTTCCATTAAACATGCAGCTTCTGTATAAACGTAAATATTTTTTGACCATTCACTATTAAGAACTAGGTAAATTATAGTGTATTCTGATACTGTCTTCCATTTTAAGGTCAACGAGTGTGCCTAAATAAGTTTCCAGTAATAAACGTGGTTTAATTGTGGCCACATATCTGTTATAGATAGTTCAGTTTTGTATGTGATGACTGACTCCTCTATCATACCCCTTAACATTTGCTTTCGGGCTTTGAACATTAGGAACCACACACTATTAGGAAATTACCATCAGTTCGCCTTTGACGGTCTCCGGTGAGGTGTGGCTAACATTTCTTTCAACGTTTTCAATTAATTTCTGTTTTAATACCAATTCAGGTTGTAATTTACCTGTTTAATTGTTTCATTTCAACTGTTTGATCTTTTAATGTAGGTTAATGTTTGATCATTGTCGCTCTTGACTGACTTGACTTAAATGGCAGGCATATTTGTTTACCTTTTGAACAAGTCACATTTTTTTCTTTCTTAAATTTGATTGAACACCATCTGTACTTTTTTCAATTTTCTTTAAATCACTGTGATTGAGATGCCCCATCTGCTCGTGGTAGAGATAAATATCTTGTTTATCAGCATCATATATATGCTTTAACCTTGTACAGATTAACACCGGTACCTATTGTTGATTAATATAGCTGTTGCAACTTTTATGTTATCACTGTTTAATGTTATTATTACACAACTTTTATTATTAAATTTTACTTCACCACCGTGATTCACATTGTGACTGACGGATTTGTGTTTTAAGGCTGCAGTACACTTTTTCCATGATAGCATCGACTGAATCCACTGTTGGCGTTGCTCTTGTGTCTAACTATTTCATTGAGTAAGTTTGGATTTACATGCATAGAGGGGTGGGTAAACTGAAATTGTTAATTTGAAAATGGAATAAAATTTAATTTTTGACACAGTTGCTCTTAAAAATTGTGACTAAAAGAAGGTTTTCTTTGTTTAATCAATATTTTATTTTTAATATCCTACTGTCATGGCCGTGTGCGACACATCAGATTCAACAATATCATATCAAGCTTCGCATGAATACGGAAATGGAGTCGCGATTTTAACAAATATCCGGTGTACTTTTCTCTCGCGTGGTGGAGTAATTTAACAGCTCGATACCGATCTCCTAATGTGTAATGGCAGATGACGATTTTTACTGTAGCGTAAGGAAGAAAGTGTGTATTATCATTTAATTCAGCTTTCATTTTCAAAACAGGGTCCAAGTCCTTATGTCCAAATGCGGTAAGGACATAGCCGTCAATAAACTTTCTCGCACGCATAGCATACTAATGCCAAGTCATCCATCAGAATCATAAAGTGGAGTGTGTCCTCTTTCTGAATCAATTTCATATTTTGAATTCATCACGTTAACTACTTCCTCATGGTTTTGTTCTATAAGCTTTAGCATAGAATCTCGAAAGTGTGGGTCCATGGTCAGAGATGGGAATATATTCCATAGACAGACTAGCTTAACGCCGGACAATAAACTTTTCCATCAGCAGAGATCATCCAAGTATTTCTTTGCCTATAACATGATGCGTTCATTACAAGATCAGCGCTGCGTTTGCAATTCTCAAGATTGTTAAAATGTTTGAGTTCCATTAAACATGCAGCTTCTGTATAAACGTAAATATTTTTTGACCATTCACTATTAAGAACTAGGTAAATTATAGTGTATTCTGATACTGTCTTCCATTTTAAGGTCAACGAGTGTGCCTAAATAAGTTTCCAGTAATAAACGTGGTTTAATTGTGGCCACATATCTGTTATAGATAGTTCAGTTTTGTATGTGATGACTGACTCCTCTATCATACCCCTTAACATTTGCTTTCGGGCTTTGAACATTAGGAACCACACACTATTAGGAAATTGCCATCAGTTCGCCTTTGACGGTCTCCGGTGAGGTGTGGCTAACATTTCTTTCAACGTTTTCAATTAATTTCTGTTTAATACCAATTCAGGTTGTAATTTACCTGTTTAATTGTTTCATTTCAACTGTTTGATCTTTTAATGTAGGTTAATGTTTGATCATTGTCGCTCTTGACTGACTTGACTTAAATGGCAGGCATATTTGTTTACCTTTTGAACAAGTCACATTTTTTTCTTTCTTAAATTTGATTGAACACCATCTGTACTTTTTTCAATTTTCTTTAAATCACTGTGATTGAGATGCCCCATCTGCTCGTGGTAGAGATAAATATCTTGTTTATCAGCATCATATATATGCTTTAACCTTGTACAGATTAACACCGGTACCTATTGTTGATTAATATAGCTGTTGCAACTTTTATGTTATCACTGTTTAATGTTATTATTACACAACTTTTATTATTAAATTTTACTTCACCACCGTGATTCACATTGTGACTGACGGATTTGTGTTTTAAGGCTGCAGTACACTTTTTCCACGATAGCATCGACTGAATCCACTGTTGGCGTTGCTCTTGTGTCCAACTATTTCATTGAGTAAGTTTGGATTTACATGCATAGAGGGGTGGGTAAACTGAAATTGTTAATTTGAAAATGGAATAAAATTTAATTTTTGACACAGTTGCTCTTAAAAATTGTGACTAAAAGAAGGTTTTCTTTGTTTAATCAATATTTTATTTTTAATATCCTACTGTCATGGCCGTGTGCGACACATCAGATTCAACAATATCATATCAAGCTTCGCATGAATACGGAAATGGAGTCGCGATTTTAACAAATATCCGGTGTACTTTTCTCTCGCGTGGTGGAGTAATTTAACAGCTCGATACCGATCTCCTAATGTGTAATGGCAGATGACGATTTTTACTGTAGCGTAAGGAAGAAAGTGTGTATTATCATTTAATTCAGCTTTCATTTTCAAAACAGGGTCCAAGTCCTTATGTCCAAATGCGGTAAGGACATAGCCGTCAATAAACTTTCTCGCACGCATAGCATACTAATGCCAAGTCATCCATCAGAATCATAAAGTGGAGTGTGTCCTCTTTCTGAATCAATTTCATATTTTGAATTCATCACGTTAACTACTTCCTCATGGTTTTGTTCTATAAGCTTTAGCATAGAATCTCCAAAGTGTGGGTCCATGGTCAGAGATGGGAATATATTCCATAGACAGACTAGCTTAACGCCGGACAATAAACTTTTCCATCGGCAGAGATCATCCAAGTATTTCTTTGCCTATAACATGATGCGTTCATTACAAGATCAGCGCTGCGTTTGCAATTCTCAAGATTGTTAAAATGTTTGAGTTCCATTAAACATGCAGCTTCTGTATAAACGTAAATATTTTTTGACCATTCACTATTAAGAACTAGGTAAATTATAGTGTATTCTGATACTGTCTTCCATTTTAAGGTCAACGAGTGTGCCTAAATAAGTTTCCAGTAATAAACGTGGTTTAATTGTGGCCACATATCTGTTATAGATAGTTCAGTTTTGTATGTGATGACTGACTCCTCTATCATACCCCTCAACATTTGCTTTCGGGCTTTGAACATTAGGAACCACACACTATTAGGAAATTGCCATCAGTTCGCCTTTGACGGTCTCCGGTGAGGTGTGGCTAACATTTCTTTCAACGTTTTCAATTAATTTGTGTTTTGATACCAATTCAGGTTATAATTTACCTGTTTAATTGTTTCATTTCAACTGTTTGATCTTTTAATGTAGGTTAATGTTTGATCATTGTCGCTCTTGACTGACTTGACTTAAATGGCAGGCATATTTGTTTACCTTTTGAACAAGTCACATTTTTTTCTTTCTTAAATTTGATTGAACACCATCTGTACTTTTTTCAATTTTCTTTAAATCACTGTGATTGAGATGCCCCATCTGCTCGTGGTAGAGATAAATATCTTGTTTATCAGCATCATATATATGCTTTAACCTTGTACAGATTAACACCGGTACCTATTGTTGATTAATATAGCTGTTGCAACTTTTATGTTATCACTGTTTAATGTTATTATTACACAACTTTTATTATTAAATTTTACTTCACCACCGTGATTCACATTGTGACTGACGGATTTGTGTTTTAAGGCTGCAGTACACTTTTTCCACGATAGCATCGACTGAATCCACTGTTGGCGTTGCTCTTGTGTCCAACTATTTCATTGAGTAAGTTTGGATTTACATGCATAGAGGGGTGGGTAAACTGAAATTGTTAATTTGAAAATGGAATAAAATTTAATTTTTGACACAGTTGCTCTTAAAAATTGTGACTAAAAGAAGGTTTTCTTTGTTTAATCAATATTTTATTTTTAATATCCTACTGTCATGGCCGTGTGCGACACATCAGATTCAACAATATCATATCAAGCTTCGCATGAATACGGAAATGGAGTCGCGATTTTAACAAATATCCGGTGTACTTTTCTCTCGCGTGGTGGAGTAATTTAACAGCTCGATACCGATCTCCTAATGTGTAATGGCAGATGACGATTTTTACTGTAGCGTAAGGAAGAAAGTGTGTATTATCATTTAATTCAGCTTTCATTTTCAAAACAGGGTCCAAGTCCTTATGTCCAAATGCGGTAAGGACATAGCCGTCAATAAACTTTCTCGCACGCATAGCATACTAATGCCAAGTCATCCATCAGAATCATAAAGTGGAGTGTGTCCTCTTTCTGAATCAATTTCATATTTTGAATTCATCACGTTAACTACTTCCTCATGGTTTTGTTCTATAAGCTTTAGCATAGAATCTCCAAAGTGTGGGTCCATGGTCAGAGATGGGAATATATTCCATAGACAGACTAGCTTAACGCCGGACAATAAACTTTTCCATCGGCAGAGATCATCCAAGTATTTCTTTGCCTATAACATGATGCGTTCATTACACGATCAGCGCTGCGTTTGCAATTCTCAAGATTGTTAAAATGTTTGAGTTCCATTAAACATGCAGCTTCTGTATAAACGTAAATATTTTTTGACCATTCACTATTAAGAACTAGGTAAATTATAGTGTATTCTGATACTGTCTTCCATTTTAAGGTCAACGAGTGTGCCTAAATAAGTTTCCAGTAATAAACGTGGTTTAATTGTGGCCACATATCTGTTATAGATAGTTCAGTTTTGTATGTGATGACTGACTCCTCTATCATACCCCTCAACATTTGCTTTCGGGCTTTGAACATTAGGAACCACACACTATTAGGAAATTGCCATCAGTTCGCCTTTGACGGTCTCCGGTGAGGTGTGGCTAACATTTCTTTCAACGTTTTCAATTAATTTGTGTTTTGATACCAATTCAGGTTATAATTTACCTGTTTAATTGTTTCATTTCAACTGTTTGATCTTTTAATGTAGGTTAATGTTTGATCATTGTCGCTCTTGACTGACTTGACTTAAATGGCAGGCATATTTGTTTACCTTTTGAACAAGTCACATTTTTTTCTTTCTTAAATTTGATTGAACACCATCTGTACTTTTTCAATTTTCTTTAAATCACTGTGATTGAGATGCCCCATCTGCTCGTGGTAGAGATAAATATCTTGTTTATCAGCATCATATATATGCTTTAACCTTGTACAGATTAACACCGGTACCTATTGTTGATTAATATAGCTGTTGCAACTTTTATGTTATCACTGTTTAATGTTATTATTACACAACTTTTATTATTAAATTTTACTTCACCACCGTGATTCACATTGTGACTGACGGATTTGTGTTTTAAGGCTGCAGTACACTTTTTCCACGATAGCATCGACTGAATCCACTGTTGGCGTTGCTCTTGTGTCCAACTATTTCATTGAGTAAGTTTAGATTTACATGCATAGAGGGGTGGGTAAACTGAAATTGTTAATTTGAAAATGGAATAAAATTTAATTTTTGACACAGTTGCTCTTAAAAATTGTGACTAAAAGAAGGTTTTCTTTGTTTAATCAATATTTTATTTTTAATATCCTACTGTCATGGCCGTGTGCGACACATCAGATTCAACAATATCATATCAAGCTTCGCATGAATACGGAAATGGAGTCGCGATTTTAACAAATATCCGGTGTACTTTTCTCTCGCGTGGTGGAGTAATTTAACAGCTCGATACCGATCTCCTGATGTGTAATGGCAGATGACGATTTTTACTGTAGCGTAAGGAAGAAAGTGTGTATTATCATTTAATTCAGCTTTCATTTTCAAAACAGGGTCCAAGTCCTTATGTCCAAATGCGGTAAGGACATAACCGTCAATAAACTTTCTCGCACGCATAGCATACTAACGCCAAGTCATCCATCAGAATCATAAAGTGGAGTGTGTCCTCTTTCTGAATCAATTTCATATTTCAAATTCATCACGTTAACTACTTCCTCATGGTTTTGTTCTATAAGCTTAAGCATAGAATCTCCAAAGTGTGGGTCCATGGTCAGAGATGGGAATATATTCCATAGACAGACTAGCTTAACGCCGGACAATAAACTTTCCATCGGCAGAGATCATCCAAGTATTTCTTTGCCTATAACATGATGCGTTCATTACAAGATCAGCGCTGCGTTTGCAATTCTCAAGATTGTTAAAATGTTTGAGTTCCATTAAACATGCAGCTTCTGTATAAACGTAAATATTTTTTGACCATTCACTATTAAGAACTAGGTAAATTATAGTGTATTCTGATACTGTCTTCCATTTTAAGGTCAACGAGTGTGCCTAAATAAGTTTCCAGTAATAAACGTGGTTTAATTGTGGCCACATATCTGTTATAGATAGTTCAGTTTTGTATGTGATGACTGACTCCTCTATCATACCCCTCAACATTTGCTTTCGGGCTTTGAACATTAGGAACCACACACTATTAGGAAATTGCCATCAGTTCGCCTTTGACGGTCTCCGGTGAGGTGTGGCTAACATTTCTTTCAACGTTTTCAATTAATTTGTGTTTTGATACCAATTCAGGTTATAATTTACCTGTTTAACTGTTTCATTTCAACTGTTTGATCTTTTAATGTAGGTTAATGTTTGATCATTGTCGCTCTTGACTGACTTGACTTAAATGACAGGCATATTTGTTTACCTTTTGAACAAGTCACATTTTTTCTTTCTTAAATTTGATTGAACACCATCTGTACTTTTTTCAATTTTCTTTAAATCACTGTGATTGAGATGCCCCATCTGCTCGTGGTAGAGATAAATATCTTGTTTATCAGCATCATATATGAAAAAGCCAGAGGGGCCGTCATCAGAATTCATCTTCGTGAGAGCGTATTTCAATAAATTAAGTAAGCTTGATGGGCGTGGCAGAGCAAACAATAATCTCCGATACACGTATCAGCGTGGTTTAATAGTTATTCATATACGCAAATATTTTAATTAGACACTCAATCACTTTATCGAGATTAACTTTGCAATCAGAAATTAACAAATAGTTGTCCGATGATTGAAGTACAGAGCGATTCGTCACAAGCGTGGTGCGCGGGCGCCTTCTTGTTCCGCACTGAGTACAAGATGGCTGCCCGCCCTGCCATCGACAATGACGCTTCGCTAGGTTGACAGTTTGTCAACCTGACAACGGCGGAAACGCCGTCACGGCCAAACTGACATTCGACCGTCCTCGGGCGATTTATTTATTTACAGGTTGAGATATTGGAGCAATCCGTTCGCTCATCCTGACTTAATGATTATCGTCAGCCTAAGACTAAGATCGTTTTAGATGACATGAGCTAACCTGCAAAGTGAACCACTTCAGTCAACCCTCATGCGTTGACTTGGACTACAGTAAACTAGAAACGTTAACTTAGATTATAATATTCACTCAAAGTTAACCATGGCATTATATCTCATATATTGAAACATATAACAAGTCAAATCCGACCACAGCATGGCCTGGACGAAACCTTTCGTCTTTGCAAACAGCGAGACAAGCCAAGGCCTAGGCGGAAATGACTCGGACGACGCATTTCGTCTTTGCAAACAGCGAGACAAGCCAATGCCTAGGCGCAAAGTGCTCGGACGACGCATTTCGTCTTTGCAAACAGCGAGACAAGCCAATGCCTAGGCGCAAATGACTCGGACGACGCATTTCGTCTTACTTTTAACTAGCAATCATACAGAACAAGTCGACCCTTTGAACGGGCCCGACTCGGACGACATATTTCGTCTAACTTTTAACAGGCAATCATCCAGGACAAGTTGGTCTTTCAAACGGACCCAACTCGGACGACAAGTTTCGTCGGACGATGCCAAGCATAACACAGTAACAAGCTGACCCACTACATGGATGTGGCTCGGACGACACTTTTCGTCTACTTTCTGGGACTAAGACGTGTGCCCACTACCTAATCACTCTGGAATAGTTAGGACGACACTCTTAGGCCAGGATCAACCATTTAGCAACAAATTTGAAACCATTCAAATTCTTCACCGCATATGTCACATATTAAATACATAGCAGTAAGTAGATAGTACCTACCTATGGTACCGGATTATCCTGCTCCGAATATATTTCAACTTCGTTAATAATGTCCCATGTTTCGGGGTCTGAATGTGCACTCATGGTGTCTGAATTTGCTGTCATAGTACGTGAGTCTGCAGAAGCAGTATCGGAGCATACAGTCACGGTATCCAGTCGGTCAAATGGCTCAGTCTCTTTACTGAAATCCAAAATATTTTCTACACCTTCCAGCACCGTCTCGGCCTCATCCTCATTTAAAAGTGAAGATGTGATTTCAAGTAGTCCATCGTGTCCCTGGGGCACTGCGCGCAAATTCTCGTGAGAGTATTTAAGAATTCGATTGTGACTACCTGTTATGCTTTTTAGCTCATAACGATCATTATTTAAAACTTCTGTAATTACGAAAGGACCCCTAAATTTCCTATCCAATTTAGTTTTATTACGTTCACTGTTTTTATGAACACATAATCACCTTTAGAAAATGGTTTAATTTTTGCACAACCTTGGTTAAATCTAGCAGTTTCAGATTCAGCAGCTCTTTGAATGTTTACGGAGGCATTCTTCCTAACCGAATCAAGGTCCAAACGAACTGCATTATTGTTAGCGGTACTGTTTATTTTGGACAAGCCCAAAGAGTCAGATTGTATCCCGAACATAAGCTCTGATGGAGAATATTTAGTAGTACTGGATTTGGTACTATTTAGAACAAGTTGAATGTTTCCTAGTTCATCACGCCATGTTTTGTTTGGGTCATTTTCTACTATAGTTAAGATGCTCTTGTGAGTGCGCATCACTCGCTCGACTTGACCATTTGCTCTACTGGAACCCGTCGCTATAAAGTGGAGTTCTATTTTATACTCATCGCAGAATGACTTAAAGTCGGAACTGATGTAGCAACGACCTTGGTCTGCAATAATCCTTTTGGGCGAACCGAAAAAATAAACTGCTTTTTGTAGTGCATTAATTGCACTCTTTGCGTCTAGGGACAAGGTGTGTTCGAGTTAAGTATACTTAGTGAAAGCGTCAATGATTACTGAGCAATACTCCTTCCGGTCGCTCTTCCCGCTTAGCTTTCCCGTAAAATCAATATGAATTGTATGCCAAGGAACAGCAACCTTTGGAATCGGGTGAAGCTGAACTACTTGAGCTCCAGATGGACCTTTAGACGCCTTACAGATTATGCAAGAATCTATGAATTTCCGAACACATTTAGACATGTCTGGGAACCAATATTTCTCATAAAGTTTGTCTAATGTCTTTTCCTTACCAAGATGTTGCAGTTCAATGTGAACATGGCTTACGAGTGTCCAGATAAGAGATCGTGGAACTACAGGCAGGCAAGAAATCACTTTATTTCGAACAATTTTCCGATAGAGAATACCTTCTCTAACATCATAAGTTTGAGCTACGGTGTCCGGAAAATCATAATTATGATATTTCGCGATGAGGTCTTGAATTTCAGAATCACGTTTCTGTTCAACCGATAGCCAGCCCTGATGAAGTTCAATAAAATGAACAGGTTTTATTTGTGCTTTTTCAGATCTCATGGTATTGACAGCATCTGGATTTGGTAGAGGATTTCGAGATAAAAAGTCGGCATGTTCCATCCTACTGCCTTCGCGATACACTATATCAAAATCGTAAGCTTGCAAATATGCCCACCATCGATATACGCGAGGAGTTAGATCCTTTTTGGACTTCGACGCTTTTAATGAATTGCAGTCCGTAACGACTATAAAATTCCTGCCATACAGATAATGCCGGAAGTGTTCTACTGCTTTTACGACTGCCAAAGTTCTTTCTTTCAAGTTGGTTTTGGGGCTCATAAGAATGGTAACGTGACTCCGTGTCAGACGTCCTACGGCTAAAGTATTCTACTACGTGAGGAAGGTTGTTTTTCTTCTGTAAGAGGATCGCTCCATAACCGTCGCAGCTAGCGTCTGTATGCAGCTCTACAGGAAGGTCTGGGTCAAATATGGTCAGTACGGGTTCAGACGTGAGAATATCTATTAATTTCTTGCGTACTCTTTCATGTTCTGGAGTCCAGGTAATACGTCCTTTGAGTTTTGTAAGTGAATAGAGGGGACCAACAATACGAGTGAATTCGGGTATAAATTTTCGGAAGTATGATATCAACCCAAGTAGTTGTCGAACGTTTGTAGCTGACTTTGGTTTTGGGGCATCGAATAAAGCTTGGATTTTTCGGTAGTTAGGCTTAACTTTACCGGATTGCACAGAATATCGTAAGTAGTCGATCTTTGTTTCATAAACTTACACTTCTTTAGGTTAAGTGAAAATCCAGCTTCTGAAAGTGCAGCTAACACTTCATCAAGACGCTGCAGACCCTCAGAAATGTCCACTGAATAGGTTAACACGTCGTCCTTATATATCAGAGGTTTTCCTTTTACATTACTTAAAGCCTTTGTGATTCATCTCTGAAAGACTGCAGGCGCATTTCGCAAACCAAATGGCACGGCGAGGTATTCATATTGGCCCTCATTTGTAACAAAAGCTGTTGATGAAAGCCCGCGACCATGTCTAAAGAAGAAAAGAAGTTGGCCCCAGCGAGCTGATCGATTTGTTCTTCGATGCGGGGCAGTGGATAACGTTCCGGAACAGTGTTAGAATTTAACTCCCTATAATCTACACAAAGTCTATTTGAATTGTCCTTCTTTTTAACAAGGTCAATTGGGCCTGAAAAAGGAGAAGAGCTCTCTTGAATCACTCCAGCATCTAGTAATTTTTGAACTTGCTCTCTTATTAGCTGTTTCTCTATAGGAGTGCGTTTGTTAGGACGTCTATATACAACTTTATGTGGGTCTACTAAAATGAATTCACATACTCCTGTCTTAACTCGTTTAGTCGGTGTACCTTCAATAAAACTATCAGAATATTTTCTTAAAATAGAGATTAACACTTCTTTATCGCATTCTTGCAAATTCGTCCAGAGAATCCGCTTTACTACAGATATTTAATTGTTCTTTGGCATATAATTATCGTTATCAATTTTAACACCTAGCCTTAAATCGAAGATGTCCCGACCTATTATAATAGGATCTGACATGTTACAATCCGGTACAATATGAAAAAGCAGACTAATTAAACGATCGTCAATTATAACCCCACTTTGAATTTGTGAGGTACATAGTAAATCATTGCCACCGATACCACTGAGATATACAACATCCTTCCGCTCATCACCCAAAAGTTTATTGGAATAACTTTCTTTTAAAAGGGAACAGGACGATCCACTGTCAAACAAAAAAAGTAAAGACTCACCGGAAGATGTTTTCAGAGTACCTCTAGAAAGGCGGTGCTCACAATGCTGGACCTCCTTGACCACAGCCCTGCTTCCATTATTCGTGTCGGGACAGTCAGTTGTCACATGTCCTCTTTGTCCACAAGTGTAACAGGTCACAGTAGTGGTAATCTCCGAAGTGCGTGAGGAGCTCGGAACGTCTTTGGACCCCCACCCGGGTCTGCTGCGACGTACCGACATTCCGCGAAGCGATGTCCACAGAAGTTCCATTTACCTGAAAATCTTTCATTGGACTGCCGAGTAGCTTTTCGGCATCTGCTTTCGTCAGTTGGCCCTCAGTTTGGGCCCTGTCGCATCCCACTTCTGATGAAAAAGCCAGAGGGGCCGTCATCAGAATTCATCTTCGTGAGAGCGTATTTCAATAAATTAAGTAGGGTTGATAGGCGTGGCAGAGCAAACAATAATCTCCGATACACGTATCAGCGTGGTTTAATAGTTATTCATATACGCAAATATTTTAATTAGACACTCAATCACTTTATCCAGATTAACTTTGCAATCAGAAATTAACAAATAGTTGTCCGATGATTGAAGTACAGAGCGATTCGTCACAAGCGTGGTGCGCGGGCGCCTTCTTGTTCCGCACTGAGTACAAGATGGCTGCCCGCCCTGCCATCGACAATGACGCTTCGCTAGGTTGACAGTTTGTCAACCTGACAACGGCGGAAACGCCGTCATATATATGCTTTAACCTTGTACAGATTAACACCGGTACCTATTGTTGATTAATATAGCTGTTGCAACTTTTATGTTATCACTGTTTAATGTTATTATTACACAACTTTTATTATTAAATTTTACTTCACCACCGTGATTCACATTGTGACTGACGGATTTGTGTTTTAAGGCTGCAGTACACTTTTTCCACGATAGCATCGACTGAATCCACTGTTGGCGTTGCTCTTGTGTCCAACTATTTCATTGAGTAAGTTTAGATTTACATGCATAGAGGGGTGGGTAAACTGAAATTGTTAATTTGAAAATGGAATAAAATTTAATTTTTGACACAGTTGCTCTTAAAAATTGTGACTAAAAGAAGGTTTTCTTTGTTTAATCAATATTTTATTTTTAATATCCTACTGTCATGGCCGTGTGCGACACATCAGATTCAACAATATCATATCAAGCTTCGCATGAATACGGAAATGGAGTCGCGATTTTAACAAATATCCGGTGTACTTTTCTCTCGCGTGGTGGAGTAATTTAACAGCTCGATACCGATCTCCTAATGTGTAATGGCAGATGACGATTTTTACTGTAGCGTAAGGAAGAAAGTGTGTATTATCATTTAATTCAGCTTTCATTTTCAAAACAGGGTCCAAGTCCTTATGTCCAAATGCGGTAAGGACATAGTCGTCAATAAACTTTCTCGCACGCATAGCATACTAACGCCAAGTCATCCATCAGAATCATAAGGTGGAGTGTGTCCTCTTTCTGAATCAATTTCATATTTCGAATTCATCACGTTAACTACTTCCTCATGGTTTTGTTCTATAAGCTTTAGCATAGAATCTCCAAAGTGTGGGTCCATGGTCAGAGATGGTAATATATTCCATAGACAGACTAGCTTAACGCCGGACAATAAACTTTTCCATCGGCAGAGATCATCCAAGTATTTCTTTGCCTATAACATGATGCGTTCATTACAAGATCAGCGCTGCGTTTGCAATTCTCAAGATTGTTAAAATGTTTGAGTTCCATTAAACATGCAGCTTCTGTATAAACGTAAATATTTTTTGACCATTCACTATTAAGAACTAGGTAAATTATAGTGTATTCTGATACTGTCTTCCATTTTAAGGTCAACAAGTGTGCCTAAATAAGTTTCCAGTAATAAACGTGGTTTAATTGTGGCCACATATCTGTTATAGATAGTTCAGTTTTGTATGTGATGACTGACTCCTCTATCATACCCCTCAACATTTGCTTTCGGGCTTTGAACATTAGGAACCACACACTATTAGGAAATTGCCATCAGTTCGCCTTTGACGGTCTCCGGTGAGGTGTGGCTAACATTTCTTTCAACGTTTTCAATTAATTTCTGTTTTGATACCAATTCAGGTTATAATTTACCTGTTGAATTGTTTCATTTCCACTGTTTGATCTTTTAATGTAGGTTAATGTTTGATCATTGTCGCTCTTGACTGACTTGACTTAAATGGCAGGCATATTTGTTTACCTTTTGAACAAGTCACATTTTCTTCTTTCTTAAATTTGATTGAACACCATCTGTACTTTTTTCAATTTTCTTTAAATCACTGTAATTGAGATGCCCCATCTGCTCGTGGTAGAGATAAATATCTTGTTTATCAGCATCATATATATGCTTTGACCTTGTACAGATTAACACCGGTACCTATTGTTGATTAATATAGCTGTTGCAACTTTTATGTTATCACTGTTTAATGTTATTATTACACAACTTTATTATTAAATTTTACTTCACCACCGTGATTCACATTGTGACTGACGGATTTGTGTTTTAAGGCTGCAGTACACTTTTTCCACGATAGCATCGACTGAATCCACTGTTGGCGTTGCTCTTGTGTCCAACTATTTCATTGAGTAAGTTTAGATTTACATGCATAGAGGGGTGGGTAAACTGAAATTGTTAATTTGAAAATGGAATAAATTTTAATTTTTGACACAGTTGCTCTTAAAAATTGTGACTAAAAGAAGGTTTTCTTTGTTTAATCAATATTTTATTTTTAATATCCTACTGTCATGGCCGTGTGCGACACATCAGATTCAACAATATCATATCAAGCTTCGCATGAATACGGAAATGGAGTCGCGATTTTAACAAATATCCGGTGTACTTTTCTCTCGCGTGGTGGAGTAATTTAACAGCTCGATACCGATCTCCTAATGTGTAATGGCAGATGACGATTTTTACTGTAGCGTAAGGAAGAAAGTGTGTATTATCATTTAATTCAGCTTTCATTTTCAAAACAGGGTCCAAGTCCTTATGTCCAAATGCGGTAAGGACATAGCCGTCAATAAACTTTCTCGCACGCATAGCATACTAACGCCAAGTCATCCATCAGAATCATAAAGTGGAGTGTGTCCTCTTTCTGAATCAATTTCATATTTCAAATTCATCACGTTAACTACTTCCTCATGGTTTTGTTCTATAAGCTTAAGCATAGAATCTCCAAAGTGTGGGTCCATGGTCAGAGATGGGAATATATTCCATAGACAGACTAGCTTAACGCCGGACAATAAACTTTTCCATCGGCAGAGATCATCCAAGTATTTCTTTGCCTATAACATGATGCGTTCATTACACGATCAGCGCTGCGTTTGCAATTCTCAAGATTGTTAAAATGTTTGAGTTCCATTAAACATGCAGCTTCTGTATAAACGTAAATATTTTTTGACCATTCACTATTAAGAACTAGGTAAATTATAGTATATTCTGATACTGTCTTCCATTTTAAGGTCAACGAGTGTGCCTAAATAAGTTTCCAGTAATAAACGTGGTTTAATTGTGGCCACATATCTGTTATAGATAGTTCAGTTTTGTATGTGATGACTGACTCCTCTATCATACCCCTCAACATTTGCTTTCGGGCTTTGAACATTAGGAACCACACACTATTAGGAAATTGCCATCAGTTCGCCTTTGACGGTCTCCGGTGAGGTGTGGCTAACATTTCTTTCAACGTTTTCAATTAATTTGTGTTTTGATACCAATTCAGGTTATAATTTACCTGTTTAATTGTTTCATTTCAACTGTTTGATCTTTTAATGTAGGTTAATGTTTGATCATTGTCGCTCTTGACTGACTTGACTTAAATGACAGGCATATTTGTTTACCTTTTGAACAAGTCACATTTTTTTCTTTCTTAAATTTGATTGAACACCATCTGTACTTTTTTCAATTTTCTTTAAATCACTGTGATTGAGATGCCCCATCTGCTCGTGGTAGAGATAAATATCTTGTTTATCAGCATCATATATGAAAAAGCCAGAGGGGCCGTCATCAGAATTCATCTTCGTGAGAGCGTATTTCAATAAATTAAGTAGGGTTGATGGGCGTGGCAGAGCAAACAATAATCTCCGATACACGTATCAGCGTGGTTTAATAGTTATTCATATACGCAAATATTTTAATTAGACACTCAATCACTTTATCGAGATTAACTTTGCAATCAGAAATTAACAAATAGTTGTCCGATGATTGAAGTACAGAGCGATTCGTCACAAGCGTGGTGCGCGGGCGCCTTCTTGTTCCGCACTGAGTACAAGATGGCTGCCCGCCCTGCCATCGACAATGACGCTTCGCTAGGTTGACAGTTTGTCAACCTGACAACGGCGGAAACGCCGTCACGGCCAAACTGACATTCGACCGTCCTCGGGCGATTTATTTATTTACAGGTTGAGATATTGGAGCAATCCGTTCGCTCATCCTGACTTAATGATTATCGTCAGCCTAAGACTAAGATCGTTTTAGATGACATGAGCTGACCTGCAAAGTGAACCACTTCAGTCAACCCTCATGCGTTGACTTGGACTACAGTAAACTAGAAACGTTAACTTAGATTATAATATTCACTCAAAGTTAACCATGGCATTATATCTCATATATTGAAACATATAACAAGTCAAATCCGACCACAGCATGGCCTGGACGAAACCTTTCGTCTTTGCAAACAGCGAGACAAGCCAAGGCCTAGGCGGAAATGACTCGGACGACGCATTTCGTCTTTGCAAACAGCGAGACAAGCCAATGCCTAGGCGCAAATGACTCGGACGACGCATTTCGTCTTTGCAAACAGCGAGACAAGCCAATGCCTAAGCGCAAATGACTCGGACGACGCATTTCGTCTTACTTTTAACTAGCAATCATACAGAACAAGTCGACCCTTTGAACGGGCCCGACTCGGACGACATATTTCGTCTAACTTTTAACAGGCAATCATCCAGGACAAGTTGGTCTTTCAAACGGACCCAACTCGGACGACAAGTTTCGTCGGACGATGCCAAGCATAACACAGTAACAAGCTGACCCACTACATGGATGTGGCTCGGACGACACTTTTCGTCTACCTTCTGGGACTAAGACGTGTGCCCACTACCTAATCACTCTGGAATAGTTAGGACGACACTCTTAGGCAAGGATCAACCATTTAGCAAAAAATTTGAAACCATTCAAATTCTTCACCGCATATGTCACATATTAAATACATAGCAGTAAGTAGATAGTACCTACCTATGGTACCGGATTATCCTGCTCCGAATATATTTCAACTTCGTTAATAATGTCCCATGTTTCGGGGTCTGAATGTACACTCATGGTGTCTGAATTTGCTGTCATAGTACGTGAGTCTGCAGAAGCAGTATCGGAGCATACAGTAACGGTATTCAGTCGGTCAAATGGCTCAGTCTCTTTACTGAAATCCAAAGTATTTTCTACACCTTCCAGCACCGTCTCGGCCTCATCCTCATTTAAAAGTGAAGATGTGATTTCAAGTAGTCCATCGTGTCCCGGGGGCATTGCGCGCAAATTCTCGTGAGAGTATTTAAGAATTCGATTGTGACTACCTGTTATGCTTTTTAGCTCATAACGATCATTATTTAAAACTTCTGTAATTACGAAAGGACCCCTAAATTTCCTATCCAATTTAGTTTTATTACGTTCACTGTTTTTTATGAACACATAATCACCTTTAGAAAATGGTTTAATTTTTGCACGACCTTGGTTAAATCTAGCAGTTTCAGATTCAGCAGCTCTTTGAATGTTTACGGAGGCATTCTTCCTAACCGAATCAAGGTCCAAACGAACTGCATTATTGTTAGCGGTACTGTTTATTTTGGACAAACCCAAAGAGTCAGATTGTATCCCGAACATAAGCTCTGATGGAGAATATTTAGTAGTACTGGATTTGGTACTATTTAGAACAAGTTGAATGTTTCCTAGTTCATCACGCCATGTTTTGTTTGGGTCATTTTCTACTATAGTTAAGATGCTCTTGAGAGTGCGCATCACTCGCTCGACTTGACCATTTGCTCTACTGGAACCCGTCGCTATAAAGTGGAGTTCTATTTTATACTCATCGCAGAATGACTTAAAGTCGGAACTGATGTAGCAACGACCTTGGTCTGCAATAATCCTTTTGGGCGCACCGAAAAGATAAACTGCTTTTTGTAGTGCATTAATTGCACTCTTTGCGTCTAGGGACAAGGTGTGTTCGAGTAAAGTATACTTAGTGAAAGCATCAATGATTACTGAGCAATACTCCTTCCGGTCGCTCTTCCCGCTTAGCTTTCCCGTAAAATCAATATGAATTGTATGCCAAGGAACAGCAACCTTTGGAATCGGGTGAAGCTGAACTGCTTGAGCTCCAGATGGACCTTTAGACGCCTTACAGATTATGCAAGAATCTATGAATTTCCGAACACATTTAGACATGTCTGGGAACCAATATTTCTCATAAAGTTTGTCTAATGTCTTTTCCTTACCAAGATGTTGCAGTTCAGTGTGAACATGGCTTACGAGTGTCCAGATAAGAGATCGTGGAACTACAGGCAGGCAAGAAATCACTTTATTTCGAACAATTTTCCGATAGAGAATACCTTCTCTAACATCATAAGTTTGAGCTACGGTGTCCGGAAAATCATAATTATGATATTTCGCGATGAGGTCTTGAATTTCAGAATCACGTTTCTGTTCAACCGATAGCCAGCCCTGATGAAGTTCAATAAAATGAACAGGTTTTATTTGTGCTTTTTCAGATCTCATGGTATTGACAGCATCTGGATTTGGTAGAGGATTTCGAGATAAAAAGTCGGCATGTTCCATCCTACTGCCTTCGCGATACACTATATCAAAATCGTAAGCTTGCAAATATGCCCACCATCGATATACGCGAGGAGTTAGATCCTTCTTGGACTTCGACGCTTTTAATGAATTGCAGTCCGTAACTACTATAAAATTCCTGCCATACAGATAATACCGGAAGTGTTCTACTGCTTTTACGACTGCCAAAGTTCTTTCTTTCAAGTTGGTTTTGGGGCTCATAAGAATGGTAACGTGACTCCGTGTCAGACGTCTTACGGTTAAAGTATTCTACTACGTGAGGAAGGTTGTTTTTCTTCTGTAAGAGGATCGCTCCATAACCGTCGCAGCTAGCGTCTGTATGCAGCTCTACAGGAAGGTCTGGGTCAAATATGGTCAGTACGGTTTCAGACGTGAGAATATCTATTAATTTCTTGCGTACTCTTTTATGTTCTGGAGTCCAGGTAATACGTCCTTTGAGTTTTGTAAGTGAATAGAGGGGACCAACAATACGAGTGAATTCGGGCATAAATTTTCGGAAGTATGATACCAACCCAAGTAGTTGTCGAACGTTTGTAGCTGACTTTGGTTTTGGGGCATCGATTAAAGCTTGGATTTTTCGGTAGTTAGGCTTAACTTTACCGGATTGCACAGAATATCCTAAGTAGTCGATCTTTTGTTTCATAAACTTACACTTCTTTAGGTTAAGTGAAAATCCAGCTTCTGAAAGTGCAGCTAACACTTTATCAAGACGCTGCAGACCCTCAGAAATGTCCACTGAATAGGTTAACACGTCGTCCTTATATATCAGAGGTTTTCCTTTTACATTACTTAAAGCCTTTGTGATACATCTCTGAAAGACTGCAGGCGCATTTCGCAAACCAAATGGCACGGCGAGGTATTCATATTGGCCCTCATTTGTAACAAAAGCTGTTGATGAAAGCCCGCGACCATGTCTAAAGAAGAAAAGAAGTTGGCCCCAGCGAGCTGATCGATTTGTTCTTCGATGCGGGGCAGTGGATAACGTTCCGGAACAGTGTTAGAATTTAACTCCCTATAATCTACACAAAGCCTATTTGAATTGTCCTTCTTTTTAACAAGGTCAATTGGGCCTGCAAAAGGAGAAGAGCTCTCTTGAATCACTCCAGCATCTAGCAATTTTTGAACTTGCTCTCTTATTAGCTGTTTCTCTATAGGAGTGCGTTTGTTAGGACGTCTATATACAACTTTATGTGGGTCTACTAAAATCAATTCACATACTCCTGTCTTAACTCGTTTAGTCGGTGTACCTTCAATAAAACTATCAGAATATTTTCTTAAAATAGAGATTAACACTTCTTTATCGCATTCTTGCAAATTCGTCCAGAGAATCCGTTTTACTACAGATATTTAATTGTTCTTTGGCATATAATTATCGTTATCAATTTTAACACCTAGCCTTAAATCGAAGATGTCCCGACCTATTATAATAGGATCTGACATGTTACAATCCGGTACAATATGAAAAAGCAGACTAATTAAACGATCGTCAATTATAACCCCACTTTGAATTTGTGAAGTACATAGTAAATCATTGCCACCGATACCACTGAGATATACAACATCCTTCCGCTCATCACCCAAAAGTTTATAGGAATAACTTTCTTTTAAAAGGGAACAGGACGATCCACTGTCAAACAAAAAAAGTAAAGACTCACCGGAAGATGTTTTCAGAGTACCTCTAGAAAGGCGTTGCTCACAATGCTGGACCTCCTTGACCACAGCCCTGCTTCCATTATTCGTGTCGGGACAGTCAGTTGTCACATGTCCTCTTTGTCCACAAGTGTAACAGGTCACAGTAGTGGTAATCTCCGAAGTGCGTGAGGAGCTCGGAACGTCTTTGGACCCCCACCCGGGTCTGCTGCGACGTACCGACATTCCGCGAAGCGATGTCCACAGAAGTTCCATGTACCTGAAAATCTTTCATTGGACTGCCGAGTAGCTTTTCGGCATCTGCTTTCGTCAGTTGGCCCTCAGTTTGGGCCCTGTCGCATCCCACTTCTGATGAAAAAGCCAGAGGGGCCGTCATCAGAATTCATCTTCGTGAGAGCGTATTTCAATAAATTAAGTAGGGTTGATGGGCGTGGCAGAGCAAACAATAATCTCCGATACACGTATCAGCGTGGTTTAATAGTTATTCATATACGCAAATATTTTAATTAGACACTCAATCACTTTATCGAGATTAACTTTGCAATCAGAAATTAACAAATAGTTGTCCGATGATTGAAGTACAGAGCGATTCGTCACAAGCGTGGTGCGCGGGCGCCTTCTTGTTCCGCACTGAGTACAAGATGGCTGCCCGCCCTGCCATCGACAATGACGCTTCGCTAGGTTGACAGTTTGTCAACCTGACAACGGCGGAAACGCCGTCATATATATGCTTTAACCTTGTACAGATTAACACCGGTACCTATTGTTGATTAATATAGCTGTTGCAACTTTTATGTTATCACTGTTTAATGTTATTATTACACAACTTTTATTATTAAATTTTACTTCACCACCGTGATTCACATTGTGACTGACGGATTTGTGTTTTAAGGCTGCAGTACACTTTTTCCACGATAGCATCGACTGAATCCACTGTTGGCGTTGCTCTTGTGTCCAACTATTTCATTGAGTAAGTTTAGATTTACATGCATAGAGGGGTGGGTAAACTGAAATTGTTAATTTGAAAATGGAATAAAATTTAATTTTTGACACAGTTGCTCTTAAAAATTGTGACTAAAAGAAGGTTTTCTTTGTTTAATCAATATTTTATTTTTAATATCCTACTGTCATGGCCGTGTGCGACACATCAGATTCAACAATATCATATCAAGCTTCGCATGAATACGGAAATGGAGTCGCGATTTTAACAAATATCCGGTGTACTTTTCTCTCGCGTGGTGGAGTAATTTAACAGCTCGATACCGATCTCCTAATGTGTAATGGCAGATGACGATTTTTACTGTAGCGTAAGGAAGAAAGTGTGTATTATCATTTAATTCAGCTTTCATTTTCAAAACAGGGTCCAAGTCCTTATGTCCAAATGCGGTAAGGACATAGTCGTCAATAAACTTTCTCGCACGCATAGCATACTAACGCCAAGTCATCCATCAGAATCATAAGGTGGAGTGTGTCCTCTTTCTGAATCAATTTCATATTTCGAATTCATCACGTTAACTACTTCCTCATGGTTTTGTTCTATAAGCTTTAGCATAGAATCTCCAAAGTGTGGGTCCATGGTCAGAGATGGTAATATATTCCATAGACAGACTAGCTTAACGCCGGACAATAAACTTTTCCATCGGCAGAGATCATCCAAGTATTTCTTTGCCTATAACATAATGCGTTCATTACAAGATCAGCGCTGCGTTTGCAATTCTCAAGATTGTTAAAATGTTTGAGTTCCATTAAACATGCAGCTTCTGTATAAACGTAAATATTTTTTGACCATTCACTATTAAGAACTAGGTAAATTATAGTGTATTCTGATACTGTCTTCCATTTTAAGGTCAACAAGTGTGCCTAAATAAGTTTCCAGTAATAAACGTGGTTTAATTGTGGCCACATATCTGTTATAGATAGTTCAGTTTTATATGTGATGACTGACTCCTCTATCATACCCCTCAACATTTGCTTTCGGGCTTTGAACATTAGGAACCACACACTATTAGGAAATTGCCATCAGTTCGCCTTTGACGGTCTCCGGTGAGGTGTGGCTAACATTTCTTTCAACGTTTTCAATTAATTTCTGTTTTGATACCAATTCAGGTTATAATTTACCTGTTGAATTGTTTCATTTCCACTGTTTGATCTTTTAATGTAGGTTAATGTTTGATCATTGTCGCTCTTGACTGACTTGACTTAAATGGCAGGCATATTTGTTTACCTTTTGAACAAGTCACATTTTCTTCTTTCTTAAATTTGATTGAACACCATCTGTACTTTTTTCAATTTTCTTTAAATCACTGTAATTGAGATGCCCCATCTGCTCGTGGTAGAGATAAATATCTTGTTTATCAGCATCATATATATGCTTTGACCTTGTACAGATTAACACCGGTACCTATTGTTGATTAATATAGCTGTTGCAACTTTTATGTTATCACTGTTTAATGTTATTATTACACAACTTTTATTATTAAATTTTACTTCACCACCGTGATTCACATTGTGACTGACGGATTTGTGTTTTAAGGCTGCAGTACACTTTTTCCACGATAGCATCGACTGAATCCACTGTTGGCGTTGCTCTTGTGTCCAACTATTTCATTGAGTAAGTTTAGATTTACATGCATAGAGGGGTGGGTAAACTGAAATTTTTAATTTGAAAATGGAATAAATTTTAATTTTTGACACAGTTGCTCTTAAAAATTGTGACTAAAAGAAGGTTTTCTTTGTTTAATCAATATTTTATTTTTAATATCCTACTGTCATGGCCGTGTGCGACACATCAGATTCAACAATATCATATCAAGCTCCGCATGAATACGGAAATGGAGTCGCAATTTTAACAAATATCCGGTGTACTTTTCTCTCGCGTGGTGGAGTAATTTAACAGCTCGATACCGATCTCCTAATGTGTAATGGCAGATGACGATTTTTACTGTAGCGTAAGGAAGAAAGTGTGTATTATCATTTAATTCAGCTTTCATTTTCAAAACAGGGTCCAAGTCCTTATGTCCAAATGCGGTAAGGACATAGCCGTCAATAAACTTTCTCGCACGCATAGCATACTAACGCCAAGTCATCCATCAGAATCATAAAGTGGAGTGTGTCCTCTTTCTGAATCAATTTCATATTTCAAATTCATCACGTTAACTACTTCCTCATGGTTTTGTTCTATAAGCTTAAGCATAGAATCTCCAAAGTGTGGGTCCATGGTCAGAGATGGGAATATATTCCATAGACAGACTAGCTTAACGCCGGACAATAAACTTTTCCATCGGCAGAGATCATCCAAGTATTTCTTTGCCTATAACATGATGCGTTCATTACAAGATCAGCGCTGCGTTTGCAATTCTCAAGATTGTTAAAATGTTTGAGTTCCATTAAACATGCAGCTTCTGTATAAACGTAAATATTTTTTGACCATTCACTATTAAGAACTAGGTAAATTATAGTGTATTCTGATACTGTCTTCCATTTTAAGGTCAACGAGTGTGCCTAAATAAGTTTCCAGTAATAAACGTGGTTTAATTGTGGCCACATATCTGTTATAGATAGTTCAGTTTTGTATGTGATGACTGACTCCTCTATCATACCCCTCAACATTTGCTTTCGGGCTTTAAACATTAGGAACCACACACTATTAGGAAATTGCCATCAGTTCGCCTTTGACGGTCTCCGGTGAGGTGTGGCTAACATTTCTTTCAACGTTTTCAATTAATTTGTGTTTGATACCAATTCAGGTTATAATTTACCTGTTTAATTGTTTCATTTCAACTGTTTGATCTTTTAATGTAGGTTAATGTTTGATCATTGTCGCTCTTGACTGACTTGACTTAAATGGCAGGCATATTTGTTTACCTTTTGAACAAGTCACATTTTTTTCTTTCTTAAATTTGATTGAACACCATCTGTACTTTTTTCAATTTTCTTTAAATCACTGTGATTGAGATGCCCCATCTGCTCGTGGTAGAGATAAATATCTTGTTTATCAGCATCATATATATGCTTTAACCTTGTACAGATTAACACCGGTACCTATTGTTGATTAATATAGCTGTTGCAACTTTTATGTTATCACTGTTTAATGTAATTATTACACAACTTTTATTATTAAATTTTACTTCACCACCGTGATTCACATTGTGACTGACGGATTTGTGTTTTAAGGCTGCAGTACACTTTTTCCACGATAGCATCGACTGAATCCACTGTTGGCGTTGCTCTTGTGTCCAACTATTTCATTGAGTAAGTTTGGATTTACATGCATAGAGGGGTGGGTAAACTGAAATTGTTAATGTGAAAATGAAATAAAATTTAATTTTTGACACAGTTGCTCTTAAAAATTGTGACTAAAAGAAGGTTTTCTTTGTTTAATCAATATTTTATTTTTAATATCCTACTGTCATGGCCGTGTGCGACACATCAGATTCAACAATATCATATCAAGCTTCGCATGAATACGGAAATGGAGTCGCGATTTTAACAAATATCCGGTGTACTTTTCTCTCGCGTGGTGGAGTAATTTAACAGCTCGATACCGATCTCCTAATGTGTAATGGCAGATGACGATTTTTACTGTAGCGTAAGGAAGAAAGTGTGTATTATCATTTAATTCAGCTTTCATTTTCAAAACAGGGTCCAAGTCCTTATGTCCAAATGCGGTAAGGACATAGTCGTCAATAAACTTTCTCGCACGCATAGCATACTAACGCCAAGTCATCCATCAGAATCATAAGGTGGAGTGTGTCCTCTTTCTGAATCAATTTCATATTTCGAATTCATCACGTTAACTACTTCCTCATGGTTTTGTTCTATAAGCTTTAGCATAGAATCTCCAAAGTGTGGGTCCATGGTCAGAGATGGTAATATATTCCATAGACAGACTAGCTTAACGCCGGACAATAAACTTTTCCATCGGCAGAGATCATCCAAGTATTTCTTTGCCTATAACATGATGCGTTCATTACAAGATCAGCGCTGCGTTTGCAATTCTCAAGATTGTTGAAATGTTTGAGTTCCATTAAACATGCAGCTTCTGTATAAACGTAAATATTTTTTGACCATTTACTATTAAGAACTAGGTAAATTATAGTGTATTCTGATACTGTCTTCCATTTTAAGGTCAACAAGTGTGCCTAAATAAGTTTCCAGTAATAAACGTGGTTTAATTGTGGCCACATATCTGTTATAGATAGTTCAGTTTTGTATGTGATGACTGACTCCTCTATCATACCCCTCAACATTTGCTTTCGGGCTTTGAACATTAGGAACCACACACTATTAGGAAATTGCCATCAGTTCGCCTTTGACGGTCTCCGGTGAGGTGTGGCTAACATTTCTTTCAACGTTTTCAATTAATTTCTGTTTTGATACCAATTCAGGTTATAATTTACCTGTTGAATTGTTTCATTTCCACTGTTTGATCTTTTAATGTAGGTTAATGTTTGATCATTGTCGCTCTTGACTGACTTGACTTAAATGGCAGGCATATTTGTTTACCTTTTGAACAAGTCACATTTTCTTCTTTCTTAAATTTGATTGAACACCATCTGTACTTTTTTCAATTTTCTTTAAATCACTGTAATTGAGATGCCCCATCTGCTCGTGGTAGAGATAAATATCTTGTTTATCAGCATCATATATATGCTTTGACCTTGTACAGATTAACACCGGTACCTATTGTTGATTAATATAGCTGTTGCAACTTTTATGTTATCACTGTTTAATGTTATTATTACACAACTTTTATTATTAAATTTTACTTCACCACCGTGATTCACATTGTGACTGACGGATTTGTGTTTTAAGGCTGCAGTACACTTTTTCCACGATAGCATCGACTGAATCCACTGTTAGCGTTGCTCTTGTGTCCAACTATTTCATTGAGTAAGTTTAGATTTACATGCATAGAGGGGTGGGTAAACTGAAATTGTTAATTTGAAAATGGAATAAATTTTAATTTTTGACACAGTTGCTCTTAAAAATTGTGACTAAAAGAAGGTTTTCTTTGTTTAATCAATATTTTATTTTTAATATCCTACTGTCATGGCCGTGTGCGACACATCAGATTCAACAATATCATATCAAGCTTCGCATGAATACGGAAATGGAGTCGCGATTTTAACAAATATCCGGTGTACTTTTCTCTCGCGTGGTGGAGTAATTTAACAGCTCGATACCGATCTCCTAATGTGTAATGGCAGATGACGATTTTTACTGTAGCGTAAGGAAGAAAGTGTGTATTATCATTTAATTCAGCTTTCATTTTCAAAACAGGGTCCAAGTCCTTATGTCCAAATGCGGTAAGGACATAGTCGTCAATAAACTTTCTCGCACGCATAGCATACTAACGCCAAGTCATCCATCAGAATCATAAGGTGGAGTGTGTCCTCTTTCTGAATCAATTTCATATTTCGAATTCATCACGTTAACTACTTCCTCATGGTTTTGTTCTATAAGCTTTAGCATAGAATCTCCAAAGTGTGGGTCCATGGTCAGAGATGGTAATATATTCCATAGACAGACTAGCTTAACGCCGGACAATAAACTTTTCCATCGGCAGAGATCATCCAAGTATTTCTTTGCCTATAACATGATGCGTTCATTACAAGATCAGCGCTGCGTTTGCAATTCTCAAGATTGTTGAAATGTTTGAGTTCCATTAAACATGCAGCTTCTGTATAAACGTAAATATTTTTTGACCATTTACTATTAAGAACTAGGTAAATTATAGTGTATTCTGATACTGTCTTCCATTTTAAGGTCAACAAGTGTGCCTAAATAAGTTTCCAGTAATAAACGTGGTTTAATTGTGGCCACATATCTGTTATAGATAGTTCAGTTTTGTATGTGATGACTGACTCCTCTATCATACCCCTCAACATTTGCTTTCGGGCTTTGAACATTAGGAACCACACACTATTAGGAAATTGCCATCAGTTCGCCTTTGACGGTCTCCGGTGAGGTGTGGCTAACATTTCTTTCAACGTTTTCAATTAATTTCTGTTTTGATACCAATTCAGGTTATAATTTACCTGTTGAATTGTTTCATTTCCACTGTTTGATCTTTTAATGTAGGTTAATGTTTGATCATTGTCGCTCTTGACTGACTTGACTTAAATGGCAGGCATATTTGTTTACCTTTTGAACAAGTCACATTTTCTTCTTTCTTAAATTTGATTGAACACCATCTGTACTTTTTTCAATTTTCTTTAAATCACTGTAATTGAGATGCCCCATCTGCTCGTGGTAGAGATAAATATCTTGTTTATCAGCATCATATATATGCTTTGACCTTGTACAGATTAACACCGGTACCTATTGTTGATTAATATAGCTGTTGCAACTTTTATGTTATCACTGTTTAATGTTATTATTACACAACTTTTATTATTAAATTTTACTTCACCACCGTGATTCACATTGTGACTGACGGATTTGTGTTTTAAGGCTGCAGTACACTTTTTCCACGATAGCATCGACTGAATCCACTGTTGGCGTTGCTCTTGTGTCCAACTATTTCATTGAGTAAGTTTAGATTTACATGCATAGAGGGGTGGGTAAACTGAAATTGTTAATTTGAAAATGGAATAAATTTTAATTTTTGACACAGTTGCTCTTAAAAATTGTGACTAAAAGAAGGTTTTCTTTGTTTAATCAATATTTTATTTTTAATATCCTACTGTCATGGCCGTGTGCGACACATCAGATTCAACAATATCATATCAAGCTTCGCATGAATACGGAAATGGAGTCGCGATTTTAACAAATATCCGGTGTACTTTTCTCTCGCGTGGTGGAGTAATTTAACAGCTCGATACCGATCTCCTAATGTGTAATGGCAGATGACGATTTTTACTGTAGCGTAAGGAAGAAAGTGTGTATTATCATTTAATTCAGCTTTCATTTTCAAAACAGGGTCCAAGTCCTTATGTCCAAATGCGGTAAGGACATAGCCGTCAATAAACTTTCTCGCACGCATAGCATACTAACGCCAAGTCATCCATCAGAATCATAAAGTGGAGTGTGTCCTCTTTCTGAATCAATTTCATATTTCAAATTCATCACGTTAACTACTTCCTCATGGTTTTGTTCTATAAGCTTAAGCATAGAATCTCCAAAGTGTGGGTCCATGGTCAGAGATGGGAATATATTCCATAGACAGACTAGCTTAACGCCGGACAATAAACTTTTCCATCGGCAGAGATCATCCAAGTATTTCTTTGCCTATAACATGATGCGTTCATTACAAGATCAGCGCTGCGTTTGCAATTCTCAAGATTGTTGAAATGTTTGAGTTCCATTAAACATGCAGCTTCTGTATAAACGTAAATATTTTTTGACCATTCACTATTAAGAACTAGGTAAATTATAGTGTATTCTGATACTGTCTTCCATTTTAAGGTCAACGAGTGTGACTAAATAAGTTTCCAGTAATAAACGTGGTTTAATTGTGGCCACATATCTGTTATAGATAGTTCAGTTTTGTATGTGATGACTGACTCCTCTATCATACCCCTCAACATTTGCTTTCGGGCTTTGAACATTAGGAACCACACACTATTAGGAAATTGCCATCAGTTCGCCTTTGACGGTCTCCGGTGAGGTGTGGCTAACATTTCTTTCAACGTTTTCAATTAATTTGTGTTTTGATACCAATTCAGGTTATAATTTACCTGTTTAATTGTTTCATTTCAACTGTTTGATCTTTTAATGTAGGTTAATATTTGATCATTGTCGCTCTTGACTGACTTGACTTAAATGGCAGGCATATTTGTTTACCTTTTGAACAAGTCACATTTCTTTCTTTCTTAAATTTGATTGAACACCATCTGTACTTTTTTCAATTTTCTTTAAATCACTGTGATTGAGATGCCCCATCTGCTCGTGGTAGAGATAAATATCTTGTTTATCAGCATCATATATATGCTTTAACCTTGTACAGATTAACACCGGTACCTATTGTTGATTAATATAGCTGTTGCAACTTTTATGTTATCACTGTTTAATGTTATTATTACACAACTTTTATTATTAAATTTTACTTCACCACCGTGATTCACATTGTGACTGACGGATTTGTGTTTTAAGGCTGCAGTACACTTTTTCCACGATAGCATCGACTGAATCCACTGTTGGCGTTGCTCTTGTGTCCAACTATTTCATTGAGTAAGTTTAGATTTACATGCATAGAGGGGTGGGTAAACTGAAATTGTTAATTTGAAAATGGAATAAATTTTAATTTTTGACACAGTTGCTCTTAAAAATTGTGACTAAAAGAAGGTTTTCTTTGTTTAATCAATATTTTATTTTTAATATCCTACTGTCATGGCCGTGTGCGACACATCAGATTCAACAATATCATATCAAGCTTCGCATGAATACGGAAATGGAGTCGCGATTTTAACAAATATCCGGTGTACTTTTCTCTCGCGTGGTGGAGTAATTTAACAGCTCGATACCGATCTCCTAATGTGTAATGGCAGATGACGATTTTTACTGTAGCGTAAGGAAGAAAGTGTGTATTATCATTTAATTCAGCTTTCATTTTCAAAACAGGGTCCAAGTCCTTATGTCCAAATGCGGTAAGGACATAGCCGTCAATAAACTTTCTCGCACGCATAGCATACTATCGCCAAGTCATCCATCAGAATCATAAAGTGGAGTGTGTCCTCTTTCTGAATCAATTTCATATTTCAAATTCATCACGTTAACTACTTCCTCATGGTTTTGTTCTATAAGCTTAAGCATAGAATCTCCAAAGTGTGGGTCCATGGTCAGAGATGGGAATATATTCCATAGACAGACTAGCTTAACGCCGGACAATAAACTTTTCCATCGGCAGAGATCATCCAAGTATTTCTTTGCCTATAACATGATGCGTTCATTACAAGATCAGCGCTGCGTTTGCAATTCTCAAGATTGTTAAAATGTTTGAGTTCCATTAAACATGCAGCTTCTGTATAAACGTAAATATTTTTTGACCATTCACTATTAAGAACTAGGTAAATTATAGTGTATTCTGATACTGTCTTCCATTTTAAGGTCAACGAGTGTGCCTAAATAAGTTTCCAGTAATAAACGTGGTTTAATTGTGGCCACATATCTGTTATAGATAGTTCAGTTTTGTATGTGATGACTGACTCCTCTATCATACCCCTCAACATTTGCTTTCGGGCTTTGAACATTAGGAACCACACACTATTAGGAAATTGCCATCAGTTCGCCTTTGACGGTCTCCGGTGAGGTGTGGCTAACATTTCTTTCAACGTTTTCAATTAATTTGTGTTTGATACCAATTCAGGTTATAATTTACCTGTTTAATTGTTTCATTTCAACTGTTTGATCTTTTAATGTAGGTTAATGTTTGATCATTGTCGCTCTTGACTGACTTGACTTAAATGGCAGGCATATTTGTTTACCTTTTGAACAAGTCACATTTTTTTCTTTCTTAAATTTGATTGAACACCATCTGTACTTTTTTCAATTTTCTTTAAATCACTGTGATTGAGATGCCCCATCTGCTCGTGGTAGAGATAAATATCTTGTTTATCAGCATCATATATATGCTTTAACCTTGTACAGATTAACACCGGTACCTATTGTTGATTAATATAGCTGTTGCAACTTTTATGTTATCACTGTTTAATGTAATTATTACACAACTTTTATTATTAAATTTTACTTCACCACCGTGATTCACATTGTGACTGACGGATTTGTGTTTTAAGGCTGCAGTACACTTTTTCCACGATAGCATCGACTGAATCCACTGTTGGCGTTGCTCTTGTGTCCAACTATTTCATTGAGTAAGTTTGGATTTACATGCATAGAGGGGTGGGTAAACTGAAATTGTTAATTTGAAAATGGAATAAAATTTAATTTTTGACACAGTTGCTCTTAAAAATTGTGACTAAAAGAAGGTTTTCTTTGTTTAATCAATATTTTATTTTTAATATCCTACTGTCATGGCCGTGTGCGACACATCAGATTCAACAATATCATATCAAGCTTCGCATGAATACGGAAATGGAGTCGCGATTTTAACAAATATCCGGTGTACTTTTCTCTCGCGTGGTGGAGTAATTTAACAGCTCGATACCGATCTCCTAATGTGTAATGGCAGATGACGATTTTTACTGTAGCGTAAGGAAGAAAGTGTGTATTATCATTTAATTCAGCTTTCATTTTCAAAACAGGGTCCAAGTCCTTATGTCCAAATGCGGTAAGGACATAGTCGTCAATAAACTTTCTCGCACGCATAGCATACTAACGCCAAGTCATCCATCAGAATCATAAGGTGGAGTGTGTCCTCTTTCTGAATCAATTTCATATTTCGAATTCATCACGTTAACTACTTCCTCATGGTTTTGTTCTATAAGCTTTAGCATAGAATCTCCAAAGTGTGGGTCCATGGTCAGAGATGGTAATATATTCCATAGACAGACTAGCTTAACGCCGGACAATAAACTTTTCCATCGGCAGAGATCATCCAAGTATTTCTTTGCCTATAACATGATGCGTTCATTACAAGATCAGCGCTGCGTTTGCAATTCTCAAGATTGTTGAAATGTTTGAGTTCCATTAAACATGCAGCTTCTGTATAAACGTAAATATTTTTTGACCATTCACTATTAAGAACTAGGTAAATTATAGTGTATTCTGATACTGTCTTCCATTTTAAGGTCAACGAGTGTGCCTAAATAAGTTTCCAGTAATAAACGTGGTTTAATTGTGGCCACATATCTGTTATAGATAGTTCAGTTTTGTATGTGATGACTGACTCCTCTATCATACCCCTCAACATTTGCTTTCGGGCTTTGAACATTAGGAACCACACACTATTAGGAAATTGCCATCAGTTCGCCTTTGACGGTCTCCGGTGAGGTGTGGCTAACATTTCTTTCAACGTTTTCAATTAATTTGTGTTTGATACCAATTCAGGTTATAATTTACCTGTTTAATTGTTTCATTTCAACTGTTTGATCTTTTAATGTAGGTTAATGTTTGATCATTGTCGCTCTTGACTGACTTGACTTAAATGGCAGGCATATTTGTTTACCTTTTGAACAAGTCACATTTTTTTCTTTCTTAAATTTGATTGAACACCATCTGTACTTTTTTCAATTTTCTTTAAATCACTGTGATTGAGATGCCCCATCTGCTCGTGGTAGAGATAAATATCTTGTTTATCAGCATCATATATATGCTTTAACCTTGTACAGATTAACACCGGTACCTATTGTTGATTAATATAGCTGTTGCAACTTTTATGTTATCACTGTTTAATGTAATTATTACACAACTTTTATTATTAAATTTTACTTCACCACCGTGATTCACATTGTGACTGACGGATTTGTGTTTTAAGGCTGCAGTACACTTTTTCCACGATAGCATCGACTGAATCCACTGTTGGCGTTGCTCTTGTGTCCAACTATTTCATTGAGTAAGTTTGGATTTACATGCATAGAGGGGTGGGTAAACTGAAATTGTTAATTTGAAAATGGAATAAAATTTAATTTTTGACACAGTTGCTCTTAAAAATTGTGACTAAAAGAAGGTTTTCTTTGTTTAATCAATATTTTATTTTTAATATCCTACTGTCATGGCCGTGTGCGACACATCAGATTCAACAATATCATATCAAGCTTCGCATGAATACGGAAATGGAGTCGCGATTTTAACAAATATCCGGTGTACTTTTCTCTCGCGTGGTGGAGTAATTTAACAGCTCGATACCGATCTCCTAATGTGTAATGGCAGATGACGATTTTTACTGTAGCGTAAGGAAGAAAGTGTGTATTATCATTTAATTCAGCTTTCATTTTCAAAACAGGGTCCAAGTCCTTATGTCCAAATGCGGTAAGGACATAGTCGTCAATAAACTTTCTCGCACGCATAGCATACTAACGCCAAGTCATCCATCAGAATCATAAGGTGGAGTGTGTCCTCTTTCTGAATCAATTTCATATTTCGAATTCATCACGTTAACTACTTCCTCATGGTTTTGTTCTATAAGCTTTAGCATAGAATCTCCAAAGTGTGGGTCCATGGTCAGAGATGGTAATATATTCCATAGACAGACTAGCTTAACGCCGGACAATAAACTTTTCCATCGGCAGAGATCATCCAAGTATTTCTTTGCCTATAACATGATGCGTTCATTACAAGATCAGCGCTGCGTTTGCAATTCTCAAGATTGTTAAAATGTTTGAGTTCCATTAAACATGCAGCTTCTGTATAAACGTAAATATTTTTTGACCATTCACTATTAAGAACTAGGTAAATTATAGTGTATTCTGATACTGTCTTCCATTTTAAGGTCAACGAGTGTGCCTAAATAAGTTTCCAGTAATAAACGTGGTTTAATTGTGGCCACATATCTGTTATAGATAGTTCAGTTTTGTATGTGATGACTGACTCCTCTATCATACCCCTCAACATTTGCTTTCGGGCTTTGAACATTAGGAACCACACACTATTAGGAAATTGCCATCAGTTCGCCTTTGACGGTCTCCGGTGAGGTGTGGCTAACATTTCTTTCAACGTTTTCAATTAATTTCTGTTTTGATACCAATTCAGGTTATAATTTACCTGTTGAATTGTTTCATTTCCACTGTTTGATCTTTTAATGTAGGTTAATGTTTGATCATTGTCGCTCTTGACTGACTTGACTTAAATGGCAGGCATATTTGTTTACCTTTTGAACAAGTCACATTTTCTTCTTTCTTAAATTTGATTGAACACCATCTGTACTTTTTTCAATTTTCTTTAAATCACTGTAATTGAGATGCCCCATCTGCTCGTGGTAGAGATAAATATCCTGTTTATCAGCATCATATATATGCTTTGACCTTGTACAGATTAACACCGGTACCTATTGTTGATTAATATAGCTGTTGCAACTTTTATGTTATCACTGTTTAATGTTATTATTACACAACTTTTATTATTAAATTTTACTTCACCACCGTGATTCACATTGTGACTGACGGATTTGTGTTTTAAGGCTGCAGTACACTTTTTCCACGATAGCATCGACTGAATCCACTGTTGGCGTTGCTCTTGTGTCCAACTATTTCATTGAGTAAGTTTAGATTTACATGCATAGAGGGGTGGGTAAACTGAAATTGTTAATTTGAAAATGGAATAAATTTTAATTTTTGACACAGTTGCTCTTAAAAATTGTGACTAAAAGAAGGTTTTCTTTGTTTAATCAATATTTTATTTTTAATATCTAACTGTCATGGTCGTGTGCGACACATCAGATTCAACAATATCATATCAAGCTTCGCATGAATACGGAAATGGAGTCGCGATTTTAACAAATATCCGGTGTACTTTTCTCTCGCGTGGTGGAGTAATTTAACAGCTCGATACCGATCTCCTAATGTGTAATGGCAGATGACGATTTTTACTGTAGCGTAAGGAAGAAAGTGTGTATTATCATTTAATTCAGCTTTCATTTTCAAAACAGGGTCCAAGTCCTTATGTCCAAATGCGGTAAGGACATAGCCGTCAATAAACTTTCTCGCACGCATAGCATACTAATGCCAAGTCATCCATCAGAATCATAAAGTGGAGTGTGTCCTCTTTCTGAATCAATTTCATATTTTGAATTCATCACGTTAACTACTTCCTCATGGTTTTGTTCTATAAGCTTTAGCATAGAATCTCCAAAGTGTGGGTCCATGGTCAGAGATGGGAATATATTCCATAGACAGACTAGCTTAACGCCGGACAATAAACTTTTCCATCGGCAGAGATCATCCAAGTATTTCTTTGCCTATAACATGATGCGTTCATTACACGATCAGCGCTGCGTTTGCAATTCTCAAGATTGTTAAAATGTTTGAGTTCCATTAAACATGCAGCTTCTGTATAAACGTAAATATTTTTTGACCATTCACTATTAAGAACTAGGTAAATTATAGTGTATTCTGATACTGTCTTCCATTTTAAGGTCAACGAGTGTGCCTAAATAAGTTTCCAGTAATAAACGTGGTTTAATTGTGGCCACATATCTGTTATAGATAGTTCAGTTTTGTATGTGATGACTGACTCCTCTATCATACCCCTCAACATTTGCTTTCGGGCTTTGAACATTAGGAACCACACACTATTAGGAAATTGCCATCAGTTCGCCTTTGACGGTCTCCGGTGAGGTGTGGCTAACATTTCTTTCAACGTTTTCAATTAATTTGTGTTTTGATACCAATTCAGGTTATAATTTACCTGTTTAATTGTTTCATTTCAACTGTTTGATCTTTTAATGTAGGTTAATGTTTGATCATTGTCGCTCTTGACTGACTTGACTTAAATGGCAGGCATATTTGTTTACCTTTTGAACAAGTCACATTTTTTTCTTTCTTAAATTTGATTGAACACCATCTGTACTTTTTTCAATTTTCTTTAAATCACTGTGATTGAGATGCCCCATCTGCTCGTGGTAGAGATAAATATCTTGTTTATCAGCATCATATATATGCTTTAACCTTGTACAGATTAACACCGGTACCTATTGTTGATTAATATAGCTGTTGCAACTTTTATGTTATCACTGTTTAATGTAATTATTACACAACTTTTATTATTAAATTTTACTTCACCACCGTGATTCACATTGTGACTGACGGATTTGTGTTTTAAGGCTGCAGTACACTTTTTCCACGATAGCATCGACTGAATCCACTGTTGGCGTTGCTCTTGTGTCCAACTATTTCATTGAGTAAGTTTGGATTTACATGCATAGAGGGGTGGGTAAACTGAAATTGTTAATTTGAAAATGGAATAAAATTTAATTTTTGACACAGTTGCTCTTAAAAATTGTGACTAAAAGAAGGTTTTCTTTGTTTAATCAATATTTTATTTTTAATATCCTACTGTCATGGCCGTGTGCGACAAATCAGATTCAACAATATCATATCAAGCTTCGCATGAATACGGAAATGGAGTCGCGATTTTAACAAATATCCGGTGTACTTTTCTCTCGCGTGGTGGAGTAATTTAACAGCTCGATACCGATCTCCTGATGTGTAATGGCAGATGACGATTTTTACTGTAGCGTAAGGAAGAAAGTGTGTATTATCATTTAATTCAGCTTTCATTTTCAAAACAGGGTCCAAGTCCTTATGTCCAAATGCGGTAAGGACATAGCCGTCAATAAACTTTCTCGCACGCATAGCATACTAATGCCAAGTCATCCATCAGAATCATAAAGTGGAGTGTGTCCTCTTTCTGAATCAATTTCATATTTTGAATTCATCACGTTAACTACTTCCTCATGGTTTTGTTCTATAAGCTTTAGCATAGAATCTCCAAAGTGTGGGTCCATGGTCAGAGATGGGAATATATTCCATAGACAGACTAGCTTAACGCCGGACAATAAACTTTTCCATCGGCAGAGATCATCCAAGTATTTCTTTGCCTATAACATGATGCGTTCATTACACGATCAGCGCTGCGTTTGCAATTCTCAAGATTGTTAAAATGTTTGAGTTCCATTAAACATGCAGCTTCTGTATAAACGTAAATATTTTTTGACCATTCACTATTAAGAACTAGGTAAATTATAGTGTATTCTGATACTGTCTTCCATTTTAAGGTCAACGAGTGTGCCTAAATAAGTTTCCAGTAATAAACGTGGTTTAATTGTGGCCACATATCTGTTATAGATAGTTCAGTTTTGTATGTGATGACTGACTCCTCTATCATACCCCTCAACATTTGCTTTCGGGCTTTGAACATTAGGAACCACACACTATTAGGAAATTGCCATCAGTTCGCCTTTGACGGTCTCCGGTGAGGTGTGGCTAACATTTCTTTCAACGTTTTCAATTAATTTGTGTTTTGATACCAATTCAGGTTATAATTTACCTGTTTAATTGTTTCATTTCAACTGTTTGATCTTTTAATGTAGGTTAATGTTTGATCATTGTCGCTCTTGACTGACTTGACTTAAATGGCAGGCATATTTGTTTACCTTTTGAACAAGTCACATTTTTTTCTTTCTTAAATTTGATTGAACACCATCTGTACTTTTTTCAATTTTCTTTAAATCACTGTGATTGAGATGCCCCATCTGCTCGTGGTAGAGATAAATATCTTGTTTATCAGCATCATATATATGCTTTAACCTTGTACAGATTAACACCGGTACCTATTGTTGATTAATATAGCTGTTGCAACTTTTATGTTATCACTGTTTAATGTAATTATTACACAACTTTTATTATTAAATTTTACTTCACCACCGTGATTCACATTGTGACTGACGGATTTGTGTTTTAAGGCTGCAGTACACTTTTTCCACGATAGCATCGACTGAATCCACTGTTGGCGTTGCTCTTGTGTCCAACTATTTCATTGAGTAAGTTTGGATTTACATGCATAGAGGGGTGGGTAAACTGAAATTGTTAATTTGAAAATGGAATAAAATTTAATTTTTGACACAGTTGCTCTTAAAAATTGTGACTAAAAGAAGGTTTTCTTTGTTTAATCAATATTTTATTTTTAATATCCTACTGTCATGGCCGTGTGCGACAAATCAGATTCAACAATATCATATCAAGCTTCGCATGAATACGGAAATGAAGTCGCGATTTTAACAAATATCCGGTGTACTTTTCTCTCGCGTGGTGGAGTAATTTAACAGCTCGATACCGATCTCCTGATGTGTAATGGCAGATGACGATTTTTACTGTAGCGTAAGGAAGAAAGTGTGTATTATCATTTAATTCAGCTTTCATTTTCAAAACAGGGTCCAAGTCCTTATGTCCAAATGCGGTAAGGACATAGCCGTCAATAAACTTTCTCGCACGCATAGCATACTAATGCCAAGTCATCCATCAGAATCATAAAGTGGAGTGTGTCCTCTTTCTGAATCAATTTCATATTTTGAATTCATCACGTTAACTACTTCCTCATGGTTTTGTTCTATAAGCTTTAGCATAGAATCTCCAAAGTGTGGGTCCATGGTCAGAGATGGGAATATATTCCATAGACAGACTAGCTTAACGCCGGACAATAAACTTTTCCATCGGCAGAGATCATCCAAGTATTTCTTTGCCTATAACATGATGCGTTCATTACACGATCAGCGCTGCGTTTGCAATTCTCAAGATTGTTAAAATGTTTGAGTTCCATTAAACATGCAGCTTCTGTATAAACGTAAATATTTTTTGACCATTCACTATTAAGAACTAGGTAAATTATAGTGTATTCTGATACTGTCTTCCATTTTAAGGTCAACGAGTGTGCCTAAATAAGTTTCCAGTAATAAACGTGGTTTAATTGTGGCCACATATCTGTTATAGATAGTTCAGTTTTGTATGTGATGACTGACTCCTCTATCATACCCCTCAACATTTGCTTTCGGGCTTTGAACATTAGGAACCACACACTATTAGGAAATTGCCATCAGTTCGCCTTTGACGGTCTCCGGTGAGGTGTGGCTAACATTTCTTTCAACGTTTTCAATTAATTTGTGTTTTGATACCAATTCAGGTTATAATTTACCTGTTTAATTGTTTCATTTCAAATGTTTGATCTTTTAATGTAGGTTAATGTTTGATCATTGTCGCTCTTGACTGACTTGACTTAAATGGCAGGCATATTTGTTTACCTTTTGAACAAGTCACATTTTTTTCTTTCTTAAATTTGATTGAACACCATCTGTACTTTTTTCAATTTTCTTTAAATCACTGTGATTGTGATGCCCCATCTGCTCGTGGTAGAGATAAATATCTTGTTTATCAGCAATATATATATGCTTTAACCTTGTACAGATTAACACCGGTACCTATTGTTGATTAATATAGCTGTTGCAACTTTTATGTTATCACTGTTTAATGTTATTATTACACAACTTTTATTATTAAATTTTACTTCACCACCGTGATTCACATTGTGACTGACGGATTTGTGTTTTAAGGCTGCAGTACACTTTTTCCACGATAGCATCGACTGAATCCACTGTTGGCGTTGCTCTTGTGTCCAACGACAGATGGCGCTAGTTGCTTTGTTAGTATCTTTTGCGCTGTCTCAGTATTGAAAATAAGAAATAAAATATTAATATTTGGCCTAAGTCATTAAAGTAGTGCTAGTTTTTTTAATTATTGCCTTATACTTACCGCCTATCGTTTGTGAGTATTTTGATGCTTCGGTTTTTAAAACTAATACCGAATTGTGTTACATACGTGCAGTTTGAAGGATCTAAATGGATTGTAATTGTTTCTTAATAGTGTGGATTCTATTATCGTGGACTGTGCTTAATCTCTATGAATAGTGTGAAACAAACTTATACTGTGTCTTAAACGTGATGAATATTGTAATTAAACATTTCAAGACCGTTTTTTTTATTTGAATTTTTGAAGTGTAACATGGATCGTACGTGATTGGTCGAGTAAGCTACTATACACTCTTGTTAACATACTCTTGGTACTTTAAAAGCATACAAAAATTTTAACTACTTTACTACTGTTACTTTGGTCTAGTGGTGCAACACATAGGCTTGACTTGATGTTATACCGTGCGATTCGAGTTCGATCCTGCAGATAAATCACCTATCACTTAAATTTACAATAAATTCTACATATTTAAATTTTTTCGATTTTTAAATTGTTTATCCTCGGAATTTCTACTACAATGAAATTCGCTTGCTGTCGGTCAACGGCAGAGGGAGCTACTGGTGCGATAACATGTTCGAATTGTAAAAATATCTACCATATTGCTTGTTTGTATCCGAATGATAGGAAAAAAATCACATTACCCGACACTAAAAAAAGATGGATCTGCCTGCAACGTGTTCCTAAAAAAAATTATAATGACAATACACCGTTAAGACGTAACGACATCGAATCGCCAGAAAACGTTACAACTAAGCGGGGTGCAGTGTCTTACAAATCTCCTGAAATCCCATTACAGTCGCTGGTTTCGTGTGAGCAAATACGTGACATTGTTGCTGCGGAATTCGGAAGCCTATGGTCCAAGGTAAAAACGAATATTTCGGATATTATTTCGACTGAGTTATTGCCTATTAGGGAAGAAATAGCCTCCTTTCAACAAAGCTTATCGTTTATGAATAGCCAGTATGAGAGTTTAAGCAAAAAAATTGATACAATTGATAACGAAATCAAAACACTTAAAGTAGCAAAAACTGATATTGTTAAAATTAAGGAGAATATAGATGGACTGGAGTCTCAAATAAACATTCGCGAGCAGTGGACTAGAAGATCTAATGTCGAAATCTATGGAATCCCGGAAAGGAAAGGTAAAAACTTAATTCACATTTTAGAATGTGTCTCTAAGCAAATCGACTTCCCATTGGATATTGGCAGCGATTTAGACTTCATTACCCGAGTTGCACCCAAGAGTCGCGATTCTAAAAAAGTAAAGCCTATAGTAGTTCGATTTTTGGCGCGTTATAAAAAGGACGATTTCTTGAGTTTGGCAAGAAAAATGAAATTGGAGGCTAACGATCTTGGCTTTAAGGACACATATTCAAAGATATTTTTTAATGATCATTTGACCAGTGCTAATAAGTCTTTATTACAGCAAGTTAAAATAAAAGCGAAGGAAAGCAATTATTTATATACATGGGTGAAAAACTGTGCTATAATGGTACGTCGCACGGATATAAGTCCAATCATCCATATTTCGAGTGTGTCGGATTTATACAAAATAAAGTGAGCGTTTTTTTATTTTTGATATTGATTTTATTAAATGCCTTAACCTGTTACTATCACAATATTATGGTTCGTTTTATTTATTTCGTTGACACAATTTATTTTTTGGGTTGGAATATGTTTAGATATGGATTTCTTTATTGTTATTGTTTTTGTTTTTATTTGATTTTCCATAGTAATTTTTGTATTATTGTTAACTTTCATTGTCAATCGTCAAATTTTAATTATTACTTTATTTGGCATGCCTGGGGTATATGCGTTAATTTATTATTATATATTTACATTACAAACTTTATGAGTTGTCGGAATGGTCACTTATATTATAAAGAGATAGATGTTTGTGTCATATTAATTTACTTGAGCAATGGGTTCATTTGATCCCTCTATTTATTACCAAAACGTACGTGGACTTCGGACCAAAACTACTACGTTTTTAAGAAACCTAATATGCAATGATTACGATATTATTTGTTTGAGCGAAACCTGGTTGATTAACGGAGTTTTCGACGCTGAATTGTTCGACAGCCGTTATAGTGTCTACAGATGTGATCGTGATTATATTACTAGGGGGGATCGGATGGGTGGAGGTGTGCTATAGCGGTTAGACGTGACTTTGTAGTTGTTGATTCAAAAAATGTAAAATTCCCTGGTGCTGTTGCTGATGTAATACAGGTTACATTACAAATAAACAGACGATCACAATCAGCTGTGTTGCATTTGTTTTGCTGTTATTTCCCTCATGGTCCTTGCCATTCTGATGCTTTAATTGAGTTTTTTGAATCTGTATCGAATTATTATTTGAATAAACCTTATGAACACTTTTTAATAATTGGTGATTTTAACATCAGTAATGCTAGGTGGAGCCGCTCCGACTCTTGTACTAATCAAATTTTAAATATAGATACTGATAATATCTCGGTTCAGTCACTGTACACTTTTCTTGAATTTACGGGCTTTAGCCAATTTAATACTGTTCCTAATATTAATAAAAGATTTCTTGATTTAGTGATTGGAGATTTAAACTGTTGCGTCACCCATTGCGAGGAACCGCTGGTTGTTGAGGATTCTCATCATCCGGCTTTGCATGTTTCTCCTCGCTTTGTAAGTGTTATTAAATTGCGCCCTCCAAGTCGTTTTGTTTCTCTTTTCCATGCTGCTGATTACGATGCCATAAATTTAGAATTATCTTATATTGATTGGGCTGTGTTTATGGATGCTTGTGATGTGGACATAGCACTTAATAAATTTTATGAAGTAGTTAACTTAATAATTCAAAAATATGTTCCTACGAAAAAGTGTAAAAGTGTACGATATCCTCTGTGGTATACAAAATCGCTTATTAAAATAATTAAAGAGAAGTTAAAATTTCATAAAAATGGAAAATATACGGGAGAATGAGTGATTATAACACTTTTAGTCTCTTACGCGATCGCCAAAAACGTGTTCAGTCTGATTGTTATGATAAATATGTCGAAAGTGCGGAAAGTAGTATCACGCGTAACAGCAAATTCTTTTGGTCTTTTATTAAATCCAAAAAAGCTTCACCCGATATTCCTGATATAATGTACTGTGGCGAAATTCAATCATCTGATGGTAGCGAAATCTGTCATCTTTTTAATTCTCATTTTCAGGCTACCTTTGCCTCAGACTCACCTTGTTGCAGTGGAAGGGATGCTTTGTTAGTGAACCACAGTCATGACAATCAAATGGTTTCTATTGGTTCTGTCGATCTCTCCACTAAATTAGTTAAGAAGTATTTGAAATGTTTAGATACAGGCAAAGGCAGTGGTCCTGATAGTGTTCCTCCCATCTTTCTAAAATCTTGCTACAGTAATTTGAATGTTCCTTTATCTATTTTATTTAATATTTCTCTCCGTATTGGTAAAATGCCTAAATTGTGGAAACAATCTTTCGTGGTACCTGTCTATAAAACCGGAGATAGACACAATATAAAGAATTATAGACCTATATCTAAACTAAGCACTATTGCAAAATTATTCGAAAAAATTATTTATGATCAGTTATATCCTGTTGTAAGACCATTGATCATTGACCAACAGCATGGATTTATCGATGGTAGATCGACTGAAACAAACCTTTGTGAACTGACTTATCAACTCACAACGACAATGAACATGGGTGGGCAGGTGGATGTTGTGTACACGGACTTTTCAAAAGCGTTTGATAGGATCTCTCATAATTTATTAGTAAGAAAACTTAGTGATTTAGGTATACATGGAGATTTGCTCCGTTGGCTTGAATCCTATTTGAGGCACCGCAGTCAGGCCGTAGCTGTTAAGGGTTATTGTTCGTCATTTGTTCCTGTCACTTCCGGAGTGCCCCAGGGTTCTCATCTCGGACCGTTATTTAATATTTTTATAAATGACGTAACCAAATATATTCATAATTGTAGCGTTTTACTTTATGCTGACGACATGAAGATATTTAAAGTTGTTGAATCTCATAAGGACTGCTTCGCGCGTTTTACTTCAGAAGGATCTCGAAAGCTTGGTGAATTACTGCGAACATAACCTTTTAAGTTTAAACATAAACAAATGTAGCACTATAACATTTACAAGAAAGAAAAAAGCTATATCATTCGAATACAACTTACAGAATACAGTGTTGTCCAGAGTCTCTGAGGTTCGAGATTTGGGTATTGTATTAGACCAAAAGTTAACTTATAGATATCATATTGAATACGTAACGTCTAAAGCCTATCGAATGCTTGGTTTTATTCTTAGGTCTTCGAGGGAGTTTAAGGATTGCCATACGCATATTCTACTTTTTAATGCCTACGTAAGAACCCTCTTAGAATATGGTTCTACGGTATGGAGCCCGTTTTATAAAAAATATATTAATAAAATTGAAAAAATTCAATCGACATTTTTAAAACATTTGAGATTTAGATGTGCCTGTTCCGACAATTCAAACTGTAAGGTTCTTGCTAGTGTCACCCCATTAAGTATACACAGAGGCTTAAGGGATCAATTATTCCTTTACAAAATTGTCAATAATCTTGTTGACTCTAAAAGCCTCTCTGGTAAAATTTTATTTGACTGTTTTTTTTTTTTTTTTTTTTTTTTTTTTTTTTTTTTTTTTTTTATGGAAAAGGCAAGGCAAACGAGCGTACGGGTCACCTGGTGGTAAGTGATCACCGTCGCCCACGGCCCCGTGTAACACCAGGGGAGCTACAGGTGCGTTGCCGGCCTTTGAGGTGTAGGTAGACGCGCTTTTTGAAGGTACCCATGTCGTATCGACCTGGAAATACTGCCGCGGGTAGGTCGTTCCAGAGATGTATGGTGCGTGGAAGGAAATTCCTACGAAACCGCACAGTAGTAGATTGCCAAGTATCCAGATGTTGTGGATGGTATAGTAACTTGTGGCGGACTGTGCGGTTAGAAAATTCGGCGGCAGGTACCAAGTCAAACAGTTCTCCAGAACACTCCCCGTGATAAATGCGGTAGAGAACGCACAGTGAAGATACGTCTCTACGCAAAGCCAAAGTGTCAAGCCCCTTACAGATCATTGGGTCCCCAACGATTCGAACGGCTCTACGTTGTACGCGATCAAATGGTTCAAGCTGATACTGGGGTGCACCAGCCCAGAGGTGAGAACAGTATTCCATATAAGGCCGAACCTGGGCCCTATACAGGGCCAAACGGTGTTTTGGCGTGAAATACTGTCTCGCTCTGCTGATGACCCCCAGTTTCTTCGAGGCCAACTTGGCCTTGCTTTCCAGATGATCGCGATACTGGCAGTCGTTCGAAAAGCTGAGGCCCAATATACTGATACAGGGCGCGGCTTTAAGGGGAGTGTTCTCGAAAACTGGTGATACGACAAATGGGGTTTTTAGTGGTTAACGCGCAGACTTGTGTCTTCCGGGGGTTGAATTGAACTAGGTTCTTTTCACCCCATACGGAGACATTGTTGAGGGATGCCTCAACGGAAGACACAAGTTGATTTCGGCACTGGTCGACGTTTTCCCGAGAAAGACTTGCACGGCCGGAGTATACAGCGTCCACAGTACTATCATCCGCATAACAATGTATGTTAGAGTCCTCCAACATATCATTGATATGCAGAAGAAATAGCGTAGGGGACAGCACGCAGCCTTGGGGGACGCCAGCGTTCACGGGCATGAATTCAGAACAAAAACCGTCGACAGCGACCTTGATGCTGCGCCCAGTGAGAAAGCTAGCGATCCACTTGCATAAATTCTCGGGAAGCCCGTAAGATGGAAGTTTCGCAAGGAGCGCCCCATGCCACACACGATCGAAGGCCTTCGCCATGTCCAGACTAACTGCCAGGCCCTCTCCCTTACTATCAATAGCTGCAGCCCAGCGGTGGGTTAGGTAAACCAGAAGATCACCGGTTGAGCGACCCTGACGAAAGCCATATTGGCGGTCGTTAATCAATCGATGATCCTCTAGATAAACCAAGAGCTGGCTATTGATTAAGCTCTCCATAACTTTGGAGAGCAGGGAGGTGATAGCAATAGGCCTGTAGTTAGTTGGATCGGAGCCATCGCCTTTTTTCGGGATCGGGTGGATAAGAGCGCTCTTCCACGAATCTGGGACTACGCCGACTGAGTAAGAGTGCCGAAAGAGACGCGTTAGCACCGGAGTCAGCTCAGGAGCACATGAACGGAGCACAAGAGGAGAGATGCCATCTGGCCCACTCGACTTGTGAATGTCCAAGGAAGAGAGAGCTCGCCTAACAGCTTTCTGACTGATTTTAACGTCAGGCATTGAGCTCTGACACCGCGGGATGGTTGGCGGCGTTGCTCCTTGGTCATCCATAGTCGAGTTTGAGGCAAAGAGAGCGCCCAGAAGATCGGCTTTCTCTTTCGCCGTATGGACCAAGATGTCATTCTCCGTGCGCAGCGGCGGAAGCGAAGGCTGGTTAAAGTTGTTTAGTGCAGCCTTTGAGAGGGCCCAAAACTAGCGAGTTCCCGACGGGTAACTCTCAAGCTTCTCGCCGATTTTAGCGATGTGCTCGGACCTTGCTCTGGCAATTTGCCACTTAAAGTACCTAGAGGCACGGTTGTACTTTCTTTTTAAGGTTTTCACCTTTGGATCCTTAGTGACAAGTGCCTTGGCCCAGGTTCGATATGCCTCGCGCTTGCCAGAAGCAGCAAGTTTGCAAGACGTATCAAACCAAGGCTGTGACTTACCACCGATTGGCACTACAGAGCTTGGAATGTAAAGTTCCATACCCTGCAGAACCACGTCGGCAACAGCAGCGGCACAAGCACTAGGATCATCAGAAGAGAAGCAAACCGGCCCCCAGGGACTGTCCACGTCTTAGCTCAAGAAACGAGTCACTATTTTTTGTTCCTCGTTGTAGAAATGATTATGCCAAAAATATGTTTTTGTTACGTGCATGTAAGGTTTATAATAAAAATTGTAATGATTTAGATATATTCAACATGAATATTAGTAATTTTAAGAAAATTTTATGTAAATTGTCCTAGGCTTTAATACTTTAATATTTTAACTGTTTCATAGTTCAGCTTTATGTTTTTGTTTTTTATATTTTCAATTATCTGTATTAATTTTAAGTGGAAACTTTTTTGATTTATGTTAAATTTTTGTAATTTTATTGTATACGTTCTATTTTAATTGTATGTTTCCCAAACATAAATAAAAAAAAAAAACTATTTCATTGAGTAAGTTTGGATTTACATGCATAGAGGGGTGGGTAAACTGAAATTGTTAATTTGAAAATGGAATAAAATTTAATTTTTGACACAGTTGCTCTTAAAAATTGTGACTAAAAGAAGGTTTTCTTTGTTTAATCAATATTTTATTTTTAATATCCTACTGTCATGGCCGTGTGCGACACATCAGATTCAACAATATCATATCAAGCTTCGCATGAATACGGAAATGGAGTCGCGATTTTAACAAATATCCGGTGTACTTTTCTCTCGCGTGGTGGAGTAATTTAACAGCTCGATACCGATCTCCTAATGTGTAATGGCAGATGACGATTTTTACTGTAGCGTAAGGAAGAAAGTGTGTATTATCATTTAATTCAGCTTTCATTCTCAAAACAGGGTCCAAGTCCTTATGTCCAAATGCGGTAAGGACATAGCCGTCAATAAACTTTCTCGCACGCATAGCATACTAATGCCAAGTCATCCATCAGAATCATAAAGTGGAGTGTGTCCTCTTTCTGAATCAATTTCATATTTTGAATTCATCACGTTAACTATTTCCTCATGGTTTTGTTCTATAAGCTTTAGCATAGAATCTCGAAAGTGTGGGTCCATGGTCAGAGATGGGAATATATTCCATAGACAGACTAGCTTAACGCCGGACAATAAACTTTTCCATCGGTAGAGATCATCCAAGTATTTCTTTGCCTATAACATGATGCGTTCATTACAAGATCAGCGCTGCGTTTGCAATTCTCAAGATTGCTAAAATGTTTGAGTTCCATTAAACATGCAGCTTCTGTATAAACGTAAATATTTTTTGACCATTCACTATTAAGAACTAGGTAAATTATAGTGTATTCTGATACTGTCTTCCATTTTAAGGTCAACGAGTGTGCCTAAATAAGTTTCCAGTAATAAACGTGGTTTAATTGTGGCCACATATCTGTTATAGATAGTTCAGTTTTGTATATGATGACTGACTCCTCTATCATACCCCTCAACATTTGCTTTCGGGCTTCGAACATTAGGAACCACACACTATTAGGAAATTGCCATCAGTTCGCCTTTGACGGTCTCCGGTGAGGTGTGGCTAACATTTCATTCAACGTTTTCAATTAATTTGTGTTTTGATACCAATTCAGGTTATAATTTACCTGTTTAATTGTTTCATTTCAACTGTTTGATCTTTTAATGTAGGTTAATGTTTGATCATTGTCGCTCTTGACTGACTTGACTTAAATGGCAGGCATATTTGTTTACCTTTTGAACAAGTCACATTTTTTTCTTTCTTAAATTTGATTGAACACCATCTGTACTTTTTTCAATTTTCTTTAAATCACTGTAATTGAGATGCCCCACCTGCTCGTGACTTGACTTAATGTCCTAAGTCCCCTAGGTGGGGCAGAGGGCGTTCACAGTAGTCCTCCATACTGTCCTATCTTGAGCTTCGCGTTTGATTTCGCTCCAAGTCTTGCCGATTTTCTTCGCCTCATCCGTTACAGTGCGCCACCAGCTTTGCTTGGGGCGACCACGTTTGCGTCTTCCTTGAGGGTTCCAATCCAGAGCCTGTTTAGGGATGTGATCGGGGTCCCTTCGGAGAGTGTGGCCAATCCAGTTCCACTTCCGGCGCTTGATCTGCTGCTCGATCGGGGATTCTTGGCAACGTTCCAACAGTTGCTCGTTGGTGATCTTCTCGGGCCAGTAAATACCGAGAATCTGGCGAAGACAACGGTTGACGAAGACCTGAAGACGCTGCGAGATGGCTTTGGTGACTTTCCAAGTCTCGCACCCATAAAGCAGCACGGATTTCACATTGGACACGAATATTTTAATTTTGACACTTCGAGTCAGTTTCCTTGACTGCCATACAGGTCGAAGTTGTGCGAAAGCACCTCTAGCTTTGGCAATTCGAGAAGTGATGTCATCTTCAGTACCCCCAGTCTCTGACACGACGCTCCCGAGGTAAGTAAATTTATGGACTCGTTCCACTTCCTCTGCTAAAATTCGTAATGGTGTGCCAAATTCGACTCTAGGTCTCATCTCTTGGGTATTCCTGCAGCTTATTTTAAGTTCCGCGCTGCCCGCTTCCCGATGCAGGTCGTCCAACTTGGATTGCATGTCGCGATGCGTGTGGCTAAGCAAGCAGAGATCGTCGGCGTAGTCCAGGTCTTCTAGGACATCGGTTATTCCCCACTCTAACCCGCGTCTCTTATTTACATATGCGCGATGCATGACCCCATCAAGGACAGCTAGGAAATGGAGAGGCGAAAGTAAGCAGCCTCGGCGGACGCCCGCATGTACCTCAATGTCTTCCGATATGAGACCGTCGTGCGCAACTTTACAGGAATATTCCTTGTAGATGGCCTTCAGTAGCTCGGTAATCTTTTGCGGGACACCAATGTTGGAGAGTCGGGACCACATGCTCGTCCACTTCAACGTATCAAATGCTTTTTCGAAGTCTACAAAGGTTAGATAAACCTCCCTTTGCCATTCTGATGCTTGTTCTAGTATGATACGCAGAGTGTTAATTTGGTCGATGCACGATCGGTTCGGGCGGAAGCCAGCCTGTTCCTTGCGAAGGAGAGGTTCGACGGCCCTCGACAACCTATCCAGGATAATCTTGCAGAAAACCTTTGACGGTAACGAGAGCAAAGTGATACCTCTCCAATTACTGCGTTGGCTAAGGTCCCCCTTTTTTGGAACGGTTATCAACAGTCCCTTGTTCCAGTCGTTTGGTAATTCCTCTTCAGTCCAGATTTTTTCTATAAGAGGTGTCAGAACTTCGACAGCGGAGTGTAGGTTGGCTTTCAGCATTTCCGCAGTAATAAGATCGAGTCCCGGGGCTTTTCCAATTTTGAGAGAGCTTATAGCGTTAGCCACTTCGTCGTGAGTTGGCGGGTTGACATCTATGTCCAGCAGCGTAGGTGGAGGGGTGTTGTCCTGCGGTAGGTCAGGCGTGGTTGGTGTTATGCAGCGGAAGACCTTATCAAAGTGTTCGCGCCAGCGTCACAGCTGCCCTTCGGACGTCACGATGAGCTGCCCATCTTTGGACTTCAGAGGCTTCCTCCTAGGTCTACTACTTCCTGCCAGGATTATTGTGGCCTTGTACAACTCTCTCAGATTGCCGGAGTTAGCAGCGAGTTGGGCGTTATCACCAACAGCGTCAGCCCACATCCTCTTGTCCTTTCGCGTGCTACGGTATATTTTCTTGCGAATCTGGCGCTGTTGCTGTTTGAGGGTGGCTACAAGTAGTTCGTCGGTGGTTTGTAGTAGTTTTAGGTGCAGCTCTCTTCGGTCGCTGATAAGCTGCCATGTAGTTTGTGACATCCAGTCTTCGCGCGCATGTGTCGTGTGCCCTAAGACTAAAGAGCTGGTTTCTGTATAGACCATTTTAATGCGATTCCACTCTTCATCTATTTAGTGTCCATCAGTGTTCAGGCCGGAAAAACGCTTCCTGAGTTCAAGCCTGAACTTGGTGCAGGTATCAGGGTTTCTTAATTTTGCGACGTCAAACCTTCTCCCAACCTTACCCGATCCTTCCGCTGTTCGTGTTACCGCAACTTAAAGGCGCAGCTCCGCTACAACCAGATGATGGTCACTGACGATATCTGCACCTATTCGGTTTCGCACATCGAGCAACGAGGAGCGCCATTTGGAACTAATGGCAAGGTGGTCAATTTGGTTTTTGGTTATGCCATCGGGTGAGTTCCATGTATACTTGTGGATATCTTTGTGGATAAATAATGTGCCGCCGATTGTAAGGTCGTGATTCAGGCAAAACTCAAGAAAACGCTCCCCATTTTCGTTGCGTATTCCAAGTCCCTGTGTGCCCATGTGACGCTCGCAGTTTGTGTTATCGCTCCCAACTTTAGCATTTAGGTCTCCCATGACGATCACTATATCTTGTTTCTTTAACATCTTTAAGGTGCCATTTAGTGCTTCGTAAAAATCGTCTTTGGTTTCTTCTGCAGACATGTTGGTGGGGGCATAACATTGCACTATGGAGATTTTCCGGGCTCTTGAGTTAAGGCGGGCCCAAATGATTCGGTCTGAGATCGGTTTCCAATCTAAAAGGCTCTTCAATGCAGCATCGGACAGAAGTAAACCGACTCCGCACTCTCGTGTGTCCTCCTCATTTTCCTTGCCGGAATATAGTAGAGTTAAGCCCTTAGGCGTTCTCAGTTCACCGAAACCATTTCTACGCACTTCGCTGAGACCTAAAACTTGCAGGTTATATCTGAGCATTTCTGCTTCTGCTTGAGCTAGTCGGCTGTCGTCGCTGAGAGTTCGTACGTTCCAAAAAGCTACTCATGTCCGTTTTTTCATGCCAAATTTCATCTTTAAAGGATCGGTCCGGTTTCTTACTATGTTCGTTTCGTTAATCAGGTAGTTTTTCGGGCAAGCGGGTGATTAATCTACTGTATCCTAGCCTGGTGGTGGGGCTGCCACCTCAGAGCTTCCGGGCGCGCTCGGTTTTATTCGGGTATCCTCCCTAGTGATATGAATCTGTTTTGAGGCGCAGATTGTTCGCCTTTCGCCCTGCATCCTTAGCAACTGCAAATCCAGGTAGTGGGCACGCTGGGCGTGTCTGCAGCAGGTCCCAGGGTGGACGACGTTGGACATGGATGACACGGACTGGCCGGGGTTCTGCTTGTTTGGTGTTCCACTACTTAACACTACAGACGGCTTCTTGGTATTTTATGGGTAATGCTGACCTCACTACGTCAGCGATTCCCACCAAGACCGTGACCCGGCTGCTCGTCCTGCTCGTGGTAGAGATAAATATCTTGTTTATCAGCATCATATATATGCTTTGACCTTGTACAGATTAACACCGGTACCTATTGTTGATTAATATAGCTGTTGCAACTTTTATGTTATCACTGTTTAATGTTATTATTAGACAACTTTTATTATTAAATTTTACTTCACCACCGTGATTCACATTGTGACTGACGGATTTGTGTTTTAAGGCTGCAGTACACTTTTTCCACGATAGCATCGACTGAATCCACTGTTGGCGTTGCTCTTGTGTCCAACTATTTCATTGAGTAAGTTTGGATTTACATGCATAGAGGGGTGGGTAAACTGAAATTGTTAATTTGAAAATGGAATAAAATTTAATTTTTGACACAGTTGCTCTTAGAAATTGTGACTAAAAGAAGGTTTTCTTTGTTTAATCAATATTTTATTTTTAATATCCTACTGTCATGGCCGTGTGCGACACATCAGATTCAACAATATCATATCTTTTTTTTGCGGGTAGAAGTAGAATAAGAAAGTCGTATATTTTTGTGCTCTGTATTTTATTTTGGTAAAAAGTATAGTAAATTACATTATATTATGTACTTTTAATTGTTTACTGCCTGCCAGTTGTCCTTTAAAATTATACAATCAATAGTATATTAGATTGTAACATTATTTGCAAATTGCATAAATTATGGAAGCTGTGAAAAATACATTGGATGAATTGACTGCTCACTTCAATAGCAGGATGTTAGAATTTCAAAAACAACTAAATGGCTCTAGTACTTCTACAACAAGCTCAGCGCCAGGTATACATGTTCAATTTAATGCATTCCGTTCCTTTGTAATGACAGCCCTTGAGAACCTACAATTACAAATGGAATTACTATCAAAACAATTTGATGCATTGGAGATGCGATCTAGATATAAAACTTTGTTACTTCATGGTGTTCCAGAAGTTGCTAATGAAAATGTTTCCGAGTGTGTCATTAAAAAGTTTGCTGATCTTCTCAAGATCCCACATATTTCTGCTACTTCATTAAGTCGTTGCCACCGAATGGGACATTTACCGAAAAATTTCGACGGAGCTCGGTGAGAACGAATGGCTTAGTGGTCAGAGCGCTGGAACGGTATTCCAGAGGCGCGGGTTCAAATCCTGCTTCGTTCAAAATTTTTATACGCTTTTTAAATTTAAGTTTAGTATTTTCTGTCCTAAGTGTGGAATAACACTTTAAAACATAGTAAAAATATTAATTATTATTGTTTGTTGTATCTTATTTTTTTCTACTATCCACTTGACTGGCGGGTTGAAAATGCATAACTGGTCTATATATAAACTATCATTTATTATCGTATTTATTTATTTATTTTTTTCTCTATTTTTATATTTTTAATTATTTATATTAACATTATACATATCTATTTATTATATTATATTATATATATACCTATATATATATATAAATATATTTTTTTTAAAATCATACATAAATAGTATTTCATATATATAAATATGTCGTCAATTGGTGTAGTTTCTGATGATGTTTACAGCTCTTTATCTTCGAGCCATTCTTTTAGTGGTGACAGCTTACACAGTACATCTCGCACCTTACTTAATGTTATCCTTGATTCTCACCTCTAAACTTCTTTGACGAATTTCAATGTCATTCACATCAACGCCCAGAGTATTCCGGCTCATTTTCCAGATATGCTTGCTTCTTTTGATTCCTGCTATATTCATGCAATTCTTGTATCTGAATCATGGCTTAAGCCATGTTTGCCTACTTCTTGCTACTCATTATCAGGGTTTCAGTTGATTCGCAATGATCGCATTGGAAAGGGAGGTGGTGGAGTAGCGATCTACTTACGTTCTCACATTTCCTTTAATATTGTTGACTCGTCCGTTCAACCTCCTCCTGTCAATGCAACTGAATATCTGTTAATTGAAGTACTTATATCCCATACGAAAATTCTTTTAGAGGTTTTCTATAGTGCTTCTCCTATAAACAACTATTTTTTATCTTTGGAAAACTTATTCGAAAAAGTGCTTCCCTTGTACAGCCGTTCCATTTTTATGGGAAATTTCAATACTTGCAATTTAAAAGATGACACGCGTAGTAAAAAGCTTTTAACAATTACAAATTCTTGTAATATGCACCTACTTCCCCTCTCTGCTACTCATGTTTCCCCTGGCTGTACTCCTTCGATTCTCGACCTTATAATGGTATCCTCTCCAAATTTCGTTTCGAAGCACGGGCAGTGCCCTGTTGACGCTTTTTCTTATCATAACCTTATATATCTCACCTACAGAATTCGTCCTCCTAATTTAATTAAATCAAGTATCCTTCTGCGACGTAATTTTGGTGGAATGGATAAGGATCGTTTATGCGAAGATGCTCGTAAAATTGACTGGAGTGCAGTAACTAGTGTAAATATAATAAATAACAAAGTTGAAATATTTTATTCATTATTGGAACAGTTATACGATGTGCATGCACCTGTCAGGCCTATTAGAATAAAGCACTTACCTGCTCCTTGGATTACCACTGACATCAAATCCATAATGCATAAAAAGAACATGGCTAAGCGCAAGTTTAAGCTTAACAATAGTGAAGCTAATCGGCTAGAATATATCAAAGCACGAAATCGCTGTAATACAATATGTAGAGACGCACATAGACGCCATATTTATAAATCTGTCGAAAACGGCGACACCGCTAAAACTTGGAAATTTCTTGAATCACTGGGAGTTGGTAAATCTCATCAATCAGTTTCATTCAACATTGACGTTGACCTTCTCAATAACCACTTTTCTTTATCAAACGTAATCGATAGCGTTCGTAAGAAGCAGACGATTGACGCTCTATCACTACCACCTACCCACTCTCAACCGTTTTACTTCAGGTCTTTCACAGAAAGTGGTGTTAGAAGGAATATACTATCTATGTCCTCGAATGCCGTTGGATTTGACTGCATAAGTCGTAACATAATTCTTCCCATCCTAGACATCGTATCCCCTTTGTTAGTCCATATTTTTAATTTTTCCATCTCCTCTTGCAAATTTCCAGATATTTGGAAAAATGCACAGGTTATCCCTTTACCAAAACTTGGTAACCCAAAAAGTCCTTCCGATTTTCGTCCTATTTCTATTCTCCCGTTCCTTTCCAAAATTTTTGAGAAATTAATCCATCAACAATTGAGCGGCTACCTAAGCACAAACTCTCTGTTAAGTCCTTTTCAGTCTGGCTTCCGAACAAATCATAGCACGACTTCTGCCTTAGTTAAAGTTACCGACGACATTCGATGGGGTATGGATAATAAAAGATGTACAATCCTTACGCTTTTAGACTTCAGCAATGCCTTTAATAATGTTGATCACGATATATTATTGAAGCTTTTGTATTCCTTTAACATATCTCCATCTGTGATAGAATGGTTTCATAGTTACCTAAAAGGACGGCGGCAACGCATACATATAGATGAGAAATCCTCATCTTGGTGTGATGTACTTGCTGGTGTACCTCAAGGCGGCGTGCTTTCTCCTTTACTGTTTTCAATTTTCATTAACTCTATTACTAATAATATTTCTTCTCTCTATCACATGTATGCAGATGATATACAATTTTATCGTCAATGTACCCTAGACGGCCTATCTGGTGCAATCAATGACGTCAATCACGACCTATGTGCAATTTACAAGTGGAGTCAGTCTTATGGTATTAATGTAAACCCTAATAAAACACAGGTAATTGTTATTGGTAGCCCAGGTACAATACGTAAGATTGATTGGACTAGTGTACCACCTGTTATTTACGATGGTACCTGCATTCCTTTTTGCAACAATGTGAAAAATCTTGGGGTATATTTTGATCAAACTTTGTCGTGGTCAGTACATATTAACCACATAAGTAGGAAAACTTTTTTGGCTTTAAAATCTTTGCGTCGATTGCGGTCTGTACTATCCATACCCACCAAAATTATGCTAGTAAATTCTCTGTTATTACCAATTCTTGATTATGCAGATGCAAGCTTCACCAATATATCCGAGGACCAACTTAATAAACTTGAACGAATTCAAAATCTTGCTATTCGATTTATATTTGGCCTCCGTAAATATGATCATGTATCTCAGTTTCGTTTAAAGCTCAAGTGGCTTCCCATACATTGTCGCCGGAATTTACATATTCTTACCTTCTTGTACTGTGTATTATTCTGCCCTACTGCTCCTTCTTATTTGAAGGACAAATTTAATTTTATTGCTACACCGGGGAATGCGGTTCGATCATCACGTAATTTAACGCTACGCATTCCTATACATAAAACTAAAATATATGATCAATCGTTTACAGTTCAAGCAATAAAATTATGGAATGACTAACCTGCTAAATTCGTCAGGTAAAATCATTGTAAAACATTATCTTGTTAACAAAACAACAACAGCTTAGATTATACTCTTATTTATGTTAAAATTATAGTTTTTCTCTCTCGGTACGGTTATGGTATGTATATTGTATGAAGGTATGTATGTATGTATGTATGTATGTGTATGTATGTATATATATGTATTTATATATATATATAGTATTGAGATATGTATGTATGCATGTATATATGTAAATATGTTTATGTATTAATATGTATATATCATTTATTTTGTATAACATGTATATTTGTTTTTGTTTTTTAAATAATATTAGAATATTGTTAATTTTGTTGCTCTTTAACATTTTTTACTTCCACCACCTACCTTTTAATTTTAATATCGGTTTCTTTTCGCCCTAAAGGTTATCTGGAAGAGATGGCTATTTAGCCATTAGGTCGCCTATTTAGCCATAAGCTATTTAGTCATATGTTGTGAATCCCTGTCAGTTTGTTGTGTATGTGGTGTACAAATAAAGTTATAAATAAAATATCAAGCTTCGCATGAATATGGAAATGGAGTCGCGATTTTAACAAATATCCGGTGTACTTTTCTCTCGCGTGGTGGAGTAATTTAACAGCTCGATACCGATCTCCTAATGTGTAATGGCAGATGACGATTTTTACTGTAGCGTAAGGAAGAAGGTGTGTATTATCATTTAATTCAGCTTTCATTTTCAAAACAGGGTCCAAGTCCTTATGTCCAAATGCGGTAAGGACATAGCCGTCAATAAACTTTCTCGCACGCATAGCATACTAACGCCAAGTCATCCATCAGAATCATAAGGTGGAGTGTGTCCTCTTTCTGAATCAATTTCATATTTCGAATTCATCACGTTAACTACTTCCTCATGGTTTTGTTCTATAAGCTTTAGCATAGAATCTCCAAAGTGTGGGTCCATGGCCAGAGATGGGAATATATTCCATAGACAGACTAGCTTAACGCCGGACAATAAACTTTTCCATCGGCAGAGATCATCCAAGTATTTCTTTTCCTATAACATGATGCGTTCATTACAAGATCAGCGCTGCGTTTGCAATTCTCAAGATTGTTAAAATGTTTGAGTTCCATTAAACATGCAGCTTCTGTATAAACGTAAAAATTTTTTGACCATTCACTATTAAGAACTAGGTAAATTATAGTGTATTCTGATACTGTCTTCCATTTTAAGGTCAACGAGTGTGCCTAAATAAGTTTCCATTAATAAACGTGGTTTAATTGTGGCCACATATCTGTTATAGATAGTTCAGTTTTGTATGTGATGACTGACTCCTCTATCATACCCCTCAACATTTGCTTTCAGGCTTTGAACATTAGGAACCACACACTATTAGGAAATTGCCATCAGTTCGCCTTTGACAGTCTCCGGTGAGGTGTGGCTAACATTTCTTTCAACGTTTTCAATTAATTTCTGTTTTGATTCCTATTCAGGTTATAATTTACCTGTTTAATTGTTTCATTTCCACTGTTTGATCTTTTAATGTAGGTTAATGTTTGATCATTGTCGCTCTTGACTGACTTGACTTAAATGGCAGGCATATTTGTTTACCTTTTGAACAAGTCACATTTTACTAAACTTAAATTTAAAAAGCGTATAAAAATGTTGAACGAAGCAGGATTTGAACCCGCGCCTCTGGAATACCGTTCCAGCGCTATGACCACTAAGCCATTCAGTTCTGAATCAATTTCATATTTCGAATTCATAGCGCTGGAACGGTATTCCAGAGGCGCGGGTTCAAATCCTGCTTCGTTCAAAATTTTTATACGCTTTTTAAATTTAAGTTTAGTATTTTCTGTCCTAAGTGTGGAATAACACTTTAAAAACATAGTAAAAATAATAAAAAAGTCACATTTTCTTCTTTCTTAAATTTGATTGAACACCATCTGTACTTTTTTCAATTTTCTTTAAATCACTGTAATTGAGATGCCCCATCTGCTCGTGGTAGAGATAAATATTTTGTTTATCAGCATCATATATATGCTTTAACCTTGTACAGATTAACACCGGTACCTATTGTTGATTAATATAGCTGTTGCAACTTTTATGTTATCACTGTTTAATGTTATTATTACACAACTTTTATTATTAAATTTTACTTCACCACCGTGATTCACATTGTGACTGACGGATTTGTGTTTTAAGGCTGCAGTACACTTTTTCCACGATAGCATCGACTGAATCCACTGTTGGCGTTGCTCTTGTGTCCAACTATTTCATTGAGTAAGTTTGGATTTACATGCATAGAGAGGTGGGTAAACTGAAATTGTTAATGTGAAAATGAAATAAAATTTAATTTTTGACACAGTTGCTCTTAAAAATTGTGACTAAAAGAAGGTTTTCTTTGTTTAATCAATATTTTATTTTTAATATCCTACTGTCATGGCCGTGTGCGACACATCAGATTCAACAATATCATATCAAGCTTCGCATGAATACGGAAATGGAGTCGCGATTTTAACAAATATCCGGTGTACTTTTCTCTCGCGTGGTGGAGTAATTTAACAGCTCGATACCGATCTCCTAATATGTAATGGCAGATGACGATTTTTACTGTAGCGTAAGGAAGAAGTTGTGTGGACTTGGACCCTGTTTTGAAAATGAAAGCTGAATTATATTATCATTTAATTCAGCTTTCATTTTCAAAACAGGGTCCAAGTCCTTATGTCCAAATGCGGTAAGGACATAGTCGTCAATAAACTTTCTCGCACGCATAGCATACTAACGCCAAGTCATCCATCAGAATCATAAGGTGGAGTGTGTCCTCTTTCTGAATCAATTTCATATTTCGAATTCATCACGTTAACTATTTCCTCATGGTTTTCTTCTATAAGCTTTAGCATAGAATCTCCAAAGTGTGGGTCCATGGTCAGAGATGGGAATATATTCCATAGACAGACTAGCTTAACGCCGGACAATAAACTTTTCCATCGGCAGAGATCATCCAAGTATTTCTTTGCCTATAACATGATGCGTTCATTACAAGATCAGCGCTGCGTTTGCAATTCTCAAGATTGTTAAAATGTTTGAGTTCCATTAAACGTGCAGCTTCTGTATAAACGTAAATATTTTTTGACCATTCACTATTAAGAACTAGGTAAATTATAGTGTATTCTGATACTGTCTTCCATTTTAAGGTCAACGAGTGTGCCTAAATAAGTTTCCAGTAATAAACGTGGTTTAATTGTGGCCACATATCTGTTATAGATAGTTCAGTTTTGTATGTGATGACTGACTCCTCTATCATACCCCTCAACATTTGCTTTCGGGCTTTGAACATTAGGAACCACACACTATTAGGAAATTGCCATCAGTTCGCCTTTGACGGTCTCCGGTGAGGTGTGGCTAACATTTCTTTTAACGTTTTCAATTAATTTGTGTTTTGATACCAATTCAGGTTATAATTTACCTGTTTAATTGTTTCATTTCAACTGTTTGATCTTTTAATGTAGGTTAATGTTTGACCATTGTCGCTCTTGACTGACTTGACTTAAATGGCAGGCATATTTGTTACCTTTTGAACAAGTCACATTTTTTCTTTCTTAAATTTGATTGAACACCATCTGTACTTTTTTCAATTTTCTTTAAATCACTGTAATTGAGATGCCCCATCTGCTCGTGGTAGAGATAAATATTTTGTTTATCAGCATCATATATATGCTTTAACCTTGTACAGATTAACACCGGTACCTATTGTTGATTAATATAGCTGTTGCAACTTTTATGTTATCACTGTTTAATGTTATTATTACACAACTTTTATTATAAAATTTTACTTCACCACCGTGATTCACATTGTGACTGACGGATTTGTGCTTTAAGGCTGCAGTACACACTAGGTTCTCAGGTTCCCCCTGCCTACCCTGTCATGTACACGATATAGCGTGAAGCTAAAAAACAAACTTACCATATTTTCTATTTTGACTTCTGAATTGAAGACATCCTAAGCAATAAGCAATAATAACCCATACTAAGCAATAAAAAATAAATCATCAATAAAAAGAGCATGCTATTTTTTATAAAAACAAAAAAAAAATGCATGCGCTGTTTTATTTCACAGGGTTCATTTACACAATTTTGAAATATAGAATTCAATATTACTCCAGGTGATATAAAAGATCTAGAAGCACCTGTATCAATAACGGGTGTTTCTATGTACGGCAAATGATCTTTATCTTGACCATTGAATATTATTACGTCTTTTCCTCTAGCTCTCCGCTCGCCGTAAAATCCTGTTGGTTATGTCATTCTTTTTTAGCACCAGTATCATAAAGATCCTGCTCGTTTTGTGAATGGTCGGAATACTCACCTGAGTCACAAGCCTGAGAATACTCATCGTATTGTGGTTCATCAGTAAAGAACAATTCTTCGGCACCGAAGTGCGGCTTATCCGACTTGTTAGCTGATCTTATGGTCACACCTGACACTTTTTGTGGTAGATTTACTTGTTAGGTAATATTTTCTCGAACACTTGAAAAGGCTTTATAATTACCTGAGGGTTGTCGATTTTTTGTGCTATCGCCTGCGCCATGCTCTCCTTTTGTATTAACTATAACAAGTGTGTTCAATAAACTATAAAAACTTATGTGTTGTGTTTGCTTGAAAAGCTTAAGGTTAATACTATACCGTAAAGTGGGGCTTCATAAACACCACGCGGCTAACTGAGCACAGCAAGAAAAGTTTTTTCTGTATATCTCCATTCACCACTGCCTCACTATTTTGTTTATTTGTGTTTAGTTTCTTCTTGGTACATGTAGTGCGTAAAAAAAATGTGCGTACTTATCAGAACACTTCAGGGTCTAAGCTCTACATGAATTACAAACAAGAAAACATGAACAAAGCTATGGAAGCATTTCGTGGGGGCATGCCAAAGAAAAAGGCAGCGAAATTCTTTAAAGTGCCTCGGCCAACATTTGTTCGGAAGATGCTTGGAAGAAATCAGGGATCTGTTCGACATTCCACCGTTCTTAGTAAAAGTGAAGAGCAGCTAATTCCCGGTACTCTGGCAGTTGTGGCAAATTGAGGATTTCCTTTAACCAAGGCAGATATTCGAGATGCAGTGAAAAAATACCTGGAGAAACAAGGTAAAACCGTCAGAGTGTTCAAGAACAATACTCCAAGACCCAATTTCATTAATGCCTTTATTTCCAGGAACAATCTTTCCATCAAGATTGCTTCAAATATCAAACGATCCAGGTCGTCAATAAATCGAGATGATATAATGTAAAGCCTATTGGACTCAGTGTCTGAAATGCAAATTCTGGATTTGTGGAGGCTGTAACGAAGGTTCTGAAGACCCATTTTATAACTGTTCTCGTTGCGAAGACTCGGACGAGGAAGAAGTGGTTGACAGTTAGCAACAAGAGCAGTTTACACCTCGTGACATATTTTGCGTCGCAGTCAAACCATTTTGGCCTGAGGAACCCGCTATTAGCTTTGCACAGCTAGAGAGGAATTTTAACTTATCGCGAATCAAGGATGACGAAACAAAATACTATGAGGTTACATCTACCGTCAAATAAAAATACGCAGCGGAAGTTAAAGATATTATTATATCGCCACCAGCTCATAATAGATATGAATACCTTAAATCAGAGCTCATTAAAAGTTTATCTGCTTCTAGAGAAAAACATGTATAGCAGGTACTAATACATGTAGAATTAGGCAAGTTTCCAGTTCCTGAGACACCTGCCGCACCTGGCTGGACCGAATGTACCGGACGAGTTTTTGAAGACGATATGGGTGAGTCGCTTGCCGAGCAGTATACAAACTGTCATCGCCTGTCAACGAAACGCAGACCTGCAGACGTTGGCGGAAGTCGCTGACAAGGTTGGCACAAGTAGCTGCCACTCAGTTCACTCCAGCCTTGGAAGTTATGTCACGGCAGATAGACGCGCTCACACCGCAGATAAAAGCTTTAATTACGGGTCGGCGACGACTTAGATGAGACACAGTGATCGACTACGTAGTTTCAGAAGATCTCAATCAAGTTATAGGAGGTATCCCAACTGTTGGCACCGTAATAAATTTGGAGAGAACGCAAAGAAGTGTACGAAGACCTTGTGACTACTAACAGGGAAACGCTCGCGGCAGTCGGTAATGGCGACAGACGGCTGGCTTGGTACACCTGGTCGCCTTTTCGTCATCGATCAAAGAACGAAAACGCAATTTGACACTGTCTCTCGACACTGGAAGCGACCTTTGCGTTTTCCCCCGCACGGCCTTACGTGACCGCCAAACCAGGACGAGCTACAAACTCTACGCCCCTTACGGGTATGCAAACCTCAACTTTAACCTCGGCCTGTGCCGAGACTTCCCATGGCGGTTTATTGTGACTGATGTTACAAAAGCCATAATAGGCTTGAATTTCCTGCATCACTTCGGCTTCATCGTAGAATGCAGAAACCAGCGACTACTGGACAGCGCGATGTCCCTTACCACTTCAGCTTCCCCCGCAATGTCTTCCACGAACAAATCTTCGGCAAAAATATCAGTTAGTCATTGTTATAATAAAATAAATAAGCATTTATTGCTGTTTAACAATTACCAAAAAAACAATATATTACCTTATTTACACTTTAAAGATATTGTTACTAAACTTAAATTTAAAAAGCGTATTAAAAATTTGAACGGAGTAGGATTTGAACCCGCGCCTTTGGAATACCGTTCCAGCGCTCTGACCAACTAAGCCATTCGTTCTCACCGAGCTCCGTCGAAATTCTTATACGCTTGTTACAACTTATTTATGTTGTTAGCATCTCTGTAGGGAGATTTATACAAATTTCCGCTACCCAAAGACAACTCGTAAGAATTATCGTTTGGCAAGAGAGAATATTATTTATTTTAATATTTTTACTATGTTTTAAAGTGTTATTCCACACTTAGGACAGAAAATACTAAACTTAAATTTAAAAAGCGTATAAAAATTTGAACGAAGCAGGATTTGAACCCGCGCCTCTGGAATACCGTTTCAGCGCTCTGACCAACTAAGCCATTCGTTCTCACCGAGCTCCGTCGAAATTCTTATACGCCTGTTACAACTTATTTATGTTTTTAGCATCTCTGTAGGGAGATTTTCACAAATTTCCGCTACCCAAAGACAACTCGTAAGAATTATCGTTTGGCAAGAGAGAATACTATTTATTTTAATATTTTTACTATGTTTTAAAGTGTTATTCCACACTTAGGACAGAAAATACTAAACTTAAATCATCTCAGCTTTAGCATCTCTGTACGGAGATTTTTACAAATTTCCGCTTCCGAAAGACCCCCCTTTCTGTCCTAAGTGTGGAATAACACTTTAAAACATAGTAAAAATATTAAAATAAATAGTATTCTCCTGCTTCGTTCAAAATTTTTATACGCTTTTTAAATTTAAGTTTAGTATTTTCTGTCCTAAGTGTGGAATAACACTTTAAAACATAGTAAAAAAAAATGTTAGGTGTTTCCAAACACCGCCATGTACAAAAGGTGTTTCCAACTACCGTCATCTTCTATTTCCGGATAGCCTATAAAAGGAGTGCAATCAAAAGGGACAGGGTATTTTGCTCGTTGGCTCTCAGACTGTACGGACGTGTTGTAAGAATTAGTGTTAGTCATTATTAGGGTTACCTTAGCCATTACTTTTTGGTTATTTAGATTGTTGAAGTGTTCAGTAGTCGTTTCTAATAAATTTGATTGTCGATTCTCTTTATTTAAATTGTAAATAGATGACTGTGTTTTCATCAGTATTGTATTTTTTTAATAAAATTCCACTTCTGAATCTAAAATCAGAAGTGGGATAAAGGACTTACTAGCCCACACTAGTAAATTTGCAATAAAATTTAAAAAAAGGGTAGCTTTTAAATTTTGTTTTGTGAACGATTACTGTTTCCTTCATCACTTTATTATTTCGTATGTCTGATGGTGGTTTGTTGCTGTTAAAATGAGACGTACAAAAACGCATAGTCCGCGTAAGCGTATTTCTAGGAACCGTTCGCGTAATCATAATTGATATACCTCATAGGACTCACAATCGTAGTGGCGGTAGATCGAACCGCGAATTTGAGCGAAAGACACTGTACTTCGCGTAATGGCTTACGTGTCCGTGATCGACATCATTCTCACAGCACTAAAGTGCACTGGTCGCTTACTAGGTTTAGGCGCGATTTGTGTAGTAGGGATCGGTCTAGAAGTGCCCACCGCGTTAGGTAATAGTCGTGTACTTTTTCACCTGTCGAGGCGCGTGCTGCTCAGAAAACCGATACCTTACCCGCAGTTGTTACTCCCTCATGTTATGAAATTGCGCCGCGACAATAGTCCTTAGGCTATTAGTCCTTAGTCTGTTATTGCCTCCATAGTCGATCCCTTATTCTGAGGCGTCTATTCTCGCAAATAATTTTATAAAAGGGGAATAATTAGGAGGGCTAGTAATTCAGGGTCAGGTTAGGCCGAGCTCACGATGAGTGAAAGCTTTAGTTATTAGTAAACTTCCCGAATACGTTAAAGTGCGACAACTCTTATACGTGGTCCGTATGAGGTAATAGAAGTTCTGCCTAGTAAACGTTGTACCTTATGTGTTTTCAGCAGATGTTCTAGCAAAACAGTACAGGCTGCTGCGCAGTACATGGTGCCCGGGTTCCTGTGCCGTGGCGTGATGGTTGAATGGACCCTTGAGACATGTTCTGCATATTGTGAGTTTGTGGATCGTAGCGATTTAACTCACTTGCTATACGCGTTGACTTAAGTCAGGTTGCCACCTCATATGTTCGTAGTGAGTTAACTTGCTAGGCGGACGTGGGCGTTGACTTTTGTTCAAGTCGCCACCTCATGCGTCCGTAGTGAGCTACCTTGCTAGTCGAACATGGGCGTTGTCATTTGGTCAGGTTGCCACCTCATATGTTCGTAGTGAGTTAACTTGCTAGGCGGACGTGGGCGTTGACTTTTGTTCAAGTCGCCACCTCATGCGTCCGTAGTGAGCTACCTTGCTAGTCGAACAAGGGCGTTGACATTCGGCCAGGTTGCCACCTTATATGTTCGTAGTGAGTTAACTTGCTAGGCGGACGTGGGCGTTGACGTGAAATCAAGTCGCCACATAGTTTGTAGCGGGATATCCCGCTAGGCGAACATGTTCGTAGTATCGTCACTAGTCGAACACAGGGCGTTGACGTATGATCAAGTCGCCGCTACTAACGAATACGTTAAAGCAAGTGTCTAAGTCGTTCATACGTTAATACGTCACTTGTGCGACACAGGTGCACTGCCGAGGCGCGACGCAGGCGCGCTCGTGGGGCGTGCTGCAAGGCGGTGCCGGTCAAGAGAGGCTGTTGGTCCGGTCCGTTTAAAAATCGTGCGTCGAGGACGACTCAACGTCAGGAGAGGCCGTGTTAGGTGTTTCCAAGCACCGTCATGTACAAAAGGAGTTTCGAACTACCGCCATCTAATATTTCCGGATAGCCTATAAAAGGAGTGCAATCAAAAGGAACAGGATATTTTGCTCGTTGGCTCTCATACTGTACGGACGTATTGTGAGAATTAGTGTTATACATTATTAGGGTTACCTAACTACCATTACTTTTTGGTTATTTAGATTGTTGAAGTGTACAGTAGTCGTTTCTAATAAATTCGTTGTTCGTTTATTTAAATTGTGAATAGATGACTGTTTTCATCAGTATTGTATTTTTTAATAAAATTCCTTTTCTGAATATAAAAATATATTATAATCTATAATACCTATATATTATTTTATTGACCCTAGTAAACGTTTGTACAATTGATTTTAACATAAACCTCCTCTAAAGCTTTCCATTTTTCTCTGTTTCTTGCTATTCTCGTCCACTCTGGGCCGGCTATTTTTTTTATGTCATCTTCCCATCGTTTGCTTTGTCTTCCTTTATTTCTTTTACCATCTCTGGGGTACGACTCCGTTATTACTTGTGTCCATTTTTTCCTTGTCTCTCTCAACATATGTCCTGTCCACCTCCATTTTAAAGTCTTGAATGTTTCGTTTGTGTCTTTACATTCAATTTTTTCCTTTATTTCTCCTATTCTCATTTTATCTTTTCTTTAGACACCAATAACGCTTCTCTCCATTCCATTCTGACATACTTTAAGGTCATAAATGAGGGTATCTACCAACGCCTCTGTCTGACAACCATATCATGTTAAGCAGGGCAAGATACATATGTTAAATATTTTCCTTTTCTCTTTGATCGGCATGTTCTTGTCTTTCATAATTTCGCTGAGAGACCAATACCTTCTCCATGCGATGGCTATTCTTCAATTTCTTTGAACATAGTGTTTTGGTGACATAAGCTGTCCTAGATATACGAGTATATACTCTTCTACATATTCTATATCCTCAAAGTTGACATATTGTATATTTGTGAAGCGTTTGTCATAATTTTAGTCTTAGACGTGTTCATAGTAAGACCTGCTTTCGCGCTCTTTTCTGATAATTGCTGCAACATTTGCTCCAGTTTTTTTGGGTACTCTGAGAATAATACCAGGTCGTCCGCAAAACTTATAGGTCTATAATTGCTCATATCACCCTTATCTCCCTTTTTATGCAGCAAAATACTTGTAGATATAATCCAATCTTTGGGAACGCTTTCGGAGTCTATTAATTTATCAAATATATTTGTTAATATGGGAGCGATTATTGGTGTAGTAGATTGCAATAACTCACTTGTTATCTGATCATCTCCTTTCTGTCTTTCTTTTGTGTTTTGATTGCTCTAATTGTTTCTTTTGTTAGGATATCTGGAATTATTTCTGAATCTGTATTATTTATTTTTCAAATCCTGTGTTCTTTATTTTTACCTTGATAAAGGTTTCGATAGTAATCTGTTGCCACTTTTAGTATTTGTGTTCTATTATTTGTATATTTAGTGTTTGTTGTCTTTATTTTTACCATCCATTCTTTCTTAGTATTTAATTCTTTTCTCGCTTTTTTTTTTAATATACTTTTTAAATATGTTTTATCTTGTAACCATCTTATCTTTTCTAATATTTTTATTTATCTTTTTACTTAGCTCTACTATTTTCGGTTGCTTAGTCTTCTTTTCTTTCTTTTTTAATATTTTTTTCCTTTCTTGTAGTAATTGGTACATCTCTTCTGTGACAATTCTTTTGTTTTCTGTATTTACTTTCTTAGTTTCTGATTTTAGAATGTTTATAATAATAATAAAACAATCAACACGGGTTTCAGCGAACATCCCTGAGGCGCTGCAGCGTCGAAGCAGCCAGTTGTACTGAACGGAGCGGAGAGCATTATAGAATTTCTGAGGATATCGCGCCCACAGGCTGCACGTGTAAAAAGATGTACAATATGCTCTAAATAAGGTTATTTTAACATTGGATGAACTACGTGCAAACCTATGAGCAAGCATATTCGCTCTCACCGATAATGCCCTCCGCTCCCGTTCAACATCAGTATCGTCTTTTAAATAAGAAGTCATATAGTGACCAAGATATTTGAAATTATCTACCCTATCTAGTGTACAATTATTTGTTCATACCGGCGGTATTTCTTTCCGACACATGCCTCGGACATCGTTCGAGCCGAACGATATTTTTAACATTATAAATTAAGCCATGTGTCTTAGCATACGACTCACATACAGACAATAACTTTCTTATACCACAGACAAATGCACTCAGCAGTACCATATCGTCAGCGTAGCTAATATTGTTTACACATACACCATCTATGTAACAGCCAACTCTGGTACTGCTGAGCTCAGCTATCAACCCATTGATATAAATGCTAAAAAGAGTTGGCGAAGTTAAACCCCTTTGTCCCACGCCACACTCCAGACCATATGAGCGAGACAACTCTCCCTCCCATCGTACATTGTTGACCTGATTTCCATACCAATACTGAAGAATGTTAATTAGCTCTAGAGGCAAACCGCCTTTCTGAAGTTTTTTCCATAAAATATTGTATGAGACTAGGTCGAAGGCCTTAGAGATCAAGGAAACAGGCAATGACAGGCGTTTCTCTCTTAACGTTGTAATTGACTGCACTCTTAAGACACAATACTGCACTTTCTGTTGAAAGACCCGGTGTAAAACCAAATTGATTGTCGTGCAGTTGGACATACGTCCTAAGCTGTGTATTAAGAATGCTGTCAAATACTTTGGAAATAACAGTTGCCAAGGAAATTGGCCTATAATTATTCTTATCGGCGTTGTCCCCCGTTTTATTTTTGACTATAGGAACTACCGTGGTACGCATCATATCACTCGGCATATAACTATGACTCAAACACTTTCTTTTCTTTTCTTAGCTTCACGCTGTATCCCGCAGGGTAGGCAGAGGGAACCCGGGAACCTCGTGTTAAGACACTCCGTTCCACTTCCGTTTCCCACTTTCCGCCGAATTTGAGGCATTAAATATTTCATTTCCTCGACTGGGGATCGAACCCAGAACCTGTCGGTTACAGTCACACGCTTGTGCCGCTGCGCCACGACAGGCCTCAAACACAAATTGAAAAATATACACAAAACGCGGGGTAAATGAGGACCAGCCAACTGTAAATGTTCAATGCTAAGACCATCACGACTTGCCTCTAGTTATTGACATTATAGTTTCAGTAATATTTTTATTCGTCATTTTTGTCAACCTGTTCACTCTGACCGCAGCATCTTGCACATAATTCGACCTACCAAGTGGTGATTTCACCGAGAAGTGATCCACAAAAAGGTTGGCAATCTGTTCAGGATCCGTCAAGCCGCTGATGCTCACAGGGAATCCCGGCTTCGGTTGCAATTTGTTAGTTTGCTTCCAAAAAGAACGAAAATCTTTTCTGTATGATGTGACGCTAATATGTCCATTTTAATTTGTTCTTCGTGGTCTTGGCACCATTTTAAACGCGATTTATTTTTTTTTCTAGCCTCACACATTTTCTGATAAAAAGAACGGTTTGGCGGCCTGCCCTGTAACGACGACATCTCAAACCGTAACCTGTAATCCTCGCGAGCATCAGCGATATGTTTATTCCAACCTGGTACTAATCGCCCGCCACCCACCCTACGCACACAACTCATAGTGGCAGATTCACTTAAAGCCGCTACAATATCTTGATAAAAGTTATTTATGATACTTCTGTGACTCGGATCATAACAAATGATGTCGCCACACTTACAAAGTTCATGTGGGAAATCGATGACACTCAACTTTTCATTAGATTCCTTTAAATATGTTTCAATCTGTTGTGGGTTCCTGTCACCCCACACAACTTTGTTGCATTTTACATTAGATTACAACTTTATTATTGGAATAATATTTAAATTACATTCAACAATTAATGGAAAGTGATTCGACCACGTCATATCATAGTTAACATACACCTTTTTGACTGTTTGAGCGGCTGCTTTGGTCACCACACAGTGGTCGAGCCATCGCTTAGAGCCATTGGCTTTACTAATAAATGTGTAGGTATTATAAACCGTTTTTAACATTTCAAAGTCTATGCATAACCATTTTTGTTCATTACAAAAAGCACTAAGCTCGTCATAGAATCGCTCACAAGGATGAGCGTTATAGTCACCTAGAATATAAGCACAGTTTACATTATAATTGTCTATGATTGCACTCACCGACCTCATAATATCCGTAAATTCCATTAAGTTAAACAGTGAATCCGTTGGTATATATAAACTTACTACTACTATTATCCTTTATTTAACACCATTTTCACTGCAAATACACGACAACTATTACACTGCACGATGCATTTTGAAATACGTTACGCCTCCACAGCAAAGGTATACCGCCATAAGGTCTACCACGTAGGATTCCCACAGAGGTATCAACGGCTGACACGCCTGTACAGCTGAACTCGTCGCTGATGGTGTTCAGAAAGGGTATTTCATCAGGCAACAACCATGTCTCCTGAAGCGCCACGACATCAGCTATTTTACATAAATCACGAATATTGTCTATAAATCTTTTTACGTTCTTACAGATAAATGTACCAAATTTGTAAATATCTTTATTTTTATTTATATCCATTTTGTGATTTTATAGCAGAGCCGATATTTCTATTTCGTGACACTTTAAAATTAATAAAGCGGCGAAAAATAATCCCTTATGGCCACAGACTCTCATCTAAGAACAGAGGGACTTCACTTTGTAATACAAAAAAAATATATGCATTATATTCACATTCACGCTGTACAGATATTCTCTCAAGTTTAACAGTTTCTTGAGTTTTCTTATATATGTACGTAGTGATATGAGATTTTTTTTTATGGAAGAGACACACGGCAAATTCTGAGGTATTTTTTATATATCATATTCTGATTTTTATGAACATTGGTGATAATGATAAACCGGAGTTTATGTCGCTCTGCTGCTCTGTTTTTTTTGTCTGCATCGACTAACACGCTCCCAGTTTTCTCTTCAATGTAACTTTTTTTCTTTTGTCCTTTTTTTTGGACTAGTTTCCACCCCTCATTTGGATTTGGTTTCGCTTCCGACCTTATAGCTATCGCATAAGACTTATTTCGCATTGTCTTATCGCAAGCACTCAGCTGACAGTCTTTGTTGTCGAATGACTCATAGTTTACCGGTCGCACTAACGGACTTGTGTTGATAGCAATATTACTAATACCGTCCACGCTTATTATGTTTAAACTCTTAGATTGGGGACTTTTAATATTAGGAAGATTTATTTCTTTTCCGGTACAGCTTACAGCCGACGCACCTGTATCTATTATTCCTATAGGACCGTTATCCTGGTATGCGCCCCTTTTAACATTGATATTAGCAACAGAACCAGAGGGTAACGCATATTGAAACTTCAAAAGATCCCTTTTCACGGCTTCCAACTGATCGATGGATACATACGATGACTTAATAATGTTAATTTCGCTACGAACCAACGCCAAATCCTTCAGGAGCTTAGACGTATCCAGGTGATCAAACAAAATTGGGGGAAGTTTTTCTAGATCCTGTGCTACGAACACGAGGGGTAGGTCAGGATCAGTTACTTTGAAAAAGCTGATTATATCATTTTTTTTTATTATTATTTTATTTTATTCATAAAACCAACAGCTTATAAGTATAGTATTAACATAAAATATACAATAAATAGTATAGTCAATAACAGGTTTCACTACATTTAACATATGAGTGTTATGGAGATATCGTTGAAGATAATAAGAAAGAATACAAAAAATACAAAAAAATACGGTCGCAATCAGTAAGTACAATGTTTTACAGGAATTTTAATAATAATATTCAGTTATTAAGCATTTTTACACGTACATATATAGTTAGGTACTATTACATTTTATAAAATAATTATTATTATGTTATAGGATAAATAAATACAATTGAAATATATAAATACAATTACATAATAGTATATTTCATTTTATTTTTGTTTTTGTAAGTCCCATAGTATCTTTATAACATTACTTTTAAATGTTCTTTTTGAGTTTGTGAATATGTCGACATCATTAAACAGAATATTATACGTATGAGTAAGCCTTAACAATAACAAGTTTTTGAGATAGTTCGTTATATGCCGAGGAACCTCAACATAGAGGTATTACGTGTTCGATATTTAGGAGTGCGGAAAAATATTTTGGATACCAAAGGTGGGCAATCAATTTTGCTGTTTATTATATCGTAAAGCAGACCCATACATAAAAGCATACGTCTCTGCTCCAAAGAAAGCATTTTGTGTTCAGCGCAACCATCCTTATAAGAATCAAAATATTTGCGACAGCGAAAGTTTAAGTGCTTAATATATTTTTTTTGTATACGCTCTAGGCGATTCTGATAGATGTTATATTGAGGTGGCCATATTGGGCAAGCATATTCTAAAATGCTCCGTACATAAGCAAAAAAGACAGCTTTAACGGAAGAGATTTCTGTAAACGGCTTACATACGCGGAGAACAAACCCTAGACAAATACAATACGATTATATTTTCCTTTCCTTTTCTAATTGTTTTACGTTGTTGTGTGTTTATAAGTTTGTTGTATTGTTCCTGAACCGATAGTGTTTTCTTTGCATCTTTATTAATTACTTCTTGAACATTGTTATTAACTTGAGTAGTATTACCGGTGCATATTATAGACGAATTGTCTTGACGATATTTCCTTTTGATTTTTAATGGTGCTGATGTGCTTAACACGAATCATTCTATGATCTGAACTAAAATTTAGGTTATATATGATGGATATATCTTTGATGAATTTGGCATTATTTGACAGAATAAAATCGATTTCGTTTTTGTGAATTTCGTTAGGAAAAATCCATGTCCACTTCTTATTATCCCTCTTCCTATAAAAATATGTTAATAGTTTTTGGCGAATAATCTCGATCCATTTTTACTTCTTTTGCCTTGTCGATATTTGAAATAAAGGTACATACTATAACTACATCTACATCTACATCACAATATCGAATTGTCTATTTTAATATAGTATTTATTAAAGAATAATATTATTGATTGTTTTATTCGATTGAAAATAATCTCTTTTATTCAACTATTATACATTTAAAAAAAGTTATTTATAATGAACGTCTAAGCGATTCGAGCAATATAGACAGATACATTAAAATAATACGGAAGGAAATATAGCAAAGGAACATGAATAACGAGAGTGCTCACAAAAGAAACCTCTGCATCTCAAACCGGGACTCAACTACTTGGCAGAACCTCCAATCCCCAGGATGTTTCGCTGGTCTCGCCTTTGTAGATTCATCTTTTATAGATCGTGTTGATAACGTTTAGAATCTTTTTAAATGAAACACTTTTAACCGGATTAATCGCGTATATTAATTGTTAAACATGATTTTTGGAAACCCGACGTTTCGAACACTTTATAGCAGTCCGTGGTCACGGGTAGACTGAGGTGGAATTTGTCTGCCATTTGATATTATTATTTTATCAAACTACCGCCAACGATTCCTTAATTGCCTCGCGTACAGCCCTGGATTCTTGCAGAATGAGCTAACTGTATCTAGTCCTCTATTGTGATGTGCTTGAGACTTTAAATTTTTTAAGAGTGGGTCCCAGGTGGTAGAAAGTTTCCTACCATCTTCTCTATTAAAATTAGGATGTTTTTGTATTTCAATAGCCTCGCGGATCATTCTAGGGATATATCTATTCTCCCTAGCGAGTATGTGGGGTTTATCAAACCTGATGTAACGGTTGGATTTGTTCGATGTATGCTCACACACAGCTGACTTCGATACATGCCCATTCTTGACATTGGAGATGTGATCCTTCACCCTAACACCGATGCTTCTCTTTATTTGACCTATATATGATAAGCCACAGTCACAATCAAGTTTGTATACACCTGCACACTGCAAAGAAAAATTACTCTTCACTGGTCTCAAGAATTGGCTCAGTTTCTTGTTAGGCTTGAATATAGTTTTAATAAATTCAAACTAAAATTGAAAATATTCTTTATTCAAATAGGCTTTAGCAAGTACTTTTGAATCGTCAACATAAAATAACCACCGGCTCGGAATGCAGTTCTGCTGAGAAGAGCCGGCAAGAAACTCAACAGTTGCTCTTTTCAATATTGAATAAAGTTACATGTAGCGGTTAATGTATATTAAGTTTATGATAGTATAATAATTAATTTATTTTTATATAATTCTTATTTATATTTATTTTTTATTAATTGTACAAGCAGAACCGGGCGTGCAAGTAAAGTTGTAAATCCACTCGCGCTTGCCCGTTTAGTGGCATTCATTGTTAAACCGGTCTCGCGGTGAGCTCTGCGCATACGCTGGTGCATCAGTCCGATTTCCTATCGCGACGGCGAATGCACGCCCGCTTGCGCTTTCTAGCTACATACGTTATTCTCATTTATAATTTTATAATTCGCTTTATTTAATTCTTTCCGATTTCCTTTGCTTGAACTTTATATATAACATCTTACTCAGTGCTTATTACTCTTAAACTATCCTTCTGCTTGTCTTTATTGTGTTGTGCTTTCTTACGTGTTTAATAAACTTTAATTGTGCATAGACTTATTATTTCATAGTTGTTATTTAGTAGGTAATAAAGTTAGTCCTATACATAATAACTATACTGGTGACCCCGATAAAGAACGCGTGTGCACAGAGTAGGGCATTCAAATAATTTTAACCGTCGCGTAAAATAGCTTTTGTTCTTTTCGAATTTTAACCGATTTCGTATTTAAAAATGTCGATCGACGCGAACCAAAATGGCGGCGCGGAGCAAGTTTCCAAAATTGGTTTAAAGATACCTCCATTTTGGGCTCAAGAACCTGCACTGTGGTTTGCTCAAATTGAGGGGCAATTTATTATAACGGGAATCACATCGGACTCGACAAAATTTTACCATGTTGTTTCGCAATTGGACCAACAATTTGCCGCTGAAGTAAAGGACGTCATTACAGATCCACCCGCAACGGGCAAATATGAAAAATTAAAATTTGAATTAATAAACCGTTTATCCCAGTCACAAGAAAAGAAGGTGAAGCAGCTTTTAGGCCATGAAGAACTGGGAGACCGTAAACCATCTCAATTTTTACGGCATTTGCGAACTTTAGCTGGTAAATCAATACCAGATTCATTTTTACGGACACTGTGGTCAAATAGATTGCCTCATAGCATTCAAACGGTGATAGCGGCGCAGACGGGTTCCTTAGAGGAGGTAGCTGAGCTGGCTGATAGGGTCTATGAAATCGCGCCACCCACACCTGTTGTGTCACGAGTAGATCCAGGCTCTAGTGGCAGCATGGATGACATGGCTCAGTGCATTGAAGAGCTGACGCGGCAAGTCGCATCTTTGACAGGTCAGTTAAATAGATCACGTTCCCACAGTAGACAATTACACCATAGTTCTAACCGTACCTATACTACAAGGCAAAGTCGTGACCGTTCAAAATCCAGACCACGGGTTGACGGCTACTGCTGGTATCATAATAGGTTTGGTAATCGAGCCACCAAATGTACAATGCCGTGCACTTATACAACTACGTTGGCGTTAAACTCCAAAGGCAGCCGGAAATAGCGGCGAGCGACTGCCATAAAACACAAAGCCGTTTATATGTTACCGACCAAAATACAAAAACAAATTTCCTGTAGATACAGGTTCAGATCTGTGTGTATATCCTTTGCGATCCCTTCGTGAAACACGTGCCAGGGTGAACTACGATTTGTTTGCCGCAAACGGGACGAAGATATCTACCTACGGCTGGATCCATCTGCAACTGAACATCGGCTTGCGTCGCGCGTACAAGTGGAGGTTTGTCGTAGCTGATATAACAAAACCAATAATAGGTGCTGATTTTCTCAGATTTTATAATCTGCTTGTAGATCTGAGGAACCACCGGCTAGTAGACGGTCTTACCTTGCTGTCTACACCAGTTCGTCCTGCAGGAGAAACAGAGGTAGAAGTAGCTTCAGTCAAGGCTGTGACGGGTGAAAGCAAGTATCACCAGCTCCTTCGTGAGTACCCGGATATTACTCGCCCAGCAAGTATCCAACGCGAGGTGAACCATAATACCACTCACCACATACGCACGACTCCGGGACAACCTGTTTCCTCCCGGCCACGTCGGCTCCCGCCAGATAGGCTAAAAATTGCTCAGAAAGAATTTGAAGATATGCTGATGAACGGTACCGCACGTAGATCAGATAGTGCCTGGTCATCGCCTCTACACCTGGTTCCGAAGAAAGAAAACGGTTGGAGACCTTGCGGAGATTATAGAGCTTTAAACGCTCGGACGATACCAAATAAGTATCCCATCAGACATATCCAAGACTTCGCACATCAACTCGCCGGCAGTAAGATATACTCAAAAATTGATTTGGTAAAGGCTTATAATCAAAATCCAGTACATCCCGCAGACATCGAGAAGACAGCGATCACTACACCATTCGGGCTGTTCGAGTTTCCATTTATGACCTTCGGGTTAAGAAACGCGGCGCAGTCCTTTCAACGCTTCATCGATGAGGTTCTTCGAGGTTTGCCATTCTGTTACGGATATTTAGACGATATTCTGATTTTCTCAGAATCAGAAAGTCAGCATTATAGTCATCTACAACAGTTATTCAAGCGTTTGGCATCATATGGAATGCTGATCAATACCTCGAAGTGCGAATTTGGCCGGTGTCAAATAATTTTCCTCGGATATGAAGTGTCCGCAGACGGTATTCGACCTCTTGCAGTTAAGGTACAAGCACTACAAGACTTTCCGGTTCCTAAGACGGTAAAGGAGTTGCGCCGATTTCTTGGAATGTACAACTTTTACCGTCGCTTTGTACCAGGGGCAGCAGAAGTGCAAGCGCCGTTAAATGTACTTCTTTCTGGACCAAAAACAAGAGCTTCACAAAATATAACATTGACAGCTGAAATGGAAAACGCTTTCAACAAATGTAAGACTAGTCTGGCAAATGCAACATTATTAGCACATCCAAGGACAGATGCAGAGTTGGCAATATATACAGATGCTTCTGACACATCCATTGGAGCAGCACTTCAGCAACGAAATGGCGGGGCATGGGAGCCGTTAGCATTCTTCTCGAGACGGTTATCAAGTGCCCAGAAAAAATACAGCCCTTACGACCGAGAACTGCTGGCAATTTATGATGCCATTCGGCACTTTCGACATATGGTGGAGGCTCGTACTTTCACTATATATACGGATCACAGGCCATTGACATTCGTTTTTCAACATAGTCGTGAAAAATGCTCGCCACGTCAGTTTCGATACCTCGACTATATATCTCAGTTCACCACTGATATACGCTATGTGAAGGGGAAAGAAAACGTAGTTGCAGACGCCCTATCCAGAATAGAAGCCGTATCAGCGCCAATAGACTACGTGATTCTTGCACGCGCTCAGGACACTGATCCAGAACTGCAAGAGTTTCTTAACAACCAAACTACGGCACTCAAACTTAAGAAAATTAAAAACGCTGACTGGAACAGTAGCGTGTACTGTGATGTGTCACAGCACCCACGACCGTACTTAACAGCCGAGTTTAGAAAACCTATCTTCGATGCTTTTCATCGGCTAAGCCACCCAGGAATTAAAGCAACTGTGAAACTGATAACGCAAAGGTTCGTGTGGCCTGGAGTTAGAAAGGATTGCCGAGAGTGGGCAAAGAGATGCAAAGAATGCCAAATTTGAAAGATATCCCGGCACACCTATTCTCCCATTTCCGCATTCCAAACTCCATCTAATCGCTTTTCCCATGTCCACATGGATATTGTGGGCCCGTTACCTTATTCTTTTGGTTTCAGATATTGTCTCACTGCAATCGATCGGTTCACGCGATGGCCTGAGGCGTACCCACTTGCTGACATCACCGCCGAGTCATGTGCCCGCGCCTTCGTCGCTGGCTGGGTGTCTCGCTTTGATTGTCCCCACAAAATCACTACGGACAGGGGCCGACAGTTTGAGTGTTCACACTCAAACTGTCGGCCCCTGTCCGTAGTGATATTCCGCACTCTGACCAGCATCTTGGGTACGCAGCATCGACCTACCACAGCATATCACCCTGCCTGCAATGGTATGGTGGAGCGTCTCCATCGTCAATTGAAAGCAGCCATAACGTGTCACTCAACAACCAGCTGGACAGAGGTGCTTCCACTTGTATTGTTAGGAATCCGAAGTGCCTGGAAAGAAGACGTAGGGTCTTCTGCAGCTGAGCTGGTTTACGGTGAGCCTCTCCGTCTTCCTGGAGAGTTCTTCGTGCCTGCCAATGAGGTAAATCTGGAATTAACTGATTTCACATCTCGTCTTCGACACCATATGGCGCGTCTGGCACCAAAACCTGCAGGCAGACATCAAAAGAAGACATTCTACATCCCTAAGGAACTGGCCACAGCGGAGTATGTCTTCCTTCGACAAGATGCTTGTCGTCGATCCCTTGAACCCCCATACAGTGGTTCTTACAAGGTAGTTGGAAGAAATGAGAAGATCCTCAAGTTGGCTATGCGGGACAAGGTAGTCACGGTTTCCATCGACCGGGTGAAGCCGGCCTATATTGCCAAAGACAAGTCGGTGACAGAAGCCAATCTCCCAAGGCATATTACTACCACGCCGACTACAACTCCTCCATCAAATGCAGCTGTGAAGAGGACCAGAAGTGGTAGGGAGGTTCGATTCCCGGACTACTATCGCCCTCCTTAACCTTCGGTCTCAGCGGGGAGGTAGTGTAGCGGTTAATGTATATTAAGTTTATGATAGTATAATAATTAATTTATTTTTATATAATTCTTATTTATATTTATTTTTTATTAATTGTACAAGCAGAACCGGGCGTGCAAGTAAAGTTGTAAATCCACTCGCGCTTGCCCGTTTGGTGGCATTCATTGTTAAACCGGTCTCGCGGTGAGCTCTGCGCATACGCTGGTGCATCAGTCCGATTTCCTATCGCGACGGCGAATGCACGCCCGCTTGCGCTTTCTAGCTACATACGTTATTCTCATTTATAATTTTATAATTCGCTTTATTTAATTCTTTCCGATTTCCTTTGCTTGAACTTTATATATAACATCTTACTCAGTGCTTATTACTCTTAAACTATCCTTCTGCTTGTCTTTATTGTGTTGTGCTTTCTTACGTGTTTAATAAACTTTAATTGTGCATAGTCTTATTATTTCATAGTTGTTATTTAGTAGGTAATAAAGTTAGTCCTATACATAATAACTATAATAGTAATATAATAAGTGTAAAACAAAGTTGTGTGGTACATGATTTTTTATTTACTATCCACCTTATCTCATAATCAACAGATGTATACTAATTAATAAAATATAAATATTAATAAAGGAGTATATATTTTTTTAACTATAACAACTTGTACTTTTACCATTTTTATAAAATAAATATTTATAAGGAACAACAGACTTTTGGTTTCAATAATATAGTTTACGAATAAACATATGTCAATCACAGTCCATCTTCAATCACAATTATAATACTAATACTAAAAACAAGTTCTTATGAAACAATCAACATATAAAATGATCAACACATAAAATTTTAAGGCCTGTCGTGACACAGCGGCACAAGCATGTGACTATAAACGACAGGTGGGTTTGGTCCCCACTCGAGGGACTGAAATATTTAATATTTTCAATTTAAATATTTTACATTTTCATCATCTTTGATCTCGTAAAAAAGCAAAGCGCAGCGTTGAGTTCCGCCACTCAACACGCAATGCCGCAAATTGAGTGGAAAGTAGGGAACAGAGTGTCTTAACACTAGGATCCCAAGTTCCCACTGCCTACCCTGCCATGTGCAGTATACAGTGTGAAGTAGAGTATAAAATTTTATTATTTTTTTGCAACAAATGCGTTAATTAATTGCTGCATCATCACCATTTTCTCTTGGTGTTGTTCTTTCCTTAATTTCATAATTTCATTTATTTTCGCGTTTCTAGCTATCATTATTTCTTCCCGATGGAGTTTTTTCTCCTCTCTCGCAAGCTTCTTCTCCTCTCTTATTTCAATTAAATACTTTTCAATATCCATTGATGTTCTTCTTTTTTTGGACTGGTTGCAATCAATTTCTTCACCGCATGTAGATGACTTAGGACCAGCTTCTGTTGCCACAGCTGTTGGCTGCACCCAACCACTGGAGCCAAAGATTTCATCCATGCGCTGAAAGTTTAATGATACCAATTTTAAGCAGACATTTTTCATAGTTCACATTAGTATGTAGAGATACATGAGTACAGAAACCATAACTACAAATTGTTATTTCTATTCATTATTAATATTATTATTATCACTGTTATTGTAGTTGCTGAATTATCAACAATAAAAATTATATATTATTATTTATTTAGTAAAAGAATAAAAATAATAAAAAGATAATTACATTAAAGTAGGGCCAGCTTTTTCTATCGTTGCCTGATACATTATGGTGATCATGTATTTTTTTGTAAGTTTTTTTTAGTTTGGATTGTTGACCGTTAAGTTTGGATTGGCATTGTGTCCAAGACACATTATATTTTTTTTTTATTGCAGCTGATATAGCAAAATATGGGCCATATTTTGTTGTGCCGCTGACTACCAGACTCAAAATTCTTCATCCTTTCCTCATATAAAGTCAACAGAAAATTGGTACAGTTAATGGTCCATATAAATGGAGATTTATCATTGCCTGTAAAAAATATAATACTGTACAATCAAGGTACATGGGGGTTATTTGATAACTTAAACTGGTAAACATGTGCCACGAGAGTGGCTTGTTGATAGGCACTATCTAAAAAAGTGAATACTTCACATGTCACTATTTTTCATTTTCACCAATCTAAGTAATAAGGGATAAAATGAATTTAGAAAAGTAATAAAAATATTCTATACAATTATCAATATCTGCTGCAGCAGTATTTTCTTGTTCTGCATGAGTTAACAGTAAGTCCTCCTGTTCTTCCACAAGGACCTGGTCACTTCTTTGTGAAATCTCTTGGTGAACTACTTGTTTTAAGAATTCCTGATCTAAAATATCATAAGCAACTTTTATGTATGAATACAAAAACCTTTCTCGTAATAAGATTTGAAATATGACAACAATTTCTTGTCTAGTATATACTAATTAACAACTTGTAAACATTCATGATCTATATATCATAAAAACTTTTATGTATGAATATATATATATATATATATATATATATATATATATATATATATATATATATATATATATATATATATATATATATATATATATATATATATATATATATATAAATAAATATAAAGGGGAGGCATGTAAAGAAACACTTTACTTAAGATCCCTAATTAGTGAATTAACAGAAAAATTACATACTGTCAATATCTCTAATGATAATCAAAGTGGTTTGAAGTTGTCCAAGAACAATTTATTTCACAATTGTACAAAGCACATTGATGTGAGATATCACTTTTGTCAAGACAGTATTAGAGATAAACTTGTAAATTTACAATAGTTAGAGACATCAAAGATGCCAGCTGATACTCTAACCAAAACTTTGCCTAATGTAAAACATTACTATTTTTTAGAAGCATTAGGTATCAGTAAAATTAAGTAATTATTATTTGCAATGTTAATTAATTTCTGTTCATATTAATATAGGAATGTTGGTTTATTTTAATAAGTAAGGGTGTTGAAATATATCAAAATAAGATTTCTTCATACTAGTACTGCCATCTGTGAGCGGAGCGTGTAAACGTTAGTGTAGTCATTTTCAGTTTAATAAATAAAATGTCAGTTATTAATTGTCATACGACAACGTGGTTTCATTTTAGTTACACTATGCAGTAGGCATTACAATGTTTACTTTAAATATCGTTGCGAAATCAAAGCAGCGTCAAACGTTAGTCATCAGTTTGTCCGCTACGTACAACACCCCACCTTTCACTATACGTATTTACTATCGAAATATGTTACATTAGGTCATCTTTGATGTGACAAAGTGACTTTCCTGAAAATATTAGGCACCAGTTACTATTTACATCCAGGTTTACCAATGATTTCAGCAAATTGTGAAAAATTAAAAAGTCTGATTAGTTTAACATACTTAGGTGTATGTTGTAAAATTATGCTGTTGTTACTTGAAAACAAACTAAAAAAGTTTGTTTTTCTTTTATATTATCGACACGTGTTTATCTCAACTATCTGTTAAACTTAAGATAAAATTTACAAAAATATTATGTTGATTAGCAATAAAAAGCACTGTTCCCGATTACTAGTCTCTTAAAGATTACCAATATTATATTGATTAGTAATAAGAACCGTTCTATATTACAAGACTGTTAAAGATTACAATATTATACTAATTAGTAATAAGAAGCACCATTTGCACCAGATTACAAGTCGAATACTACAGTCGTCTGTGGTCACAGGTTTCCAAAGATGGCTATAAATCTATATACACAATTATTGTTTCAAATAGTTTTATTAAAAATGTGTAATAATGGCAAAAATCAAAGATCTAAAAATCATTAATCATTATTAAAACTAAAAATAATCATTATTAGAAATAAAAATCTTTAAATGCTTTTCCTGGAATTTCTCATTTTTTAGAATAATTATTCATGGTGCATTGTTATATTATAATTTATTGGTATGTTAGTAAAAATTAAAAAAAATATATATAATAATACTCACATTTCATAGCTAATATTCAATGTCCTTTCTCTTTGTTCCTTTTATTGCCAATAGTGTTACACACCTGGTTCTTCCTCTGAGGTCTATAAAAGTCACTTTACATCATTTGTCATAAACAATAGTATTTTTTTTTCAAATTGACCATATAGAATTGTCTGGCATTGGCCAAAAATTTAAAATGCATATACTATAATTGTATTTTGGCAAGCTATGTGTTGATATTTAAGTAATCCATTAATAAAAAAATAATATAATAAATAAATAAAATGTAGCCAACATATCAAATATACACTATACAGTAACACCAACTTATAATAGATAAGGTTGTGTTTATTTTGGAATTGTTCTCTCTGATCAAATGTAATCTAATATATATATGCTTAGTTTTAGTTTTATTACAGTCTGTTGATGCCAATCTTATTGTACTCTGATTATCACTATATATATTTAACTCACTATCTGAGCCTTGACCAAGTTCAGCTTGCAGTTGTTGAAGCCACAAGACCTCCTGTGTTGTTGATGTCATTGCCATATATTCAGCCTGTGCTGTGCAGAGAGAGACATCACACCTGGACAATTACAGAACTGATTCATCTTATTCATTGCATAGTTAATATCAGGTCTGGTGACCTGCAACAGATATAAAATGGAAAATTACTGGTTTAATCTTCAGGTGCCTTATCAAATAGTATTAGATATGCCAAAGTCTTCCAATACTAGGTTAACGTACTTCTCTTATCTATCATGATCACACCTGCTTCACGATTTCTACCAATATTAATATCAATATGATGTGCCTCAACCATATCTTTCATACAAAGTTCCTCCTTTAATTTTTCTTAGACATTGGCTAATGATTTTGATTATATTTGTAAAAATTAAGAAGTCATCTATACTGCAATAAGAATCATTATGGATTTATTCACTAAATAATAGATACATACATCAATTCTTAATATTTGTAAACATACTTTAATTAAAATATTTAGTTTTTAATTCCATTTATAGCTTGCTCAAGGCCATAAATAGATTTATATAGCATAATGACCATTGTGTCGCAATACATTTTTGAAAATATTGTCTATGTTAAGAAAAATATTAAAGAATTTAGCAAAATCAAGAATATACATAATATTAATACTAGAAATAAGTTTAATCTTAGTGCACCTATATTACCTCGATTGCATCAAGTTCATAATTCTTTTACGGGTCAGGTGTATGCTTTTACAATAGGATCCCTTAAAAAGTCCAGGAAATTTCAATTTCACAATTTTAAAATGTTGTGAGAAGATGTTTGTGTGTTAAACGGTATTACCAAATTAATGATTTTATAAATGATAACACTCCTTAGGAATAAAATGCTCGCTCCAGGCTATTTGTTTCAAATGTATCATTGTCAATTATTATAATATGATGTAAATTTTAGTTAAAAAAAAAAGACATGTCCCACTCAGTTTCTTTCGCCGGTTGTTCTCAGGTCTGAGGTAGTAACTTTAGTGAACTGGTGCTAAATTGTTTGACATTCAAAAAAAGAAGCTTATAACTTTTTTTTTCAATAAAAAAAAAATTATGCAGTAGATACATACTAATACTTTAAAAATTTTATTATAACATTTTCATTGTGACATATCTCAGTTTCTATATCACCTTGAAGAAATGCCCTTACAGCATCCATCTGAATGATATCTAGGTTATATTTAGAAGCTAGAGCAAGCAAGAATTAAACTGAGTATACCTTACCATTGGAGCATAGACATCATGATAATCATTTCCCTTCTTTTGAGCACAACCTTAATGACCAATGTAGTCTTGAAACAACAATGTCTCCTTCTCATTGTTTTTGCTCTTAAACACTCATTTTCAGGGCAAAGCCCTTTTGTTGGATGGTAACTCGACCAGTGACCAAGCTTTGATATGTATCAAGGAATCATATTTCTCTTGCACATTAAATTTGAAAAAACTTTATGAATATTTAACTATGAGTATTTAACTGATACACATTGTTTACTAGTGTAGCTGCACACAGAAACTTGTTGTTTTGGTCATAAATATTACAACCTATATCTCTAAAATTTACTTTACAACCATTTTTTACAATAGAACTCGTGCACTTGCAGCAAGTTTCGGTATGTATAGAACTTCTCTTACCTAATTTTATTTTATTTGTTTCCATTTATTAATAAATTAACAACTGACAACTGTTATGGCAGGCATTGCTGGGCTTGTTACATCATACACATCCAGTCATATCTATTGGTTACATGACCAATAGATCGGACGAGCGAGAGTTCTTAGCCATATGACCGTGCTTGTTTAAATTGAAACATCCTCATCTCGGGGCTCTCTGTGAGGCTTAGTTGTTCTCTGATTCACTTGAATAGTGGGTTTTTTAGTCAAGAATGCTGTCCTCTCTAAACGCTGAACTTCCTGTAGAAGTTTTGTTTTAATTAAGTCGGCACTGATCTTCATTCCCAACCTCTCCAGTCCCATTATCATTGGCTTATGTTTCCAGTAAACCAGCTAACAATAATGTCCCCAGCCATTGATCATCTGTATTGAAGTGAATATTCCTAAGCTTGTGCGCGGTCGATTGTGTTAGCCATTTTCTACGAGAACTTGATGTTCACAATTTCTTTTTTTGATTGACTCCAATCTTTTAGTTAAGGTGGGAATCTTCATACGCTGGTCCGATTCTTATTTGTTCTACATGCGTTTATACTTTAACTAAACACGCTATGTAATCATGTTGTTATTCAAGCGATTTTAAAACAAAATAAACTGCTCAGAACACTAAAAACAATGTATAATTGTATATCGTATAGAGTATTTTATTAAATGGAGGTTTCATATGGTGCGTTTTGAGCGTAGAGGCAATAGACAAATATATATAATCTGTAAGCCTTGAAAATAAATTTAAAGAATTATTTATTAATTATTGAATTTGATTACATTGATTTATATTGAATAAAACATGATAATTAGTGGTGTATTTAATTATCCTACGTCAAAATATTCTTAAAATATGTCTCTCCGCATTAAATAATATATATATAATATATATTATTTAATGCGGAGAGACATATTTTAAGAATATTTTGACGTAGGATAATTAAATACACCACTAATTATCATGTTTTATTCAATATAAATCAATGTAATCAAATTCAATAATTAATAAATAATTCTTTAAATTTATTTTCAAGGCTTACAGATTATATATATTTGTCTATTGCCTCTACGCTCAAAACGCACCATATGAAACCTCCATTTAATAAAATACTCTATACGATATACAATTATACATTGTTTTTAGTGTTCTGAGCAGTTTATTTTGTTTTAAAATCGCTTGAATAACAACATGATTACATAGCGTGTTTAGTTAAAGTATAAACGCATGTAGAACAAATAAGAATCGGACCAGCGTATGAAGATTCCCACCTTAACTAAAAGATTGGAGTCAATCAAAAAAAGAAATTGTGAACATCAAGTTCTCGTAGAAAATGGCTAACACAATCGACCGCGCACAAGCTTAGGAATATTCACTTCAATACAGATGATCAATGGCTGGGGACATTATTGTTAGCTGGTTTACTGGAAACATAAGCCAATGATAATGGGACTGGAGAGGTTGGGAATGAAGATCAGTGCCGACTTAATTAAAACAAAACTTCTACAGGAAGTTCAGCGTTTAGAGAGGACAGCATTCTTGACTAAAAAACCCACTATTCAAGTGAATCAGAGAACAACTAAGCCTCACAGAGAGCCCCGAGATGAGGATGTTTCAATTTAAACAAGCACGGTCATATGGCTAAGAACTCTCGCTCGTCCGATCTATTGGTCATGTAACCAATAGATATGACTGGATGTGTATGATGTAACAAGCCCAGCAATGCCTGCCATAACAGTTGTCAGTTGTTAATTTATTAATAAATGGAAACAAACAAAATAAAATTAGGTAAGAGAAGTTCTATACATACCGAAACTTGCTGCAAGTGCACGAGTTCTATTGTAAAAAATGGTTGTAAAGTAAATTTTAGAGATATAGGTTGTAATATTTATGACCAAAACAACAAGTTTCTGTGTGCAGCTACACTAGTAAACAATGTGTATCAGTTAAATACTCATAGTTAAATATTCATAAAGTTTTTTCAAATTTAATGTGCAAGAGAAATATGATTCCTTGATACATATCAAAGCTTGGTCACTGGTCGAGTTACCATCCAACAAAAGGGCTTTGCCCTGAAAATGAGTGTTTAAGAGCAAAAACAATGAGAAGGAGACATTGTTGTTTCAAGACTACATTGGTCATTAAGGTTGTGCTCAAAAGAAGGGAAATGATTATCATGATGTCTATGCTCCAATGGTAAGGTATACTCAGTTTAATTCTTGCTTGCTCTAGCTTCTAAATATAACCTAGATATCATTCAGATGGATGCTGTAAGGGCATTTCTTCAAGGTGATATAGAAACTGAGATATGTCACAATGAAAATGTTATAATAAAATTTTTAAAGTATTAGTATGTATCTACTGCATAATTTTTTTTTTATTGAAAAAAAAAGTTATAAGCTTCTTTTTTTGAATGTCAAACAATTTAGCACCAGTTCACTAAAGTTACTACCTCAGACCTGAGAATAACCGGCGAAAGAAACTGAGTGGGACATGTCTTTTTTTTTTAACTAAAATTTACATCATATTATAATAATTGACAATGATACATTTGAAACAAATAGCCTGGAGCGAGCATTTTATTCCTAAGGAGTGTTATCATTTATAAAATCATTAATTTGGTAATACCGTTTAACACACAAACATCTTCTCACAACATTTTAAAATTGTGAAATTGAAATTTCCTGGACTTTTTAAGGGATCCTATTGTAAAAGCATACACCTGACCCGTAAAAGAATTATGAACTTGATGCAATCGAGGTAATATAGGTGCACTAAGATTAAACTTATTTCTAGTATTAATATTATGTATATTCTTGATTTTGCTAAATTCTTTAATATTTTTCTTAACATAGACAATATTTTCAAAAATGTATTGCGACACAATGGTCATTATGCTATATAAATCTATTTATGGCCTTGAGCAAGCTATAAATGGAATTAAAAACTAAATATTTTAATTAAAGTATGTTTACAAATATTAAGAATTGATGTATGTATCTATTATTTAGTGAATAAATCCATAATGATTCTTATTGCAGTATAGATGACTTCTTAATTTTTACAAATATAATCAAAATCATTAGCCAATGTCTAAGAAAAATTAAAGGAGGAACTTTGTATGAAAGATATGGTTGAGGCACATCATATTGATATTAATATTGGTAGAAATCGTGAAGCAGGTGTGATCATGATAGATAAGAGAAGTACGTTAACCTAGTATTGGAAGACTTTGGCATATCTAATACTATTTGATAAGGCACCTGAAGATTAAACCAGTAATTTTCCATTTTATATCTGTTGCAGGTCACCAGACCTGATATTAACTATGCAATGAATAAGATGAATCAGTTCTGTAATTGTCCAGGTGTGATGTCTCTCTCTGCACAGCACAGGCTGAATATATGGCAATGACATCAACAACACAGGAGGTCTTGTGGCTTCAACAACTGCAAGCTGAACTTGGTCAAGGCTCAGATAGTGAGTTAAATATATATAGTGATAATCAGAGTACAATAAGATTGGCATCAACAGACTGTAATAAAACTAAAACTAAGCATATATATATTAGATTACATTTGATCAGAGAGAACAATTCCAAAATAAACACAACCTTATCTATTATAAGTTGGTGTTACTGTATAGTGTATATTTGATATGTTGGCTACATTTTATTTATTTATTATATTATTTTTTTATTAATGGATTACTTAAATATCAACACATAGCTTGCCAAAATACAATTATAGTATATGCATTTTAAATTTTTGGCCAATGCCAGACAATTCTATATGGTCAATTTGAAAAAAAAATACTATTGTTTATGACAAATGATGTAAAGTGACTTTTATAGACCTCAGAGGAAGAACCAGGTGTGTAACACTATTGGCAATAAAAGGAACAAAGAGAAAGGACATTGAATATTAGCTATGAAATGTGAGTATTATTATATATATTTTTTTTAATTTTTACTAACATACCAATAAATTATAATATAACAATGCACCATGAATAATTATTCTAAAAAATGAGAAATTCCAGGAAAAGCATTTAAAGATTTTTATTTCTAATAATGATTATTTTTAGTTTTAATAATGATTAATGATTTTTAGATCTTTGATTTTTGCCATTATTACACATTTTTAATAAAACTATTTGAAACAATAATTGTGTATATAGATTTATAGCCATCTTTGGAAACCTGTGACCACAGACGACTGTAGTATTCGACTTGTAATCTGGTGCAAATGGTGCTTCTTATTACTAATTAGTATAATATTGTAATCTTTAACAGTCTTGTAATATAGAACGGTTCTTATTACTAATCAATATAATATTGGTAATCTTTAAGAGACTAGTAATCGGGAACAGTGCTTTTTATTGCTAATCAACATAATATTTTTGTAAATTTTATCTTAAGTTTAACAGATAGTTGAGATAAACACGTGTCGATAATATAAAAGAAAAACAAACTTTTTTAGTTTGTTTTCAAGTAACAACAGCATAATTTTACAACATACACCTAAGTATGTTAAACTAATCAGACTTTTTAATTTTTCACAATTTGCTGAAATCATTGGTAAACCTGGATGTAAATAGTAACTGGTGCCTAATATTTTCAGGAAAGTCACTTTGTCACATCAAAGATGACCTAATGTAACATATTTCGATAGTAAATACGTATAGTGAAAGGTGGGGTGTTGTACGTAGCGGACAAACTGATGACTAACGTTTGACGCTGCTTTGATTTCGCAACGATATTTAAAGTAAACATTGTAATGCCTACTGCATAGTGTAACTAAAATGAAACCACGTTGTCGTATGACAATTAATAACTGACATTTTATTTATTAAACTGAAAATGACTACACTAACGTTTACACGCTCCGCTCACAGATGGCAGTACTAGTATGAAGAAATCTTATTTTGATATATTTCAACACCCTTACTTATTAAAATAAACCAACATTCCTATATTAATATGAACAGAAATTAATTAACATTGCAAATAATAATTACTTAATTTTACTGATACCTAATGCTTCTAAAAAATAGTAATGTTTTACATTAGGCAAAGTTTTGGTTAGAGTATCAGCTGGCATCTTTGATGTCTCTAACTATTGTAAATTTACAAGTTTATCTCTAATACTGTCTTGACAAAAGTGATATCTCACATCAATGTGCTTTGTACAATTGTGAAATAAATTGTTCTTGGACAACTTCAAACCACTTTGATTATCATTAGAGATATTGACAGTATGTAATTTTTCTGTTAATTCACTAATTAGGGATCTTAAGTAAAGTGTTTCTTTACATGCCTCTGTGATTCTCATGTACTCTACCTCAGTACTTGACAGAGCAACAATACATTGTTTTCTAGATGCCAATGAGATAGCACCACCAGACAAAGTGAAGCACATACCGATATATGACCTTCTGTCGACAATATTATTAGCATAATCGGCATCAGCAAATCCTTCTAATTTTGTATTACCATTTTTTGTGTAAATTAAGCCAAAATGCTTTGTTTGCTTCAAATATCTTAAGACCCTTTTAGCATACAACCAATGATGTGTGTTATGACTATTATTAAACTGACTTAAATATACAACAGAAAATATTATATCGGGTCAGGTCAACATAGGTACATTAGACAACCCACAAGTTGTTGATAAGGATATTTATAATTATTATTTTTACATTTAGTTAAATTTAACTTTGTTTCCATATCAGCAATTTTGCACTCTAACATATTAAATTTCTTTAGCAATTGGTTTACATAAGTTTCCTGACTTAATGTGATGATAATATTAACTTTATCCACATGTACATGCATTCCTAATACACTGCTTCATTTCTCCCAGGTCTTTCAGTTTCAATTGTGAATTGTTTGAAAACACAAAAAAATCATCAACATACAATGTTACAATAATTTTACTGTTATTCAAACAAGAGTCTAAGTGTAGTGTAGCGCACCACAGGTAAAAAAGTTTCTATATGCGACGGGCTTTTTGTTCCGTACAGGTCTTGGATTGAATTTAACGGGTGTATCTTGATTACTTGCTGAGTCACTATCACATGGAACATAAGTATCATCCGATGAATTAGTACTGTCATTTTCATCTTCTGTGATACTTTCTTCCTCTGGAATTGAAGTATTCTGCTCAGGTTCTTCCACTGGAATAGTGATTTCGTTGTGTCTCTCATGTTCCATAATAATAACATCCCTGCTGGTTGACGTTGCCTTGCTCCTGGGATTATAGATTCTATAACCTTTAACATTATCTGGATATCCAACTAATATGTGTTCTTCGGACTTCTTACCCCTTTTTTGTCTCTTCTCCTTTGGGATGTGAACCATGACCTTGCTGCCGAAAAGTCTGAGATGGCAAATATCTGGCTTTCTGCCAGTCCATAATTCATATGGCGTTTTATTGTTTAAACCTGATGCGATTATACGATTCTGAAGATATACTGCTGTGTTTGTAGCTTCGGCCCAAAATTCTTTGCCTAATTGAGGATGAGATAACATGCATCTGGCATTTTCAACCACAGAGCGATTACGGCGTGCACAAGATCTTTGTTGTTCTGGTGTGTAAAGATTACATTTCATATGTATAATCTTTCCTTCCAATCCTTCTGCAAATATAAATCAAATTCTTTATTTCAGAACTCAAGGTCATTATAACTTCTTATACACTTTAATTTTCTCTCCAACTGTTTTTCTGCTTTAGCTTTGACGTCCTTAAAGCAATCTAAAGCATCATTTTAATTTTTTAGGAAATACACAAAAGTCATTTTTGAGTAATCGTCAATTAGCAGTAAAAAATATCTTGAACCTCCAATAGATGGTACTTCCATGGGTCCACATATATCAGGATGTATCAGTTTAAGTTTTTTATTTTTTCTATGACCAATGTTATTAAAGGTAACTCTTTACCTTCGCAGCAGATTGAGCATGTTGACTTTGATATGTCAACTTTTCCTTTCAAGGTCATACCCTCGACTGCTGAATGCATGTTGTTAAAAATGTGCAAATAATTGCTATTTACATGCCCCAATCTACTGCTGCTGAACTACCATTGCACTTTCAGGAACTTGCAACTTATAGACTCCATTGAACACATTAGCTATAGCGACTAATTCGCTATTCTTATTGTAAACACTGCAGCCTTTCTCTTTCTGGGTTGCTTCACGTAATTCGTTACTGGCAATATTGATATGTCTAAACCGAGTTACTATCTCTTTTAGTTTAGTTATTTAGTTTTGATAACTAAACTAAAAGAGATAGTAACGTAAGACGAAGATTATATTATTGACGACGCTGCGAAACTCCAAATAATGCTCTATCATCAAGTACTGTTCCACTTCGATAGGTCATCTTGTGTTAATTATGTAATTTTCTAGGTTGCTTCTCGTTATTATTTCCTGGCAATAATGATTTGTTTAAACCAACCAACAGACATAGTGTCTGTTAGTTTAATTATCAAGTTTTGCAAATTAGTACACTGCATTTTGTGCAACAAAATTCAACGTATGTGTGTAACATGGTATATGGTTTTTGCCAATAGCTAAATCCTTCAGTACGTTATCTATGATTGCAACTGAAATTTCGTCACAATCTTAACCCCATTCAGCACAAGGTTTCAGCAACATTTCAACTAAGTATTCTATAGTATGGCGTTCATTTGACTCTTACACTCCAAGAGTGCTTGATAAAAGATCAGAACACCATCACCGAAGTGTGCCTAAAAAAACTTGTCATGCTCATTGTTCCTAAAAAAACTTGTCATGCTCATTGTTTCAGACCACACGTGAATAGTAATGTATAATAATCAATATTTGACAACTTAGCTTTGAACAAATTGTTGTTGTGGTTGATAATGCTGCGTGTTTATCATCAACCCATCGAGTCAATGTTGTTTTATTAGTTTTATAATGTGGTGCATGAACTTAAATCAAACTGCGAAAACTTTCATTTCCAAATGGTTGATTGTCTTTACATATTATATATTTAGGCGTTATTTATTTGAAATATTTGATCACCTCTCTCTGAAAAAGCGTAAATTTCTTTAAAATTTGACACGTAATCCAACTTAAGTTTTTGTGAAGCTAGTTGGTTAAAATGATTTCGATGAAAAACTAAACAACTCGATACATCGAGTATTTCGAAAGCATTTTAAAACATCGGATCGATTCGATGCATCGCATTATAAACATCGATATTTGCAATGCATCGTTGTTTATCAAATATCCCTATTGTAGGATATCCTTACCTACTTAATATTCATTGCGTTGTTTTATAGGACTGAGTTACGGCACTCCCCGATGTGTGCACGGAGTGGATAGTGCCAAAGGCTTTTTGCTCTTTCTATGCTTTCCTGTTTTTTTCGAACATTTGAACAATAAATATTGTCTTTCTCCGTTTATATTTTATACATACAAAACTAATTTAAGTTCTGTCTTTGTTGGCGCGCTGTACGTAAGGCCTTGGTTTCATAACAAAAGTTAAAGTAACAACGTTGTAATGTCTGCTCTTTGCGTTGTTGCTTTTTAAGATGTACTGATAGAAAATTATTGCATTTTTAATTTGGGGCTTGGCTAAAGTACAACCCTTGTAGTGCATGGAGTGGTAAATGGCGAAAGCTTAATGCTCTTTGTCTGCTTTCCTGTTTTTTTCGAACATTTGAATTGTAAATATTTCCAATAACAAGTTTTATTTTACATATTTAAAACACTAAAGTATGTTTATTAATTTAAGAAAAAAGTTAAAAAAAAAATTAGTTTTGTTTTTGTCGATGCGCCGTGCATTTTATTCATAAAAACTAATTTAAGGTTTATTACTCTTGGGGCGTTGTACGTAGGGGACGTGTGATGTCCACACATACTTCAAACTGACTTGCCGGCTGACGTTTGACGCTGCTTTGATTTCGCAACGATATTTAAAGTAACAACATTGTAAAGACTAGTGAATAGTTTAACTATGGAGCTGCGGCGTAACTTTGAAATTGTACACTTTAAAAATTATTGGGTCTTTGTGTGGACTGGCGTACGTCACATACCGTTTAGCACACGAAGACGTAAATGGTGAATGGCTTTATGCCCTTTCTACACTTTTCTGTTTTATTTGCATAATTAAATAATAATTAGTACCAATAACAATTTTTGTTGATGCGCCGTGCGTAGAGTGTATATAGGGGTTGGGGTGTCCACACACATACGATAGAAACGATAGAAACTGTATATAGATGACTGATATATATTTCGATGTACCGATCCAAAACATCGATGTTTTGTACACATCGAGTGAAACAGTACAACGGTATACTCTTTTTTGACACCTATGTAGATAGTTTATTCATTTCTGTCGCCGTCACAACAAATACCAAGATATAGAATACACAAGGAAGATCGAAATATTCTATAACACAACTTTTTATGCAAAGTATCACTAATTCGTAGATAATTTTATTAAAAAAAAAAGTAAAAACAATGTATGGAATTAAGTAACCTTTATTGAAATTTTCGTAAGAACAAAAAAAAAAAACAATAATTTTGCTAAGTCACTCATGACATTTTGTATTACCAGTGTTCGTTTCTCTCACGAACACTGGTAATAGGATAGGCTTTGCAAAGATAACAGTTTATTCAAAAGTTTGCCTTTCAGTCGACAAACCTACAGATGAGACTGAATTTCCTACCACGGTCAAGAATTTGTAAGCAATTATATGCAGTTTAGGAAGCTGAATTTCATCTACCTATTGGGCTACGTAAATAAACAGATAATTAAACTTAGATAGAAACGTCAGATTTTACTGTTTTCCAGCTCTTGTGGACTAATTGTGTGTGTGTAGTTAAGTAATCTTTCCACAGAATATTTTTTCTTCAGCTTTGATAGACTGATCTGTGGAAACTCTGAAACAGATTCAACGGACTTTTTTGTACAATACTTTTCATGATTTCCTTGTTTAAACAGCCACAGAGCAAGCAAGTGATTCCGTTAAATGCATTTTCTTAAACCTGGGGTCCAAGATTGTGGCTATAGCCAAAGAAGTTACTCTCTCTCTCTATAGCACCCATTCTCTTGTCAATCTGTTTCAATATTAATACTGCAATTCTTGGACGAAAGACTCTTCGACTTTAAGAAGTTTACTTTTATAAGAAGACAATGTATAAGAGGTAATACTTTGCCGCTAGTGTAGGACTTATCACCTGACACTTTCTTAGTTACGGCTCCAATTGGCCACAATTTACAAATTGTAAAACCGAAGAAAGAACAGATAATTCTGACGCAGTTAGCATAGGTGGTGCATTTTTATGACGAATGATTATATTATTGACGACGCCGCGAAACTCTAAAAATTACTCTATCATGAATTACCGTTCCACCTCGTCGGGTCCTGTATTCATTTCGCAACTTTCTGGGTTGCTTCACGTAATTCGTTACTGGCAATATTGATATGTCTAAACCGAGTTACTATCTCTTTTAGTTTAGTTATTTAGTTTTGATAACTAAACTAAAAGAGATAGTAACGTAAGACGAAGATTATATTATTGACGACGCTGCGAAACTCCAAATAATGCTCTATCATCAAGTACTGTTCCACTTCGATGGGTCATCTTGTGTTAATTATGTAATTTTCTAGGTTGCTTCTCGTTATTATTTCCTGGCAATAATGATTTGTTTAAACCAACCAACAGACATAGTGTCTGTTAGTTTAATTATCAAGTTTTGCAAATTAGTACACTGCATTTTGTGCAACAAAATTCAACGTATGTGTGTAACATGGTATATGGTTTTTGCCAATAGCTAAATCCTTCAGTACGTTATCTATGATTGCAACTGAAATTTCGTCACAATCTTAACCCCATTCAGCACAAGGTTTCAGCAACATTTCAACTAAGTATTCTATAGTATGGCGTTCATTTGACTCTTACACTCCAAGAGTGCTTGATAAAAGATCAGAACACCATCACCGAAGTGTGCCTAAAAAAACTTGTCATGCTCATTGTTCCTAAAAAAACTTGTCATGCTCATTGTTTCAGACCACACGTGAATAGTAATGTATAATAATCAATATTTGACAACTTAGCTTTGAACAAATTGTTGTTGTGGTTGATAATGCTGCGTGTTTATCATCAACCCATCGAGTCAATGTTGTTTTATTAGTTTTATAATGTGGTGCATGAACTTAAATCAAACTGCGAAAACTTTCATTTCCAAATGGTTGATTGTCTTTACATATTATATATTTAGGCGTTATTTATTTTAAATATTTGATCACCTCTCTCTGAAAAAGCGTAAATTTCTTTAAAATTTGACACGTAATCCAACTTAAGTTTTTGTGAAGCTAGTTGGTTAAAATGATTTCGATGAAAAACTAAACAACTCGATACATCGAGTATTTCGAAAGCATTTTAAAACATCGGATCGATTCGATGCATCGCATTATAAACATCGATATTTGCAATGCATCGTTGTTTATCAAATATCCCTATTGTAGGATATCCTTACCTACTTAATATTCATTGCGTTGTTTTATAGGACTGAGTTACGGCACTCCCCGATGTGTGCACGGAGTGGATAGTGCCAAAGGCTTTTTGCTCTTTCTATGCTTTCCTGTTTTTTTCGAACATTTGAACAATAAATATTGTCTTTCTCCGTTTATATTTTATACATACAAAACTAATTTAAGTTCTGTCTTTGTTGGCGCGCTGTACGTAAGGCCTTGGTTTCATAACAAAAGTTAAAGTAACAACGTTGTAATGTCTGCTCTTTGCGTTGTTGCTTTTTAAGATGTACTGATAGAAAATTATTGCATTTTTAATTTGGGGCTTGGCTAAAGTACAACCCTTGTAGTGCATGGAGTGGTAAATGGCGAAAGCTTAATGCTCTTTGTCTGCTTTCCTGTTTTTTTCGAACATTTGAATTGTAAATATTTCCAATAACAAGTTTTATTTTACATATTTAGAACACTAAAGTATGTTTATTAATTTAAGAAAAAAGTTAAAAAAAAAATTAGTTTTGTTTTTGTCGATGCGCCGTGCATTTTATTCATAAAAACTAATTTAAGGTTTATTACTCTTGGGGCGTTGTACGTAGGGGACGTGTGATGTCCACACATACTTCAAACTGACTTGCCGGCTGACGTTTGACGCTGCTTTGATTTCGCAACGATATTTAAAGTAACAACATTGTAAAGACTAGTGAATAGTTTAACTATGGAGCTGCGGCGTAACTTTGAAATTGTACACTTTAAAAATTATTGGGTCTTTGTGTGGGACTGGCGTACGTCACATACCGTTTAGCACACGAAGACGTAAATGGTGAATGGCTTTATGCCCTTTCTACACTTTTCTGTTTTATTTGCATAATTAAATAATAATTAGTACCAATAACAATTTTTGTTGATGCGCCGTGCGTAGAGTGTATATAGGGGTTGGGGTGTCCACACACATACGATAGAAACGATAGAAACTGTATATAGATGACTGATATATATTTCGATGTACCGATCCAAAACATCGATGTTTTGTACACATCGAGTGAAACAGTACAACGGTATACTCTTTTTTGACACCTATGTAGATAGTTTATTCATTTCTGTCGCCGTCACAACAAATACCAAGATATAGAATACACAAGGAAGATCGAAATATTCTATAACACAACTTTTTATGCAAAGTATCACTAATTCGTACATAATTTTATTAAAAAAAAAAGTAAAAACAATGTATGGAATTAAGTAACCTTTATTGAAATTTTCGTAAGAACAAAAAAAAAAAACAATAATTTTGCTAAGTCACTCATGACATTTTGTATTACCAGTGTTCGTTTCTCTCACGAACACTGGTAATAGGATAGGCTTTGCAAAGATAACAGTTTATTCAAAAGTTTGCCTTTCAGTCGACAAACCTACAGATGAGACTGAATTTCCTACCACGGTCAAGAATTTGTAAGCAATTATATGCAGTTTAGGAAGCTGAATTTCATCTACCTATTGGGCTACGTAAATAAACAGATAATTAAACTTAGATAGAAACGTCAGATTTTACTGTTTTCCAGCTCTTGTGGACTAATTGTGTGTGTGTAGTTAAGTAATCTTTCCACAGAATATTTTTTCTTCAGCTTTGATAGACTGATCTGTGGAAACTCTGAAACAGATTCAACGGACTTTTTTGTACAATACTTTTCATGATTTCCTTGTTTAAACAGCCACAGAGCAAGCAAATGATTCCGTTAAATGCATTTTCTTAAACCTGGGGTCCAAGATTGTGGCTATAGCCAAAGAAGTTACTCTCTCTCTCTATAGCACCCATTCTCTTGTCAATCTGTTTCAATATTAATACTGCAATTCTTGGACGAAAGACTCTTCGACTTTAAGAAGTTTACTTTTATAAGAAGACAATGTATAAGAGGTAATACTTTGCCGCTAGTGTAGGACTTATCACCTGACACTTTCTTAGTTACGGCTCCAATTGGCCACAATTTACAAATTGTAAAACCGAAGAAAGAACAGATAATTCTGACGCAGTTAGCATAGGTGGTGCATTTTTATGACGAATGATTATATTATTGACGACGCCGCGAAACTCTAAAAATTACTCTATCATGAATTACCGTTCCACCTCGTCGGGTCCTGTATTCATTTCGCAACTTTCTGGGTTGCTTCACGTAATTCGTTACTGGCAATATTGATATGTCTAAACCGAGTTACTATCTCTTTTAGTTTAGTTATTTAGTTTTGATAACTAAACTAAAAGAGATAGTAACGTAAGACGAAGATTATATTATTGACGACGCTGCGAAACTCCAAATAATGCTCTATCATCAAGTACTGTTCCACTTCGATGGGTCATCTTGTGTTAATTATGTAATTTTCTAGGTTGCTTCTCGTTATTATTTCCTGGCAATAATGATTTGTTTAAACCAACCAACAGACATAGTGTCTGTTAGTTTAATTATCAAGTTTTGCAAATTAGTACACTGCATTTTGTGCAACAAAATTCAACGTATGTGTGTAACATGGTATATGGTTTTTGCCAATAGCTAAATCCTTCAGTACGTTATCTATGATTGCAACTGAAATTTCGTCACAATCTTAACCCCATTCAGCACAAGGTTTCAGCAACATTTCAACTAAGTATTCTATAGTATGGCGTTCATTTGACTCTTACACTCCAAGAGTGCTTGATAAAAGATCAGAACACCATCACCGAAGTGTGCCTAAAAAAACTTGTCATGCTCATTGTTCCTAAAAAAACTTGTCATGCTCATTGTTTCAGACCACACGTGAATAGTAATGTATAATAATCAATATTTGACAACTTAGCTTTGAACAAATTGTTGTTGTGGTTGATAATGCTGCGTGTTTATCATCAACCCATCGAGTCAATGTTGTTTTATTAGTTTTATAATGTGGTGCATGAACTTAAATCAAACTGCGAAAACTTTCATTTTCAAATGGTTGATTGTCTTTACATATTATATATTTAGGCGTTATTTATTTTAAATATTTGATCACCTCTCTCTGAAAAAGCGTAAATTTCTTTAAAATTTGACACGTAATCCAACTTAAGTTTTTGTGAAGCTAGTTGGTTAAAATGATTTCGATGAAAAACTAAACAAGTCGATACATCGAGTATTTCGAAAGCATTTTAAAACATCGGATCGATTCGATGCATCGCATTATAAACATCGATATTTGCAATGCATCGTTGTTTATCAAATATCCCTATTGTAGGATATCCTTACCTACTTAATATTCATTGCGTTGTTTTATAGGACTGAGTTACGGCACTCCCCGATGTGTGCACGGAGTGGATAGTGCCAAAGGCTTTTTGCTCTTTCTATGCTTTCCTGTTTTTTTCGAACATTTGAACAATAAATATTGTCTTTCTCCGTTTATATTTTATACATACAAAACTAATTTAAGTTCTGTCTTTGTTGGCGCGCTGTACGTAAGGCCTTGGTTTCATAACAAAAGTTAAAGTAACAACGTTGTAATGTCTGCTCTTTGCGTTGTTGCTTTTTAAGATGTACTGATAGAAAATTATTGCATTTTTAATTTGGGGCTTGGCTAAAGTACAACCCTTGTAGTGCATGGAGTGGTAAATGGCGAAAGCTTAATGCTCTTTGTCTGCTTTCCTGTTTTTTTCGAACATTTGAATTGTAAATATTTCCAATAACAAGTTTTATTTTACATATTTAGAACACTAAAGTATGTTTATTAATTTAAGAAAAAAGTTAAAAAAAAAATTAGTTTTGTTTTTGTCGATGCGCCGTGCATTTTATTCATAAAAACTAATTTAAGGTTTATTACTCTTGGGGCGTTGTACGTAGGGGACGTGTGATGTCCACACATACTTCAAACTGACTTGCCGGCTGACGTTTGACGCTGCTTTGATTTCGCAACGATATTTAAAGTAACAACATTGTAAAGACTAGTGAATAGTTTAACTATGGAGCTGCGGCGTAACTTTGAAATTGTACACTTTAAAAATTATTGGGTCTTTGTGTGGGACTGGCGTACGTCACATACCGTTTAGCACACGAAGACGTAAATGGTGAATGGCTTTATGCCCTTTCTACACTTTTCTGTTTTATTTGCATAATTAAATAATAATTAGTACCAATAACAATTTTTGTTGATGCGCCGTGCGTAGAGTGTATATAGGGGTTGGGGTGTCCACACACATACGATAGAAACGATAGAAACTGTATATAGATGACTGATATATATTTCGATGTACCGATCCAAAACATCGATGTTTTGTACACATCGAGTGAAACAGTACAACGGTATACTCTTTTTTGACACCTATGTAGATAGTTTATTCATTTCTGTCGCCGTCACAACAAATACCAAGATATAGAATACACAAGGAAGATCGAAATATTCTATAACACAACTTTTTATGCAAAGTATCACTAATTCGTACATAATTTTATTAAAAAAAAAGTAAAAACAATGTATGGAATTAAGTAACCTTTATTGAAATTTTCGTAAGAACAAAAAAAAAAAACAATAATTTTGCTAAGTCACTCATGACATTTTGTATTACCAGTGTTCGTTTCTCTCACGAACACTGGTAATAGGATAGGCTTTGCAAAGATAACAGTTTATTCAAAAGTTTGCCTTTCAGTCGACAAACCTACAGATGAGACTGAATTTCCTACCACGGTCAAGAATTTGTAAGCAATTATATGCAGTTTAGGAAGCTGAATTTCATCTACCTATTGGGCTACGTAAATAAACAGATAATTAAACTTAGATAGAAACGTCAGATTTTACTGTTTTCCAGCTCTTGTGGACTAATTGTGTGTGTGTAGTTAAGTAATCTTTCCACAGAATATTTTTTCTTCAGCTTTGATAGACTGATCTGTGGAAACTCTGAAACAGATTCAACGGACTTTTTTGTACAATACTTTTCATGATTTCCTTGTTTAAACAGCCACAGAGCAAGCAAGTGATTCCGTTAAATGCATTTTCTTAAACCTGGGGTCCAAGATTGTGGCTATAGCCAAAGAAGTTACTCTCTCTCTCTATAGCACCCATTCTCTTGTCAATCTGTTTCAATATTAATACTGCAATTCTTGGACGAAAGACTCTTCGACTTTAAGAAGTTTACTTTTATAAGAAGACAATGTATAAGAGGTAATACTTTGCCGCTAGTGTAGGACTTATCACCTGACACTTTCTTAGTTACGGCTCCAATTGGCCACAATTTACAAATTGTAAAACCGAAGAAAGAACAGATAATTCTGACGCAGTTAGCATAGGTGGTGCATTTTTATGACGAATGATTATATTATTGACGACGCCGCGAAACTCTAAAAATTACTCTATCATGAATTACCGTTCCACCTCGTCGGGTCCTGTATTCATTTCGCAACTTTCTGGGTTGCTTCACGTAATTCGTTACTGGCAATATTGATATGTCTAAACCGAGTTACTATCTCTTTTAGTTTAGTTATTTAGTTTTGATAACTAAACTAAAAGAGATAGTAACGTACGATGAAGATTATATTATTGACTACGCTGCGAAACTCCAAATAATGCTCTATCATCAAGTACTGTTCCACTTCGATGGGTCATCTTGTGTTAATTATGTAATTTTCTAGGTTGCTTCTTGTTATTATTTCCTGGCAATAATGATTTGTCTAAACCAACCAACAGACATAGTGTCTGTTAGTTTAATTATCAAGTTTTGCAAATATAATATATATGCTTTTTGCCAATAGCTAAATCCTTCAGTACGTTATCTATGATTGCAACTGAAATTTCGTCACAATCTTAACCCCATTCAGCACAAGGTTTCAGCAACATTTCAACTAAGTATTCTATAGTATGGCGTTCATTTGACTCCTACACTCCAAGAGTGCTTGATAAAAGATCAGAACACCATCACCGAAGTGTGCCGTTGTTCCTAAAAAAAACTTGTCATGCTCATTGTTTCAGACCACACGTGAATAGTAATGTATAATAATCAATATTTGACAACTTAGCTTTGAACAAATTGTTGTTGTGGTTGATAATGCTGCGTGTTTATCATCAACCCATCGAGTCAATGTTGTTTTATTAGTTTTATAATGTGGTGCATGAACTTAAATCAAACTGCGAAAACTTTCATTTCCAAATGGTTGATTGTCTTTACATATTATATATTTAGGCGTTATTTATTTTAAATATTTGATCACCTCTCTCTGAAAAAGCGTAAATTTCTTTAAAATTTGACACGTAATCCAACTTAAGTTTTTGTGAAGCTAGTTGGTTAAAATGATTTCGATGAAAAACTAAACAACTCGATACATCGAGTATTTCGAAAGCATTTTAAAACATCGGATCGATTCGATGCATCGCATTATAAACATCGATATTTGCAATGCATCGTTGTTTATCAAATATCCCTATTGTAGGATATCCTTACCTACTTAATATTCATTGCGTTGTTTTATAGGACTGAGTTACGGCACTCCCCGATGTGTGCACGGAGTGGATAGTGCCAAAGGCTTTTTGCTCTTTCTATGCTTTCCTGTTTTTTTCGAACATTTGAACAATAAATATTGTCTTTCTCCGTTTATATTTTATACATACAAAACTAATTTAAGTTCTGTCTTTGTTGGCGCGCTGTACGTAAGGCCTTGGTTTCATAACAAAAGTTAAAGTAACAACGTTGTAATGTCTGCTCTTTGCGTTGTTGCTTTTTAAGATGTACTGATAGAAAATTATTGCATTTTTAATTTGGGGCTTGGCTAAAGTACAACCCTTTGTAGTGCATGGAGTGGTAAATGGCGAAAGCTTAATGCTCTTTGTCTGCTTTCCTGTTTTTTTCGAACATTTGAATTGTAAATATTTCCAATAACAAGTTTTATTTTACATATTTAGAACACTAAAGTATGTTTATTAATTTAAGAAAAAAGTAAAAAAAAAATTAGTTTTGTTTTTGTCGATGCGCCGTGCATTTTATTCATAAAAACTAATTTAAGGTTTATTACTCTTGGGGCGTTGTACGTAGGGGACGTGTGATGTCCACACATACTTCAAACTGACTTGCCGGCTGACGTTTGACGCTGCTTTGATTTCGCAACGATATTTAAAGTAACAACATTGTAAAGACTAGTGAATAGTTTAACTATGGAGCTGCGGCGTAACTTTGAAATTGTACACTTTAAAAATTATTGGGTCTTTGTGTGGACTGGCGTACGTCACATACCGTTTAGCACACGAAGACGTAAATGGTGAATGGCTTTATGCCCTTTCTACACTTTTCTGTTTTATTTGCATAATTAAATAATAATTAGTACCAATAACAATTTTTGTTGATGCGCCGTGCGTAGAGTGTATATAGGGGTTGGGGTGTCCACACACATACGATAGAAACGATAGAAACTGTATATAGATGACTGATATATATTTCGATGTACCGATCCAAAACATCGATGTTTTGTACACATCGAGTGAAACAGTACAACGGTATACTCTTTTTTGACACCTATGTAGATAGTTTATTCATTTCTGTCGCCGTCACAACAAATACCAAGATATAGAATACACAAGGAAGATCGAAATATTCTATAACACAACTTTTTATGCAAAGTATCACTAATTCGTACATAATTTTATTAAAAAAAAAGTAAAAACAATGTATGGAATTAAGTAACCTTTATTGAAATTTTCGTAAGAACAAAAAAAAAAACAATAATTTTGCTAAGTCACTCATGACATTTTGTATTACCAGTGTTCGTTTCTCTCACGAACACTGGTAATAGGATAGGCTTTGCAAAGATAACAGTTTATTCAAAAGTTTGCCTTTCAGTCGACAAACCTACAGATGAGACTGAATTTCCTACCACGGTCAAGAATTTGTAAGCAATTATATGCAGTTTAGGAAGCTGAATTTCATCTACCTATTGGGCTACGTAAATAAACAGATAATTAAACTTAGATAGAAACGTCAGATTTTACTGTTTTCCAGCTCTTGTGGACTAATTGTGTGTGTGTAGTTAAGTAATCTTTCCACAGAATATTTTTTCTTCAGCTTTGATAGACTGATCTGTGGAAACTCTGAAACAGATTCAACGGACTTTTTTGTACAATACTTTTCATGATTTCCTTGTTTAAACAGCCACAGAGCAAGCAAATGATTCCGTTAAATGCATTTTCTTAAACCTGGGGTCCAAGATTGTGGCTATAGCCAAAGAAGTTACTCTCTCTCTCTATAGCACCCATTCTCTTGTCAATCTGTTTCAATATTAATACTGCAATTCTTGGACGAAAGACTCTTCGACTTTAAGAAGTTTACTTTTATAAGAAGACAATGTATAAGAGGTAATACTTTGCCGCTAGTGTAGGACTTATCACCTGACACTTTCTTAGTTACGGCTCCAATTGGCCACAATTTACAAATTGTAAAACCGAAGAAAGAACAGATAATTCTGACGCAGTTAGCATAGGTGGTGCATTTTTATGACGAATGATTATATTATTGACGACGCCGCGAAACTCTAAAAATTACTCTATCATGAATTACCGTTCCACCTCGTCGGGTCCTGTATTCATTTCGCAACTTTCTGGGTTGCTTCACGTAATTCGTTACTGGCAATATTGATATGTCTAAACCGAGTTACTATCTCTTTTAGTTTAGTTATTTAGTTTTGATAACTAAACTAAAAGAGATAGTAACGTACGATGAAGATTATATTATTGACGACGCTGCGAAACTCCAAATAATGCTCTATCATCAAGTACTGTTCCACTTCGATGGGTCATCTTGTGTTAATTATGTAATTTTCTAGGTTGCTTCTTGTTATTATTTCCTGGCAATAATGATTTGTCTAAACCAACCAACAGACATAGTGTCTGTTAGTTTAATTATCAAGTTTTGCAAATATAATATATATGCTTTTTGCCAATAGCTAAATCCTTCAGTACGTTATCTATGATTGCAACTGAAATTTCGTCACAATCTTAACCCCATTCAGCACAAGGTTTCAGCAACATTTCAACTAAGTATTCTATAGTATGGCGTTCATTTGACTCCTACACTCCAAGAGTGCTTGATAAAAGATCAGAACACCATCACCGAAGTGTGCCGTTGTTCCTAAAAAAAACTTGTCATGCTCATTGTTTCAGACCACACGTGAATAGTAATGTATAATAATCAATATTTGACAACTTAGCTTTGAACAAATTGTTGTTGTGGTTGATAATGCTGCGTGTTTATCATCAACCCATCGAGTCAATGTTGTTTTATTAGTTTTATAATGTGGTGCATGAACTTAAATCAAACTGCGAAAACTTTCATTTCCAAATGGTTGATTGTCTTTACATATTATATATTTAGGCGTTATTTATTTTAAATATTTGATCACCTCTCTCTGAAAAAGCGTAAATTTCTTTAAAATTTGACACGTAATCCAACTTAAGTTTTTGTGAAGCTAGTTGGTTAAAATGATTTCGATGAAAAACTAAACAAGTCGATACATCGAGTATTTCGAAAGCATTTTAAAACATCGGATCGATTCGATGCATCGCATTATAAACATCGATATTTGCAATGCATCGTTGTTTATCAAATATCCCTATTGTAGGATATCCTTACCTACTTAATATTCATTGCGTTGTTTTATAGGACTGAGTTACGGCACTCCCCGATGTGTGCACGGAGTGGATAGTGCCAAAGGCTTTTTGCTCTTTCTATGCTTTCCTGTTTTTTTCGAACATTTGAACAATAAATATTGTCTTTCTCCGTTTATATTTTATACATACAAAACTAATTTAAGTTCTGTCTTTGTTGGCGCGCTGTACGTAAGGCCTTGGTTTCATAACAAAAGTTAAAGTAACAACGTTGTAATGTCTGCTCTTTGCGTTGTTGCTTTTTAAGATGTACTGATAGAAAATTATTGCATTTTTAATTTGGGGCTTGGCTAAAGTACAACCCTTGTAGTGCATGGAGTGGTAAATGGCGAAAGCTTAATGCTCTTTGTCTGCTTTCCTGTTTTTTTCGAACATTTGAATTGTAAATATTTCCAATAACAAGTTTTATTTTACATATTTAGAACACTAAAGTATGTTTATTAATTTAAGAAAAAAGTAAAAAAAAAATTAGTTTTGTTTTTGTCGATGCGCCGTGCATTTTATTCATAAAAACTAATTTAAGGTTTATTACTCTTGGGGCGTTGTACGTAGGGGACGTGTGATGTCCACACATACTTCAAACTGACTTGCCGGCTGACGTTTGACGCTGCTTTGATTTCGCAACGATATTTAAAGTAACAACATTGTAAAGACTAGGGAATAGTTTAACTATGGAGCTGCGGCGTAACTTTGAAATTGTACACTTTAAAAATTATTGGGTCTTTGTGTGGACTGGCGTACGTCACATACCGTTTAGCACACGAAGACGTAAATGGTGAATGGCTTTATGCCCTTTCTACACTTTTCTGTTTTATTTGCATAATTAAATAATAATTAGTACCAATAACAATTTTTGTTGATGCGCCGTGCGTAGAGTGTATATAGGGGTTGGGGTGTCCACACACATACGATAGAAACGATAGAAACTGTATATAGATGACTGATATATATTTCGATGTACCGATCCAAAACATCGATGTTTTGTACACATCGAGTGAAACAGTACAACGGTATACTCTTTTTTGACACCTATGTAGATAGTTTATTCATTTCTGTCGCCGTCACAACAAATACCAAGATATAGAATACACAAGGAAGATCGAAATATTCTATAACACAACTTTTTATGCAAAGTATCACTAATTCGTACATAATTTTATTAAAAAAAAAGTAAAAACAATGTATGGAATTAAGTAACCTTTATTGAAATTTTCGTAAGAACAAAAAAAAAAACAATAATTTTGCTAAGTCACTCATGACATTTTGTATTACCAGTGTTCGTTTCTCTCACGAACACTGGTAATAGGATAGGCTTTGCAAAGATAACAGTTTATTCAAAAGTTTGCCTTTCAGTCGACAAACCTACAGATGAGACTGAATTTCCTACCACGGTCAAGAATTTGTAAGCAATTATATGCAGTTTAGGAAGCTGAATTTCATCTACCTATTGGGCTACGTAAATAAACAGATAATTAAACTTAGATAGAAACGTCAGATTTTACTGTTTTCCAGCTCTTGTGGACTAATTGTGTGTGTGTAGTTAAGTAATCTTTCCACAGAATATTTTTTCTTCAGCTTTGATAGACTGATCTGTGGAAACTCTGAAACAGATTCAACGGACTTTTTTGTACAATACTTTTCATGATTTCCTTGTTTAAACAGCCACAGAGCAAGCAAATGATTCCGTTAAATGCATTTTCTTAAACCTGGGGTCCAAGATTGTGGCTATAGCCAAAGAAGTTACTCTCTCTCTCTATAGCACCCATTCTCTTGTCAATCTGTTTCAATATTAATACTGCAATTCTTGGACGAAAGACTCTTCGACTTTAAGAAGTTTACTTTTATAAGAAGACAATGTATAAGAGGTAATACTTTGCCGCTAGTGTAGGACTTATCACCTGACACTTTCTTAGTTACGGCTCCAATTGGCCACAATTTACAAATTGTAAAACCGAAGAAAGAACAGATAATTCTGACGCAGTTAGCATAGGTGGTGCATTTTTATGACGAATGATTATATTATTGACGACGCCGCGAAACTCTAAAAATTACTCTATCATGAATTACCGTTCCACCTCGTCGGGTCCTGTATTCATTTCGCAACTTTCTGGGTTGCTTCACGTAATTCGTTACTGGCAATATTGATATGTCTAAACCGAGTTACTATCTCTTTTAGTTTAGTTATTTAGTTTTGATAACTAAACTAAAAGAGATAGTAACGTACGACGAAGATTATATTATTGACGACGCTGCGAAACTCCAAATAATGCTCTATCATCAAGTACTGTTCCACTTCGATGGGTCATCTTGTGTTAATTATGTAATTTTCTAGGTTGCTTCTTGTTATTATTTCCTGGCAATAATGATTTGTCTAAACCAACCAACAGACATAGTGTCTGTTAGTTTAATTATCAAGTTTTGCAAATATAATATATATGCTTTTTGCCAATAGCTAAATCCTTCAGTACGTTATCTATGATTGCAACTGAAATTTCGTCACAATCTTAACCCCATTCAGCACAAGGTTTCAGCAACATTTCAACTAAGTATTCTATAGTATGGCGTTCATTTGACTCCTACACTCCAAGAGTGCTTGATAAAAGATCAGAACACCATCACCGAAGTGTGCCGTTGTTCCTAAAAAAAACTTGTCATGCTCATTGTTTCAGACCACACGTGAATAGTAATGTATAATAATCAATATTTGACAACTTAGCTTTGAACAAATTGTTGTTGTGGTTGATAATGCTGCGTGTTTATCATCAACCCATCGAGTCAATGTTGTTTTATTAGTTTTATAATGTGGTGCATGAACTTAAATCAAACTGCGAAAACTTTCATTTTCAAATGGTTGATTGTCTTTACATATTATATATTTAGGCGTTATTTATTTTAAATATTTGATCACCTCTCTCTGAAAAAGCGTAAATTTCTTTAAAATTTGACACGTAATCCAACTTAAGTTTTTGTGAAGCTAGTTGGTTAAAATGATTTCGATGAAAAACTAAACAAGTCGATACATCGAGTATTTCGAAAGCATTTTAAAACATCGGATCGATTCGATGCATCGCATTATAAACATCGATATTTGCAATGCATCGTTGTTTATCAAATATCCCTATTGTAGGATATCCTTACCTACTTAATATTCATTGCGTTGTTTTATAGGACTGAGTTACGGCACTCCCCGATGTGTGCACGGAGTGGATAGTGCCAAAGGCTTTTTGCTCTTTCTATGCTTTCCTGTTTTTTTCGAACATTTGAACAATAAATATTGTCTTTCTCCGTTTATATTTTATACATACAAAACTAATTTAAGTTCTGTCTTTGTTGGCGCGCTGTACGTAAGGCCTTGGTTTCATAACAAAAGTTAAAGTAACAACGTTGTAATGTCTGCTCTTTGCGTTGTTGCTTTTTAAGATGTACTGATAGAAAATTATTGCATTTTTAATTTGGGGCTTGGCTAAAGTACAACCCTTGTAGTGCATGGAGTGGTAAATGGCGAAAGCTTAATGCTCTTTGTCTGCTTTCCTGTTTTTTTCGAACATTTGAATTGTAAATATTTCCAATAACAAGTTTTATTTTACATATTTAGAACACTAAAGTATGTTTATTAATTTAAGAAAAAAGTTAAAAAAAAAATTAGTTTTGTTTTTGTCGATGCGCCGTGCATTTTATTCATAAAAACTAATTTAAGGTTTATTACTCTTGGGGCGTTGTACGTAGGGGACGTGTGATGTCCACACATACTTCAAACTGACTTGCCGGCTGACGTTTGACGCTGCTTTGATTTCGCAACGATATTTAAAGTAACAACATTGTAAAGACTAGTGAATAGTTTAACTATGGAGCTGCGGCGTAACTTTGAAATTGTACACTTTAAAAATTATTGGGTCTTTGTGTGGACTGGCGTACGTCACATACCGTTTAGCACACGAAGACGTAAATGGTGAATGGCTTTATGCCCTTTCTACACTTTTCTGTTTTATTTGCATAATTAAATAATAATTAGTACCAATAACAATTTTTGTTGATGCGCCGTGCGTAGAGTGTATATAGGGGTTGGGGTGTCCACACACATACGATAGAAACGATAGAAACTGTATATAGATGACTGATATATATTTCGATGTACCGATCCAAAACATCGATGTTTTGTACACATCGAGTGAAACAGTACAACGGTATACTCTTTTTTGACACCTATGTAGATAGTTTATTCATTTCTGTCGCCGTCACAACAAATACCAAGATATAGAATACACAAGGAAGATCGAAATATTCTATAACACAACTTTTTATGCAAAGTATCACTAATTCGTACATAATTTTATTAAAAAAAAAGTAAAAACAATGTATGGAATTAAGTAACCTTTATTGAAATTTTCGTAAGAACAAAAAAAAAAACAATAATTTTGCTAAGTCACTCATGACATTTTGTATTACCAGTGTTCGTTTCTCTCACGAACACTGGTAATAGGATAGGCTTTGCAAAGATAACAGTTTATTCAAAAGTTTGCCTTTCAGTCGACAAACCTACAGATGAGACTGAATTTCCTACCACGGTCAAGAATTTGTAAGCAATTATATGCAGTTTAGGAAGCTGAATTTCATCTACCTATTGGGCTACGTAAATAAACAGATAATTAAACTTAGATAGAAACGTCAGATTTTACTGTTTTCCAGCTCTTGTGGACTAATTGTGTGTGTGTAGTTAAGTAATCTTTCCACAGAATATTTTTTCTTCAGCTTTGATAGACTGATCTGTGGAAACTCTGAAACAGATTCAACGGACTTTTTTGTACAATACTTTTCATGATTTCCTTGTTTAAACAGCCACAGAGCAAGCAAATGATTCCGTTAAATGCATTTTCTTAAACCTGGGGTCCAAGATTGTGGCTATAGCCAAAGAAGTTACTCTCTCTCTCTATAGCACCCATTCTCTTGTCAATCTGTTTCAATATTAATACTGCAATTCTTGGACGAAAGACTCTTCGACTTTAAGAAGTTTACTTTTATAAGAAGACAATGTATAAGAGGTAATACTTTGCCGCTAGTGTAGGACTTATCACCTGACACTTTCTTAGTTGCGGCTCCAATTGGCCACAATTTACAAATTGTAAAACCGAAGAAAGAACAGATAATTCTGACGCAGTTAGCATAGGTGGTGCATTTTTATGACGGATGATTATATTATTGACGACGCCGCGAAACTCTAAAAATTACTCTATCATGAATTACCGTTCCACCTCGTCGGGTCCTGTATTCATTTCGCAACTTTCTGGGTTGCTTCACGTAATTCGTTACTGGCAATATTGATATGTCTAAACCGAGTTACTATCTCTTTTAGTTTAGTTATTTAGTTTTGATAACTAAACTAAAAGAGATAGTAACGTACGACGAAGATTATATTATTGACGACGCTGCGAAACTCCAAATAATGCTCTATCATCAAGTACTGTTCCACTTCGATGGGTCATCTTGTGTTAATTATGTAATTTTCTAGGTTGCTTCTCGTTATTATTTCCTGGCAATAATGATTTGTTTAAACCAACCAACAGACATAGTGTCTGTTAGTTTAATTATCAAGTTTTGCAAATTAGTACACTGCATTTTGTGCAACAAAATTCAACGTATGTGTGTAACATGGTATATGGTTTTTGCCAATAGCTAAATCCTTCAGTACGTTATCTATGATTGCAACTGAAATTTCGTCACAATCTTAACCCCATTCAGCACAAGGTTTCAGCAACATTTCAACTAAGTATTCTATAGTATGGCGTTCATTTGACTCTTACACTCCAAGAGTGCTTGATAAAAGATCAGAACACCATCACCGAAGTGTGCCTAAAAAAACTTGTCATGCTCATTGTTCCTAAAAAAACTTGTCATGCTCATTGTTTCAGACCACACGTGAATAGTAATGTATAATAATCAATATTTGACAACTTAGCTTTGAACAAATTGTTGTTGTGGTTGATAATGCTGCGTGTTTATCATCAACCCATCGAGTCAATGTTGTTTTATTAGTTTTATAATGTGGTGCATGAACTTAAATCAAACTGCGAAAACTTTCATTTCCAAATGGTTGATTGTCTTTACATATTATATATTTAGGCGTTATTTATTTTAAATATTTGATCACCTCTCTCTGAAAAAGCGTAAATTTCTTTAAAATTTGACACGTAATCCAACTTAAGTTTTTGTGAAGCTAGTTGGTTAAAATGATTTCGATGAAAAACTAAACAACTCGATACATCGAGTATTTCGAAAGCATTTTAAAACATCGGATCGATTCGATGCATCGCATTATAAACATCGATATTTGCAATGCATCGTTGTTTATCAAATATCCCTATTGTAGGATATCCTTACCTACTTAATATTCATTGCGTTGTTTTATAGGACTGAGTTACGGCACTCCCCGATGTGTGCACGGAGTGGATAGTGCCAAAGGCTTTTTGCTCTTTCTATGCTTTCCTGTTTTTTTCGAACATTTGAACAATAAATATTGTCTTTCTCCGTTTATATTTTATACATACAAAACTAATTTAAGTTCTGTCTTTGTTGGCGCGCTGTACGTAAGGCCTTGGTTTCATAACAAAAGTTAAAGTAACAACGTTGTAATGTCTGCTCTTTGCGTTGTTGCTTTTTAAGATGTACTGATAGAAAATTATTGCATTTTTAATTTGGGGCTTGGCTAAAGTACAACCCTTGTAGTGCATGGAGTGGTAAATGGCGAAAGCTTAATGCTCTTTGTCTGCTTTCCTGTTTTTTTCGAACATTTGAATTGTAAATATTTCCAATAACAAGTTTTATTTTACATATTTAGAACACTAAAGTATGTTTATTAATTTAAGAAAAAAGTTAAAAAAAAAATTAGTTTTGTTTTTGTCGATGCGCCGTGCATTTTATTCATAAAAACTAATTTAAGGTTTATTACTCTTGGGGCGTTGTACGTAGGGGACGTGTGATGTCCACACATACTTCAAACTGACTTGCCGGCTGACGTTTGACGCTGCTTTGATTTCGCAACGATATTTAAAGTAACAACATTGTAAAGACTAGGGAATAGTTTAACTATGGAGCTGCGGCGTAACTTTGAAATTGTACACTTTAAAAATTATTGGGTCTTTGTGTGGGACTGGCGTACGTCACATACCGTTTAGCACACGAAGACGTAAATGGTGAATGGCTTTATGCCCTTTCTACACTTTTCTGTTTTATTTGCATAATTAAATAATAATTAGTACCAATAACAATTTTTGTTGATGCGCCGTGCGTAGAGTGTATATAGGGGTTGGGGTGTCCACACACATACGATAGAAACGATAGAAACTGTATATAGATGACTGATATATATTTCGATGTACCGATCCAAAACATCGATGTTTTGTACACATCGAGTGAAACAGTACAACGGTATACTCTTTTTTGACACCTATGTAGATAGTTTATTCATTTCTGTCGCCGTCACAACAAATACCAAGATATAGAATACACAAGGAAGATCAAAATATTCTATAACACAACTTTTTATGCAAAGTATCACTAATTCGTACATAATTTTATTAAAAAAAAAGTAAAAACAATGTATGGAATTAAGTAACCTTTATTGAAATTTTCGTAAGAACAAAAAAAAAAACAATAATTTTGCTAAGTCACTCATGACATTTTGTATTACCAGTGTTCGTTTCTCTCACGAACACTGGTAATAGGATAGGCTTTGCAAAGATAACAGTTTATTCAAAAGTTTGCCTTTCAGTCGACAAACCTACAGATGAGACTGAATTTCCTACCACGGTCAAGAATTTGTAAGCAATTATATGCAGTTTAGGAAGCTGAATTTCATCTACCTATTGGGCTACGTAAATAAACAGATAATTAAACTTAGATAGAAACGTCAGATTTTACTGTTTTCCAGCTCTTGTGGACTAATTGTGTGTGTGTAGTTAAGTAATCTTTCCACAGAATATTTTTTCTTCAGCTTTGATAGACTGATCTGTGGAAACTCTGAAACAGATTCAACGGACTTTTTTGTACAATACTTTTCATGATTTCCTTGTTTAAACAGCCACAGAGCAAGCAAATGATTCCGTTAAATGCATTTTCTTAAACCTGGGGTCCAAGATTGTGGCTATAGCCAAAGAAGTTACTCTCTCTCTCTATAGCACCCATTCTCTTGTCAATCTGTTTCAATATTAATACTGCAATTCTTGGACGAAAGACTCTTCGACTTTAAGAAGTTTACTTTTATAAGAAGACAATGTATAAGAGGTAATACTTTGCCGCTAGTGTAGGACTTATCACCTGACACTTTCTTAGTTACGGCTCCAATTGGCCACAATTTACAAATTGTAAAACCGAAGAAAGAACAGATAATTCTGACGCAGTTAGCATAGGTGGTGCATTTTATGACGAATGATTATATTATTGACGACGCCGCGAAACTCTAAAAATTACTCTATCATGAATTACCGTTCCACCTCGTCGGGTCCTGTATTCATTTCGCAACTTTCTGGGTTGCTTCACGTAATTCGTTACTGGCAATATTGATATGTCTAAACCGAGTTACTATCTCTTTTAGTTTAGTTATTTAGTTTTGATAACTAAACTAAAAGAGATAGTAACGTACGATGAAGATTATATTATTGACTACGCTGCGAAACTCCAAATAATGCTCTATCATCAAGTACTGTTCCACTTCGATGGGTCATCTTGTGTTAATTATGTAATTTTCTAGGTTGCTTCTTGTTATTATTTCCTGGCAATAATGATTTGTCTAAACCAACCAACAGACATAGTGTCTGTTAGTTTAATTATCAAGTTTTGCAAATATAATATATATGCTTTTTGCCAATAGCTAAATCCTTCAGTACGTTATCTATGATTGCAACTGAAATTTCGTCACAATCTTAACCCCATTCAGCACAAGGTTTCAGCAACATTTCAACTAAGTATTCTATAGTATGGCGTTCATTTGACTCCTACACTCCAAGAGTGCTTGATAAAAGATCAGAACACCATCACCGAAGTGTGCCGTTGTTCCTAAAAAAAACTTGTCATGCTCATTGTTTCAGACCACACGTGAATAGTAATGTATAATAATCAATATTTGACAACTTAGCTTTGAACAAATTGTTGTTGTGGTTGATAATGCTGCGTGTTTATCATCAACCCATCGAGTCAATGTTGTTTTATTAGTTTTATAATGTGGTGCATGAACTTAAATCAAACTGCGAAAACTTTCATTTTCAAATGGTTGATTGTCTTTACATATTATATATTTAGGCGTTATTTATTTTAAATATTTGATCACCTCTCTCTGAAAAAGCGTAAATTTCTTTAAAATTTGACACGTAATCCAACTTAAGTTTTTGTGAAGCTAGTTGGTTAAAATGATTTCGATGAAAAACTAAACAAGTCGATACATCGAGTATTTCGAAAGCATTTTAAAACATCGGATCGATTCGATGCATCGCATTATAAACATCGATATTTGCAATGCATCGTTGTTTATCAAATATCCCTATTGTAGGATATCCTTACCTACTTAATATTCATTGCGTTGTTTTATAGGACTGAGTTACGGCACTCCCCGATGTGTGCACGGAGTGGATAGTGCCAAAGGCTTTTTGCTCTTTCTATGCTTTCCTGTTTTTTTCGAACATTTGAACAATAAATATTGTCTTTCTCCGTTTATATTTTATACATACAAAACTAATTTAAGTTCTGTCTTTGTTGGCGCGCTGTACGTAAGGCCTTGGTTTCATAACAAAAGTTAAAGTAACAACGTTGTAATGTCTGCTCTTTGCGTTGTTGCTTTTTAAGATGTACTGATAGAAAATTATTGCATTTTTAATTTGGGGCTTGGCTAAAGTACAACCCTTGTAGTGCATGGAGTGGTAAATGGCGAAAGCTTAATGCTCTTTGTCTGCTTTCCTGTTTTTTTCGAACATTTGAATTGTAAATATTTCCAATAACAAGTTTTATTTTACATATTTAGAACACTAAAGTATGTTTATTAATTTAAGAAAAAAGTAAAAAAAAAATTAGTTTTGTTTTTGTCGATGCGCCGTGCATTTTATTCATAAAAACTAATTTAAGGTTTATTACTCTTGGGGCGTTGTACGTAGGGGACGTGTGATGTCCACACATACTTCAAACTGACTTGCCGGCTGACGTTTGACGCTGCTTTGATTTCGCAACGATATTTAAAGTAACAACATTGTAAAGACTAGTGAATAGTTTAACTATGGAGCTGCGGCGTAACTTTGAAATTGTACACTTTAAAAATTATTGGGTCTTTGTGTGGACTGGCGTACGTCACATACCGTTTAGCACACGAAGACGTAAATGGTGAATGGCTTTATGCCCTTTCTACACTTTTCTGTTTTATTTGCATAATTAAATAATAATTAGTACCAATAACAATTTTTGTTGATGCGCCGTGCGTAGAGTGTATATAGGGGTTGGGGTGTCCACACACATACGATAGAAACGATAGAAACTATATAGATGACTGATATATATTTCGATGTACCGATCCAAAACATCGATGTTTTGTACACATCGAGTGAAACAGTACAACGGTATACTCTTTTTTGACACCTATGTAGATAGTTTATTCATTTCTGTCGCCGTCACAACAAATACCAAGATATAGAATACACAAGGAAGATCGAAATATTCTATAACACAACTTTTTATGCAAAGTATCACTAATTCGTACATAATTTTATTAAAAAAAAAAGTAAAAACAATGTATGGAATTAAGTAACCTTTATTGAAATTTTCGTAAGAACAAAAAAAAAAACAATAATTTTGCTAAGTCACTCATGACATTTTGTATTACCAGTGTTCGTTTCTCTCACGAACACTGGTAATAGGATAGGCTTTGCAAAGATAACAGTTTATTCAAAAGTTTGCCTTTCAGTCGACAAACCTACAGATGAGACTGAATTTCCTACCCGGTCAAGAATTTGTAAGCAATTATATGCAGTTAGGAAGCTGAATTTCATCTACCTATTGGGCTACGTAAATAAACAGATAATTAAACTTAGATAGAAACGTCAGATTTTACTGTTTTCCAGCTCTTGTGGACTAATTGTGTGTGTGTAGTTAAGTAATCTTTCCACAGAATATTTTTTCTTCAGCTTTGATAGACTGATCTGTGGAAACTCTGAAACAGATTCAACGGACTTTTTTGTACAATACTTTTCATGATTTCCTTGTTTAAACAGCCACAGAGCAAGCAAGTGATTCCGTTAAATGCATTTTCTTAAACCCGGGGTCCAAGATTGTGGCTATAGCCAAAGAAGTTACTCTCTCTCTCTATAGCACCCATTCTCTTGTCAATCTGTTTCAATATTAATACTGCAATTCTTGGACGAAAGACTCTTCGACTTTAAGAAGTTTACTTTTATAAGAAGACAATGTATAAGAGGTAATACTTTGCCGCTAGTGTAGGACTTATCACCTGACACTTTCTTAGTTGCGGCTCCAATTGGCCACAATTTACAAATTGTAAAACCGAAGAAAGAACAGATAATTCTGACGCAGTTAGCATAGGTGATGCATTTTTATGACGGATGATTATTGACGACGCCGCGAAACTCTAAAAATTACTCTATCATGAATTACCGTTCCACCTCGTCGGGTCCTGTATTCATTTCGCAACTTTCTGGGTTGCTTCACGTAATTCGTTACTGGCAATATTGATATGTCTAAACCGAGTTACTATCTCTTTTAGTTTAGTTATTTAGTTTTGATAACTAAACTAAAAGAGATAGTAACGTAAGACGAAGATTATATTATTGACGACGCTGCGAAACTCCAAATAATGCTCTATCATCAAGTACTGTTCCACTTCGATAGGTCATCTTGTGTTAATTATGTAATTTTCTAGGTTGCTTCTCGTTATTATTTCCTGGCAATAATGATTTGTTTAAACCAACCAACAGACATAGTGTCTGTTAGTTTAATTATCAAGTTTTGCAAATTAGTACACTGCATTTTGTGCAACAAAATTCAACGTATGTGTGTAACATGGTATATGGTTTTTGCCAATAGCTAAATCCTTCAGTACGTTATCTATGATTGCAACTGAAATTTCGTCACAATCTTAACCCCATTCAGCACAAGGTTTCAGCAACATTTCAACTAAGTATTCTATAGTATGGCGTTCATTTGACTCCTACACTCCAAGAGTGCTTGATAAAACATCAGAACACCATCACCGAAGTGTGCCTAAAAAAACTTGTCATGTTCATTGTTCCTAAAAAAACTTGTCATGCTCATTGTTTCAGACCACACGTGAATAGTAATGTATAATAATCAATATTTGACAACTTAGCTTTGAACAAATTGTTGTTGTGGTTGATAATGCTGCGTGTTTATCATCAACCCATCGAGTCAATGTTGTTTTATTAGTTTTATAATGTGGTGCATGAACTTAAATCAAAATGCGAAAACATTTATTTCCAAATGGTTGATTGTCTTTACATATTATATATTTAGGCGTTATTTATTTTAAATATTTGATCACCTCTCTCTGAAAAAGCGTAAATTTCTTTAAAAATTGACACGTAATCCAACTTTAGTTTTTGTGAAGCTAGTTGGTTAAAATGATTTCGATGAAAAACTAAAAAACTCGATACATCGAGTATTTCGAAAGCATTTCAAAACATCGGATCAATTCGATCATCGTTGTTTATCAAATATCCCTATTGTAGGATATCCTTACCTACTTAATATTCATTGCGTTGTTTTATAGGACTGAGTTACGGCACTCCCCGATGTGTGCACGGAGTGGATAGTGGCAAAGGCTTTTTGCTCTTTCTATGCTTTCCTGTTTTTTTCGAACATTTGAACAATAAATATTGTCTTTCTCCGTTTATATTTTATACATACAAAACTAATTTAAGTTCTGTCTTTGTTGGCGCGCTGTACGTAAGGCCTTGGTTTCATAACAAAAGTTAAAGTTACAACGTTGTAATGTCTGCTCTTTGCGTTGTTGCTTTTTAAGATGTACTGATAGAAAATTATTGCATTTCAAAATCAAAATCAAAATATTCTTTATTCAATTAGGCCATTTAAGCACTTTTGAATCGTCAAGTTACATATAAGTGTCTGTGGTGTCAGTCCTTACAGGAAGCTACCACCGGCTCGGAAGGCGGGTCTGCTGAGAAGAGCCGGCAAGAAACTCAACAGTTGCTCTTTTCAAAATATCAATTAAAGTAAATATATAACATAGCTTCCTGAGTGAGTACCAACAGCATTTAATCCCACGCACTCTTATCATTGTAGTATTCATGAATAGAATAATATGCTTTGCTTAACAATATATTTTTAACATTCACTTTAAATTTTTGAATTGGCAAATTTAAAATTACTTGTGGAATTTTTTATACATACGTGTACCATGTTCCATAAAAGATTTACTAACTTTTTGAAGACGAAAACTAGGAGTTATCAGCTTGTTTTTACTTCTTGTATTGATATCATGTCGGTCACTGTTTTTTAATAAAATGTGGCTATTTTTCCGAACAAGTATTGTATTATCATATATGTACTGTGATGCCACCGTAAGAATACCCGTTTCTTTAAAAAAATCTCTCAGGGATTCCCGAGCTCCCATGCCGTAAATGGCTCAAACTGCTCTTTTTTGAATTACGAATAAAGATTCGATATCTGCAGCATTGCCCCATAGTAATATTCCGTAGGACAATATGCTATGAAAATAGCTAAAGTAGACTAGGCGTGCAGTATCAACGTCCGTAAGCTGCCTCACTTTTCTAACAGCATATGCAGCAGAGCTCAGTCTGCCCGCAAGAGAAGACAGATGGGGGCCCCATTGTAGTTTCGAATCTAGGGACTCCCAAGAATATCAGAGTATCACAGAAATGGAGAATTTTACTATCCACGCTTAAATTAAACTTCTCTTTCCTAACATTCGGCATAGTAAATTCTATACATTTTGTTTTTTGTGCGTTTAATACTAAATTATTAGTATTAAACCAGTGAAGTATTTGCGACAGCGCACTATTCACTTCGTCATAGTTTTTTTTATAACGATCTACTTTAAAAATTAATGAAGTATCATCGGCAAATAGTACCACATCGCATAAATTATTAATGCAAAAGGGGAGGTTATTTATATAAATTAAAAACAAAAGAGGCCCTAGAATCGATCCCTGTGGGACACCCATCCGCAGAATGCTACCGGAAGACTTAACATTATTTAAGGTAACGTGCTGAATCCTGTTTCTCAGGTACGAAACAATGAGATCACGAGCACTGCCTTTGACTCCATAATGGCTAAGTTTGCGTAATAACGTATCGTGGTCTACGCAGTCAAAAGCCTTAGACAGATCACAAAACACTCCGACCGCATTTGTGAGTTTTCCCAAGCAGCAATATGCAATTATGGAGGGCAACTCCCGCATCTGTTGTAGATCTGCATCTAGTAAAACCATACTGTGCTTTATTTAGAATACTATTTCTATTGAAATACAAAGATAATTGATTAAAAAATATTTTTTCAAAAATTTTACTCAACGATGGCAATACTGATACAGGTCTATAATTGCTAGGATCACTATTTTCTCCGTTCTTAAACAATGGTACTACTTTACTGTTTTTCATGAGTTCGGGAAAAATGCCTTTGTCAACACATTATTAAATATCAATGCTAAGTGAGGTGCAATGATTGGTATAATAGAGCTTAGTAATCTAACAGATAAACCCCATAGATCACTAGTTTTTTTTACATTAAGACTTTTAAAAGATTTAATAATTTCCTCTGTGTTACATGTACAAACGTAAAAATAGTGGTATATTTATCAGTGTTACTTTGCAATAATTTAACGGCACCTGATGGAGATGATTTTAAGGAAGAAGTTACTTTAGTCGGTATTTCTGCAAAATAATTCTCAAATAAATTTTTAGAAACAGTTTTTGTTGTAAATATTGAATTAAACTCATTTAACATTAAATTAAACATATTATTATAAGACTTATTCGGATTTTCTTGAGAAGTGCCTATTTTTATATTATTAATTATATTTTCTTTTTAATGTTCTCTTGAAACAAATTTTGTCTGTTATCAGTGATTGGCCTCCATGTAATTTTCCGTGTACCATTTACCTGGTTGCCAACCACTGAAAACTTTAATCCGCAATGGTCGGAGCTTATATTATTTATAACTAGCTTATCTTCGACGTTACAGTGACAGAACACGTTATCTATACAGGTTGCTGAATTTGTTGTAATACGAGCAGGTTCGCGAAACATATTACTTTAATTAAATGATTTATATAAATTTAGAAAACGGCTACTTTGTGTTGTGTATTTTTACTTAAGTTACAAAGTTTTCTTAATACATCCTCCATTTTGTCCTCAAATAACTCATAATTACTTGATGGCGGTCGGTACACGCACACTATAACATACTGTTGAAACTCCATGCAGGACAATTCAATAGTACGTTCGACGGAGAGAGCCACAATGTCGGGGCGCGACTTACACACAATATCCTTCCTTATCAATATTAAAGAGCCACCGCGGATGGTTTTCTCTCTAACGAACGCACTTGACAGTTTATAATTTTCTATGTTAATAATGTTTGATACATTTGTCAACCAATGCTCCGTGAGACATATAATATGTATATTACATTTTTTAAGAAACAACTCCAGTTCTAATTCTTTGCCACCTAATCCTTGAATATTTTGATGTATTATATTAAATTAAAAAGGGGGGTTCACGATGGAAGGCTTGCTCGTAGCGACCCCTGCCAGCCCTCTAGAGGGCTGCAACATTCCATCAGCCACAATGTGCACCACACGAGCGCGCACTGATAGGGCATCCCCCAAGGCGACGCGCACCAGTGCGTGCGTTGGGGACCGCCACCCAGTACGCCATGTCCGGAGCTACAAATAGCTACGTGGAATGTAAGAGGAGGGATGGAAGAAAAGATGAATGAATTATTAGATGTGATGGAAGACAGAGATCTGGATGTTATTTGTGTGACTGAGATCAAGCGAAAAGGCAGTGACACGGCCGATTTACCTGGCAACCGGATCGCTCTCTGGGCCGGCGTACCAGAGAGCGAGCGAGGGAGTCGAGGTGTAGGCGTGTTATTGTCTTCTCGGTTGGTTAGTGCAATGATAGAGTACAAGGCGATCAACTCGAGGCCGCTTTGGGTGCGCTTCAAGCTGGGGATAACAAGAGTTTTCTTGTTAGCGGCGTATGCGCCGGTATCCTCAGCTCCATTATGCGAACTCGAAGAGTTTTGGAAGAGTGTGAGGGACGTTCTAGGTAGTGTTAGAGAGAATGAAAAAGTAATAATATGCGGTGATTTGAACGGATGGGTCGGAACTGCGCGTAGCGGTTACGAAGGAGTGCTAGGGAAGTACGGTGATAAGAGAATGAACGAGGCTGGACACAAACAAATTCACATGTATACGTGGGAGCGAACGGAAGAGAAAAGTATGATTGATCTATTCCTAGTGGGTCAGCGTATTCGTAGCCAAGTTATGGACACGCGAGTGTTTAGGGGTGCTGAATTGGGAACAGACCATTATCTAGTCGTAGCTAGGATAAGGGGTCTGTTCGCAGGTTGGCGCTGCCGCACCGGTTGTCCAAGCTTGGCTACGAATCATCGCATAAGAAGCTGGAAGCTTCAAGATCCACCGGTCAGAGAGGAATATCAAGAAAGATAGATAGATAGAAAAACTTTATTGCACACAAAATAAACATAACAAAACACAAAAGAAATAATACAACATACAGATTGTGCAAAGGCGGCCTTATTGCTAATAGCAATCTCTCCCAGACAACCCTTGAAGAGAGGAATAAAGTTATACAAAACCGGGCTTGTGCAAAGATTATTAAGAAGAAAGAATTAAAACATATACCTACTTCTAATACATACAATATAATAATATATATAATATACATATATTAAATAACAAATATATATGTTTATATACTACATACGTACCATATAAAATAAATATATATAACAAATATAAAATACATGATAAAAAAAAAATGTATATAATTACTGCTGAGAGCGGAGATAATTAAATAAACGACTTTTAAAAATATTTAAAGATTTGGAATGTCGAATATCTGACGGAACCGAATTCCATAGCTTAATAGCTTTTACAGTGAAGGATTCACCATAAAAGCACGTGTGAGCAGTCGGCAACGCTAATCGGTTATTAGTTCTTGACCGCAGTTCCAGGCGGTTGCGGCGGTGTCTAATAGTCAGCCAATTAAGCTTATTGCGATATTCGCTGACATGGTCAAATTTACGCAAGCCAAAGATAAATTTTTATACACATATTTTGTAACCTTTCCAGTTTATTAAGCTGAGCTTCCGTTACGTCTGGGTAACAACAATCTGCATAATCCAAGATAGGGAGGATGAGGGCATGCGTTAAAGAAATTTTAGTCTTAATGGGCATCAGATGCTTCCATCGCTTTAAGTAACCGATAGTAGCAAAGACTTTCCTACTAAGCTCCGTGATTTGGGTAGACCAGGAAAAAGAATTATCAAATATGAGGCCCAGATTCTTGACAGTGTTGCTGAGTGTAAGAAATGAATTATCAAAGCATATGGGACGTACAGGACTACGGTCGATCTTAGCTAATTTGGAAGAGCTTCCAACCAACATCACCTGAGATTTCGCAGGATTTACACGAAGCCCATAAGCATTGCACTAGGCGCAGATGTTCCGTAAATCAAGGTTAAGCTTGTCAATAGCGTCATTTATATTTTGAGGTGGAGCAGACACATACACTTGCAGATCGTCCGCGTACAAATGAAAGGAGGATGAAAGGGATTGGGAGATTGTATTGATAAATAAAGAGAATAATAACGGTGAGAGGACACTGCGGCACGCCAGAGGAGAGGGGATGGAAGGAGGAGAATTTATTATGGGCATGTAAACATTGATAACGATCGTACAAGTAACTATGAAACCACTCCACAGCATCAGTCGACAAATTAATCGAACGTAATACCGCCAACAGGAGTTCGAAATCAACCGTATTAAAAGCATTACTGAAATCAAGCAGAGCGACAATGCTCACATGCTTGTTATCCATATTAAAGCGTATGTCGTCGCAAACTTTGGTTAGAGCTGTAACTGTGCTGTGGCCTTTGCGAAAGCCAGACTGAAACTCAGAAAGAATGTTGTATTCGTGCAAGTAAGCGTTCAGTTGTGAATGGACAATACGCTCCAATACTTTAGATAAAAAAGGAAGGATGGAGATAGGGCGATAGTTAGCGAAAAACTCAGGATTTTTTATTTTAGGAATCGGGATTATATGGGCTTTACGCCAGGAACTAGGAAAGGTACGGGAGGATAAGGAGAAGTTGAATATATAGAAGAGTACAGGCAGAATAACACTAAGGGACAGTAGGATCATTTTATGGTTGATTCCGTCACTACCCATAGCATCTGATTTTATAGAAAATAAGTTATACCTTATGTCGTTACAATTAACGGGCGTGAAATGAAAAGAAGGATAGTTAGGAATAGGTAACGAAAGGATATGATTTAAAGAATCTTGTTTTGCTTTGCCATCCATAGGTACAGTGGTAGCAAAAAATGTGTTCAGAGCATTGAGATCTAGATTTTGTGAGATAGTTGTTGGTTGTGGTCCAATTCCAAGAGATTGTAGAAATTTCCAGGTCTTAGAATGGTAGAAATTTCCAGGTCTTAGAAGGGTTGTTATTTTCAATAGAAGAGTGAATGTACTGTCGCTGGGCATCTCTACAAACTTTACTGCAACGGTTACGGAGAAGCTTATAATTGGAAAGATTAGAATCGGTGGGATTTAATTTATATTTACATTTAGCCCGGTTACGTCTCTTCATTAGAGTTCTTATATCGTTCGTCAACCAAGGAGCAGGAAGATGCTTTAATTTAATGGGACGTAAAGGGGCATGTTTGTCAAAAAGTTCTGTCAGCAGGGAATTGAATATATCGAGCTTCTCATCAATTGTATTAGCGTTAAAGATAGTATTCCAATCAATAGTATCTAAATCAGACATGAATAAATCATTATTAAATATTTTGTAGCTACGACGCATTACTACCGTAGGTCTTAGCTTAGGGGACATATTTTGTAGGATAAGTAAATTAAATCGTGGTAAGAAAAACCTTCAGCTGGAAGTTCACCATGGTTATCAGTGTAATGCAAGGAGGAAACAAAACTAAGATCTAATAGGGATGGGGAACAATTTGGAAAATAATGAGTGGCTTTAGATGGAAGAACATTAAGGTTGGCACTGTTAACGACGTTTAAAAGTCGCTTGGAACGAACATCTTGCTTTATGAGGTACGTGTTAAAATCTCCCATGATAATACTGTGATCCGTAGTAGGTACAAGCAATTCCAATAAACTTTCAAAGTCATCAAAGTAGTCAATTTGAAGGGATGGACTATAGAAAACACCCAACAAAAGTTTGACTCGACCAAACCTCAAGACCTCAATAAAGAGATGCTCAGCTGATTCGGAGTAATTTGGATCAGACTTACTGAGTATAGTAAAGGGGATATGGTTACGAAGGTAGATGGCAACACCGCCTCCATCTTTACCTATGCGATCATTGCGTATTAAGTGAAAGTTAGGGAGTGAAAAGGAAGATGAAGGTAAGGAAGGCTTAAGAAAAGTTTCGGAAATTAAGATAGCATGAATATTAGCATCGCTAAAAGAAGTAACCAGGTCAGAGTAATATGCAGGGATACTTTGAGCGTTGATGTGAACAACGTTAAAGTTTTTAGGAAAGGAAGAGAAAATGGAGTTGAGGGACGAACTAAGGGGCGCGTATGGACTGGAAAAGCTATCACGTGAAGATAACGATAAAGCTGTGGTAAAGCTGCCAACATCATCATTGTCATCCCAGAAGAATGAATTAAGTCGTTGATATTGATATCCATTGTATAAATATATAAATATACAAATATGTACGAATATATATAAGATAATAATAAAAATATCAAATATGCACACGCAAAACAAAATTTTTCCTATCACACACCAGTATCAGTTAAGAATACCATTCCTAGTACATGACAATTTATAAATAGATATTAAGAGACGTAAAAAATAAATAAATAACCAAATACAAAAAAGAAAATAATGCACAATATATCATAAACAAATCAAAGTAATAAACAGATCCATTAAATATTACATGGTAAACTAAATCTCTCATGTTACAAAAATATGAAATCTAGTAGCCACTATAAATAATCAAATACCCAAAAAAAAAAAAACAAAACGAAATCTCAATAATAAATTAAAATAAAAAAAAAATCTATCACACAGTATACAAAAAAAATAGCAAAACACTGTAAGTACAGAATAACGCTATCAGTAGTGCACCTTTAACAGTTATACAAAATATTTGTAGTGAGCTGGCTTCGTAAATGCGTTCTAATGTTTTGATAAATGTCAATTAATTTCCACTTGTCCATTGACATCTGTCAGAAACATACAAAGTATAATTTATATTAAAATTTGTTTGTTTATGCGGGTATTAAAAGTGCAACTTATAAATAGAAATATACCTTACCAATAATATTCAGCATTACCATGTAGAATTTAAATATCAAATAGATATATTATTACACTACTTAAAAAAAAAAAAAAAGATGAAAGGGAACTATCACAACAATACAATAATTAAAGTAATAAAATACAGTTTAGGTTTATTTTTTTATCACTCTTTTAGCCCTAATATTAGTCGAGGCTTTGTCTTTATGAATAGGTAAGTGAGACTTTGAAGAACCAGGTATAGTGGCAGTCTTCAAAAGTGGATTATCACTGCCAGCAGGGACTATAGAGTTTAATTCAAGAATTGTTTTGACATCAATCTGTGAAGGATATGCTAAGCAGCATGGCCTAATATACATACAATCCTAGGAAAAGTGAATTGTTAGTCTTTATAGGGAAAAATAAAAGTCCAACATGTGTCCCTCCAGTACAACTCAGTGGGAAACTAATAAAGAGGGTAACTGAATTTAAGTATCTGGGACACATTATTACTGAAAATTTAAAGGACGATAAAGACATAGAAAGGGAGCGCAGGGCATTGGCTGTTAGGGCCAATATGCTGGCTCGAAGGTTTGCTGGTTGTTCATTGCCTGTTAAAATTACGCTATTTAAAGCTTACTGTCAAACATTTTACACCAGCGGCCTTTGGGCTAGCTTTACCCAAAAAGCAGACAATATTCTGCGTGTTCAATATAATAATGCGTTCAGGGCACTGTTGAGGCTCCCTTGTTACTGCAGTGCATCAGGCATGTTTGCAGATGCTCACACCGACGATTATTTCGCGATAATGCGTAAAAAGGTGGCGTCGGTTATACAAAGGGCAAGGGTAAGCACCAACAGTATCGTGAAAGTATTTGCAGCTCGATTGGACGGGCCGACTATAGAAAGATTTATCAGATTGCATGTTCAAAATGTAGGCAGGACCATCCCTCTATGGTATTGGTGTGTGTGGGTTTCCTATATACTGTGTGGCCTATTGTGCTATTAGAATTCTTTATGACTAAAACATCAAGGAAAGCTAAAGAATTATTTGCCTGTAATTCCATTGTAAACTGAGTCAATCAGTTTACAATGGAATTACAGGCAGCATTGTCAGAAGACCAACAAGCCACCCACAGTTGAGAGGCAACCAGCACTTTTACCATATGTAAAGGGTGTTACAGACAGGATCGGCAACATCTTAAGAAGAGCTTCTATTAAAACTATTTTCAAGCCTAACAAGAAAGTGAGCCAATTCTTGAGACCAGTGAAAAGTAATATTCCTTTGCAGTGTGCAGGTGTATACAAACTTGATTGTGACTGTGGCTTATCATATATAGGTCAAACAAAGAGAAGCATCGGTGTTAGGGTGAAGGAACACATCTCCGATGTCAAGAATGGGCATGTATCAAAGTCAGCTGTGTGTGAGCATTCATCGAACAAATCCAACCATTACAACAGGTTTGATAAACCCCACATACTCGCTAGGGAGAATAGATATATCCCTAGAATGATCCGCGAGGCTATTGAAATACAAAAACATCCTAATTTCAATAGAGAAGATGGTTGGAAACTTTCCACCACCTGGGACCCACTATTAAAAAATTTAAAATCCCCAGCACACCACACTAGAGGACCAGATACAGTTAGCTCATTCTGCAAGAATCCAGGGCAGTACGCGAGGCAATTAAGGAATCGTTGGCGGTAGTTTGTTATCCTTCCCCCATTTCCACTAATCCCATCCCTCTTTCCCGCGGTTTTTCCCTGTGAAGGGGTTTTGGAGGTCAGATGGCAGTCGCTCCATTTAAAAACCGCCAACCGCCACATTTATGGCAAAGAAAATAAAAAGAATGGGTACGGCTAGGGCGTCGCCGCTAAACGACGCGCAGGCACATCGCCCTACACCTGCGACAAGTGGGCCAGGACTACCGTGTCAAGTACGGGCACGGCTAAAGACGCGAGTACCCAGACGAAAACTCCGCTTTGCAACGTGGAATATTGGCTCTCTTACTGGACGATGCAGAGAACTCGCAGATGTACTCACGAGACGTCGGGTCCAGTGCGCTTTCCTCGAGGAAACTCGCTGGAAGGGCAATAAGTCCCGTAACATCGGACAGGGTTACCGGCTTATATACACTGGGTCACCTTCTGGTAAAAACGGTGTGGCGGTAGTGATTTCTGAAGAGCTTCAGAATGGACTCCTCGAAGTTGACCGTCGCTGAGATCGCTTGATGCGGGTAAAGGTACTGATTGAGGGAGTTACCACAAACTTAATCAGTGCCTACGCCCCCCAGGCGGGCTGTAGCACGGCTGAAAAGGAGTCATTTTGGGAGCAGTATGAAGAGGTTCTACTTGCTATACCGTCTACCGAAGTAATTATAGTTGGAGGAGACTTAAACGGCCACGTCGGTAAGGCTGCAGACACGTATGAACGTGTTCACGGTGGTTTCGGACACGGTCTTCGCAATACAGAGGGCAAAAATATTCTAAGAACCTGTATTGCGTCTGATCTGGCCGTTGTGAACACATTCTTCCAAAAGAATCCTCAGCACCTTATCACGTATAAAAGTGGGTCCCACTCAACGCAAATTGATTATTTGTTGACCAGACGGTGTCATATGGGCAGGGTTACTAACTGTAAGGTCATTCCAGGTGAAAGCTTGACGGCCCAACATCGTCTTCTTGTCATGGACTTTAACATCACTCCAAAGAAGAAAGTAGCCGAGAAACGTAGGCCTCGGATCAAGTGGTGGTTGCTGTATGGACCGATGCAGACCGACTTCCTAGCAGAGGTAAAAAGTCGAAATCTTACGACTAACACCGAGACTGCTCAGGATGCTTGGGATCGAGCTCAGTTAGCAATCATTGCGGCAGGCAGACGAGTTCTTGGCGTTTCTAAGGGAGGACGTGTCATCGACAGGGAGACATGGTAGTGGAATGACAAGGTGCAGGAGGTGATTCGTGAAAAGAAGGCTGCCTTTAAGAAGTGGCAGAAATCCAACTCTCCTGAAGACAGACTGGAGTACATAGTAGCAAAACGTGTCAGCAAAAAAGCTGTAGCCAGAGCCCGCAGTGAGAGTTTATCACCATTATATGATAAACTTGAAACTGCGGAGGGGCAGAAGCTCATATACAAACTGGCCCGTGGCCGGGATAAAGCGACGCAAGATATCGCAAAATGACTTTGCGTCAAAGATTCCCAGGGCACGTTGCTGTGTAATCCCGCTTCTGTGAAGGAGAGATGGAGATGCTATTTCCAGGAGCTGCTGAACACTCAGCATCTGTGCAGTCTTCATCACGACCCACCAGCCTAACCTCGGACTTGTTGCCCCAATAACCTTTGACGAAACTCGGAATTGCCTTAGACGCATGAAGAACGGAAAAGCGGTGGGGCCTGACGAAATTCCGATCGAAGCGTGGAAATCGTTGGGCTCTCTTGGTGTGCTCATACTTACTGACCTTTTTAACCATATCTTGAACACTGGAAAGATGCCACACCAGTGGCGGCTTAGCTTTATTACCCCTATTTACAAGGGAAGGGGCAGTGTCCAAGATTGTGGTAGTTATAGGGGCATTAAGCTTATGAGTCACACCATGAAGCTCTTCGAGCGCATTATCGATATCAGGCTCCGCCGAGAGTGTACTGTCTCTGAGTCTCAATATGGGTTTCAGCCTGGATCGGGTACTATGGACGCCACTTTTGCCCTCAGAACTTTGATGGAGGCATACACGGAAAAGAGGAGAACTCTGCATGTGGCTTTTTTAGATCTGCAGAAGGCCCTTGACTGTGTGCCTCGTCAGTGTATCTGGTGGGCATTGCGTTTGAAAGGGATCCCTGAGGCCTATATTGAGATTATCAAAGATATGTATCACAATTCCGCTTCCATGGTTAGGACTGCTGTTGGCGACACCATACCTTTCCAGATTACAGTAGGGGTTCACCAGGGCTCAGCTCTTAGCCCATTCTTATTCAACGTAGTGCTAGATACTGTCTCGGCTCACATCCAAGACCAGCCTCCGTGGCTAATGATGTATGCCGATGACATAGCACTCGTTGAAGAGAACCGGCTGATGCTAGAGCGTAAAGTGAACCTCTGGAATGGTACGCTTGAGAACGGCGGTCTTAAACTAAATGTGTCGAAAACCGAGTACGTGGTTTGCGGGAGACTGGACTCGAGCACTATCCATATAGGTACTGAACCAGCCGTTAAGTCGGAAAAGTTCAGGTACCTCGGATCCGTTATGCACGAGTCTGGAGGCATCGATCACGACGATCACGGTCGGATAAGCGCTGCCTGGGCCAAATGGCGGGAGGTCACTGGTGTGGTCTGCGATCGCAAAATTCCAACCAAACTCAAGGGGCTGATATATAAGAGCATCGTTCGACCGGTTCTTTTATACGGCAGCGAATGCTGGCCAGTACTATCTCGGCACACTCAGGAGCTTCATGTCACGGAAATGAAGATGCTGAGATGGATGTGCGGCGTAAAGCGGTCTGACCGCATACGTAACACATTCATTCGAGGTAGTCTTGGAGTCCGTGACATAGCGGATAAGCTCCAAGAGCGTCGCCTGAGGTGGTATGGTCACGTTGCGCGCCGGCCTAGGAACTATGTCGGACGCAAGTGCCTTGATATGTCTGTCCCTGGAGTGAGACCTCCCGGACGCCCAAGGAAGCGCTGGTTGGATGTCGTGATGCAGGACATGAGAGCCAATGGTCTAACCACTGAGGACGTAAAAGATCGTGCAAAGTGGAGTAGGCTCAGTAGAAAGGCAGACCCTGGCACAGCAAGCCGGGATTAATGCCAGGAAGAAGAAGAAGTTTGATATAATAATTATATCAACTGACAGACAAATGCCACCTCAGTCTACCCGTGACCACGGACTACTGTAAAGTGTTCGAAACGTCGGGTTTCCCAAAAATGTTTACCATTCAATATACGCGATTAATCCGTTTAAAAGTGTTTCATTTAAAATATAGTTCTTAAGTTTTTCTATTGTACTAACCAACTATGAGCCTGATGTTGCTTGAAAATAAAAGATTTTAATTTTTTTTATTTTATTTTTTATTTTTTGATGCGATTGTGTAAACCGTCAGCACCCATAATCACTACAGATCCGTTCTTCGTCCAGCATTTAGAAACCCCTAAGCGCTGTCGAGCTGTTACAAAAGTGTCATGCCGTTCCTTGGTGAGGAACTCAGATAAAGTTATTCCAGAGTTCTTAAGACCGGTCTTGGCATACCATACTTTGTTTCTTAGAGCAAGGTCGTGAAATTTTACCAAGATGGCCCTTGGCTTGCTAGAAGATGTGTGTCCGAGACGTTGGCATCGGCTAATGCTATTAAGTTTTATATCTGGCATTTTAAGGTGTTCAGAAAGAGTTTTGACAACAGTCGAGGCCACATTATCATTAGTAGTGTTCTCTGAAATACATGGATTAGAAGGATTTTTCTCCGGGATCTCATTTCCATTTCATCAAATTTACTAGCTAAAACACTAAGTTGCAGTTGAAGAGCTTCTAAAGCACTCATAACAAAACTTCTGAACATATTAAACTGAGATGTAATGTTAGAAGATGGACTTGCTGCGGGAATTGGTGTGCTATTAAGATTTTGTTGAAACTCTGCCATTATTGATTTAAACAGCTCTTTTAGTTCAGAAATATTGTGCTTTAAGGATTCCATTACTTTAATATGTAACTAGTATCTTGTGGTAGAAGTGAAATTTCAATAAAGTTTTCTTACTGATTTGTATTTGAAGTTATTTATCTCTGTAGATATGAAGTAGAGGATATAGACACTGGTAGGTGTAGGAACTTTTAACACATCACTTTAGTACTTAATATATTAACAGAAATTAATAAAATTAAGAGCATAAAAGACGTGTGTACACTCTGAGCAACTACCCGCGAAAAAAAAAAGTTTCCAAAAAGTTAGACAGCTACGAATCTGGAGGTGAAAATATCGAAGTATGCTGGCAGAACCTAAGGAATTGTATGACGGAAATAGCGGCAGAGGTATGTGGTAAAGGGAAAAGAGGCTTTAACAAAAAGCGAGATGAATGGTGGGATGATGAAGTGAAAGATGTAGTAGGAAAAAAGAGGAAAGCATGGCAGGATTATAAAGCCTCGGGTAAGGATAAAAGCATGAGAGAGATAGAAAGAAAGAGTATAAGCTGCAAAAACACCAAACGAAAGTACTGATAAAGATGAAGCGTGAAAACTCTGAGAAAGAAAGAGATGAAAGGTTAACAAACAACTTTCGGGAAAACACAAAGCTTTTCTGGCGAGAAGTGAGTGGTTCCCGGAGTTGCTCGCTAACCTGTAGAATTAATGAGGTGCTTTCGAAAGACGGTGAACTTTTAACTGAACAACCACAGAATTTTACAAGGAGATGTATGAATGTGATGACGCCTCTGCCTCAAGTAACAGCGAAACGCTGAGACTTGATGTAGCGGATGGCGAAATCAGTATAAAAGAAGTTGAGAGTGCCATACGAAGTTTGAAATGTGGTAAGGCAGCGGGAGCAGATGGAGTTACTGCCGAGATGATCAAATATGGTGGGTCACGCGTTTTGGACCTGTTCTGGTTTCTGTGCAATTTATGCTGGAAATCCGGGGAGGTCCCAGACGATTGGCGAGGTGCAGTCATCGTGCCTTTGTATAAAGGCAAAGGTTCACAGATAGATTGCGCAAGCTATAGGGCTATCAGTTTGATTAGCTTAGGTAGTAAAGTGTATGCTAAAATATTAGCGAGAAGAATGCAAGATAGATCTGAAAGGCTGTTGTGGGAGGCCCAGGGAGGCTTTAGACCTGGAAGAGGTTGTATGGATCAGATCTTTTCCCTCCGCATGATTACGGAAAAATTTTTGGCAGTAAACCAAAAAGTTTTCTGTGCTTTTGTGGACTTGGAAAAGGCGTTTGACAGGGTTGTAAGAAAGAGATTATGGGTGATACTGCCCCGGTACAATGTGAGCGGACCCTTGCTGCAGGCTGTAAAGTCTTTTTACAGAGATCACTCAGCCTGCGTGCAAGTAGGAGCTGGCATGTCGCCTTGGTTTGATCCAATCGGGTGTTAAACAAGGTTGCGCCATGTCAGCTTGGTTGTTCAATTTGTATTTGGACAGCTGTCTTCATGGAGTGAGACAAAGTGACATGGGAGTGAAAGTAGGTACCTCGAATATAAATTGCCTGCTGTACGCAGATGATGCAGTGCTTATTGCATCATCAGAAAGCGAGTTGCAGGCATTGGTTACCACTCTGAAAGAAGGATGCGCGAATAATAGTCTAAGCCTGAATGCGAATAAGACGAAGGTTCTGGTATTTGAAAGAAATGAAGAAAGAACAGTTTGCAAGGTCAGTGTAAATGATAAGATATTAGAACAAGTGAATGAGGTAGTATATCTGGGAATATGGTATCGGTATGTTTAGCAGAGACGGTAGATACGAAATGGATGTGGAAAGGCGTATTGCTGCCGGTAACAGAGTTAACGGTGCCTTAGCTGCATTGTTGAGACGGCGAAACGCGTTTGGCCGTACACAATGCAGTGTTGGTATCGACACTGTTATACGGCAGCGAAACGTGGGTATTACAGAAGAAGAATGTAAGAAAGATGATTGCTGTAGAGATGCGATCTCTTCGTCGGATATGCGGAGTCAGTTTATCTGATCGCATATCCAATGAAGAAATACACAGAATGGCAGGTACTAGCGTGGATGTCACAGTGAGAATGAAGAAGAACGTGCTCAGATGGTTTGGGCACGTCGAAAGAATGAGTGACGAAAGAATGGTAAAAAAGATTTATGAAGGAAAAGTGAGTGGTAAGAGAGGGAGGGGGAGACCTCGGTTGACCTTCGAAAACATAGTATCGACGATACTGGAGGAAGGTCACGTAAAAAGCATGAGGGCCCCCGGAGGTCATGTATGAAAAGGTCGAAAAGGTCAGGCGAAAGAGGTATGCCGAGACCGTAGGGTTTGGCGCTCCGTTCTCTCTGCCTACCCCGCTAGGGATATAGCGTGAAGCTAAGTAAGTAAGTAAGTAAGTATATTAAATTAATATTGCTTAGGCTGTCTTTATATTTAGTTTAAACTACAACTGGATGTGTCAATATTTAATAAGTTATAATTTTTAGTTATACCATGTATAACGGGTTTTTGTAAATTGTATGCTACTAAAGTAGCAATTTGTTTCTTATAAACTAATGGCAGATACAATGTATCTCTTGTCAGCTTACAACTATATCTAAATAAAATATCGCGTCGCTATGACGGTATGTCGTATTATATATGGTCATATTTAAATTAAATATGTATCTATTTTGTTTGTCTATCAGAGAACAAGAATATGGAAATGAACAAATTATAAACTTACATTTAGTTTCCTTATTCATTTCAATTAGCTTTTCCATACTTCTAATAAATTAGCTTTTCCATACTTCTAATAATTTTTAATTTGGGGCTTGGCTAAAGTACAACCCTTGTAGTGCATGGAGTGGTAAATGGCGAAAGCTTAATGCTCTTTGTCTGCTTTCCTGTTTTTTTCGAACATTTGAATTGTAAATATTTCCAATAACAAGTTTTATTTTACATATTTAAAACACTAAAGTATGTTTATTAATTTAAGAAAAAAGGATTTTTTTTTTAAATATTAGTTTTGTATTTGTCGATGCGCCGTGCATTTTATTCATAAAAACTAATTTAAGTTTTATTACTCTTGGGGCGTCGTAGGGGACGTGTGATGTCCACACATACGTCAAACTGACTTGCCGGCTGACGTTTGACGCTGCTTTGATTTCGCAATTATTGGATCTTTGTGTGGGACTGGCGTACGTCACATACCATTTAGCACATGAAGACGTAAATGGTGAATGGCTTTATGCCCTTTCTACACTTTTCTGTTTTATTTGCATAATTAAAAAATAATTAGTACCAATAACAATTTTTGTTGATGCGCCGTACGTAGAGTGTATATAGGGGTTGGGGTGTCCACACACATAGATAGAAACGATAGAAACTGTATATAGATGACTGATATATATTTCGATGTACCGATCCAAAACATCGATGTTTTGTACACATCTAGTGAAACAGTACAACGGTATACTCTTTTTTGACACCTATGTATGATGATATGATAATTTATTCATTTCTGTCGCCGTCACAACAAATACCAAGATATAGAATACACAAGGAAGATCAAAATATTCTATAACACAACTTTTTATGCAAAGTATCACTAAATTGTACATAATTTTATTAAAAAAAAAAGTAAAAACAATGAATGGAATTAAGTAACCTTTATTGAAATTTTCGTAAGAACAAAAAAAAACAATAATTTTGCTAAGTCACTCATGACATTTTGTATTACCAGTGTTCGTTTCTCTCACGAACACTGGTAATAGGATAGGCTTTGCAAAGATAACAGCTTATTCAAAAGTTTGCCTTTCAGTCGACAAACCTATAGATGAGACTGAATTTCCTACCACGGTCAAGAATTTGTAAGCAATTATATGCAGTTTAGGAAGCTGAATTTCATCTACCTATTGGGCTACGTAAATAAACAGATAATTAAACTTAGATAGAATCGTCAGCCACAGAGCAAGCAAGTGATTCCGTTAAATGCATTTTCTTAAATCTGGGGTCCAAGATTGTGGCTATAGCCAAAGGAGTTACTCTCTCTCTCTATAGCACCCATTCTCTTGTCAATCTCTTTCAATATTAATACTGCAATTCTTGGGCGAAAGACTCTTCGACTTTAAGAGGTTAACAGCCGGTTTCTGAATTGAGAATTTGACGTTAAGCAAATGTCAAACCGTGCTCAACGGCTAATTAAGCAAATTTTTGTTTCTGATTTGAGTTTTCTCAAACCATAAACAATATTTGAGAATGTCACTGATCACCGTGCTCAACTCATACTTTAGAACGGATATTGCGTTTCACAACTGAGTAAAACTCGTTTGACAGTTCTCAAACCATACTTAAATCAGTCAAAAGTTAAGCGAGCGTAATTGGCTACTTAACCTGTGCTCAAATACTTTTCTTGCGATTTTTGTGAAGAAAATGTTTTTGTTTTGCATCGATATTATTTATCTATCAGTAGATTGATATTCTTGAGATAATTAGCGATGACGATACATCGTTGTCGTCTTTGGAGATATCTCAACTGCGTCCACGCAACTACGACGCTTTCGCAGAATACAAAGAAATGGACCAGATTTCTTCATTGAAATTCGTGAAGAACAATTTATGAGTCACTTCCGCTTCACCAAAGGGTGCCGTCAAATTTGTTCAGGGCCAAATCAAACTAAAATTAATGCAAAACATACAACGCCGGAATTACAATCATCATATTGTTAATAAGATGATATATGAAATAATTATTGATAGTTTTAAAATGTAATGCAATAGGAAGCTTTTAGACAGTTTGCTGTGAAGTAGTGAAAGCGACATGTGAGATAGCATTGCTAAATAGTAAATATTTTTGAAGCCCACTGTTAGAGAAAGACCAAAGGTAGCGTAGGGTAACAGTGGATTTTGCACACACATTAATATAGCTTTATCAAGAGGAAACAGCTGAAAAAAAAAGAAAGGGACATCTTTCTGTTAAAATGTTCAGGTTGTATTTGGTGCTAACTTAAAGATTCAAATCGTTGTAGCTAGTTTGCAGCTCAGTGGCTATAAAGTGCTTAAGATTTTTGATGCTACCTTTTTTGAAACCAACTACACCTCAAGAAGCATCCAATTGAGCCCATATAATAACAACAAACACATAGAGAAATTTTGGTGTCTTAAAAAGGAGGTTGTTACGCCTTCTTGTGTTAAAAGTTGTATTGTGACTTGTTCTGTTGCATAACATGCATACTCATCTTGATGGAAACATTGAAATGAACTTCATGAAGCATTAAGTACCAAAGCCCATACACAACATTTTGCTGTGAGAAGAAGAGATTTTACATCATAGAATTATATATACCTCACATTATATGAGTGCCTCTTCACATGTGTTTTATAACTGTAGTGTTTTGAATTGCTTACCTGACTGTTGTGTTGTTATTAAAAATAAATTATAAAACATTTAAAATTTTCAACATATGAGACTTGTCCGTCTGAATTTGGACTTTATCAGTTAAAATGAGATCAGTAAAATGTTAAGTGTTAAATTAAGTTATTGTAAATAGGTATTTTGTGGATTTTGTCAACATAAAAGGCTAATAAGTAAAACACTTCTTGAATGAAAATTGTTTTTTATTAAACTAATTAAAATCAAATATATGGATAATATAAAATATCAACATAAGTATAAATACTTAAGATCAAGTTATTTGTAAATATTTCTTATAATTCTATTATATCATATGGGGTCTATTTAAGTACAGTTGAAAGTATTTAGCAATAACTCTGAGTAAGCAGGAGTATAGAAACGACCACCTGTTTGGGAGTAGAAATAATTTTAACAGAATTGCATTACATTTATTTGGAAAAAATATAAAATGCATTACATTTATTTGCATTACATTACATTTATTTGGAATTTGCATTACATTTATTTGGAAAAAATATAAAATGTAAAAGAACAATTACTGTTTTGTTAAAGTAAGGTAACTTTTTCATTTACATGCTTCTTTTAATATTTTAATTGACCATTTACAAAAAAAGGTCAATAATATTAATTTCAACAGTCTACAAGTCACTAAATAAGTTGCTTTTTGTAGTAACCAGTATTTATAATTGAAAATACAGTGGATACTCTTAAAAAATATATATTTCTCAGTTTGCTCGCTACCAGTCAATGGTTGTGTTAAGAAGTTATTTATTAGTAGTTAGTTATTTTTGAAGACAACTGCTCAACGAATCCTTTTTTTAACATTTATATAATTTTGGTGTGACATTTTTGGGATTTCAATAAAATGATTTTAAGCACTAGTTTATTATTATTATTTATACGTTTTCCATTAAAAAATCCTTTCTTGTGCAGTGCTAAATATTGTTATTTGTGCTGTTCGTGGTGTATTTATTATGCTGTTGTATTTCATAACCACATATTCCCTATTTTTGTTGTTGCATAAAATATGCTCCTGTCTTCTTACAATCAAAGTTTCGGCATCTGAAGCATAATAATTAAATCTAAAAGTAAAATATTACAACAATAATGCCATATTGAGAAGTGTAAACTTTTTTTTAGCGGATATGTACTTGCCTTTCTATAATTAAACGCAGATTCTTTTTTTTTTCATAGTATCGTTAGGTTACTTCTTACTTTTATTGTTGTGCCCATTTATTATTATTTAAGCTAGAAACAGAAATAAATAACTTCGTTGCTTATATTTTCCTCAGTTAGATATTAATAGTCCGTTTCACGTAAGAAATGTACTACATGATTTATTATTTTTATTATAAATAATTTTTATTTTTATTTTTATTTTAAGTTTTTTATAGCACAACTACAAGAAATAATGATATTACATACACGTTACACATTTTGGAATGTTGATTTTGTTTTACAAATTTAAAAGATTACCGGTAAGTATCGGTTTTTTAAACGTATATCGGAACGTAAAAGCCGTGCTCAAAGGGATTTGAGCAAATGATCAGTTGATTACAGTTTAACGAATGTACGTTTTGAAGTGTGAAACGCAAAAAAGTTAACTTCGTGCTTAAACATTTGACAATACTCAGATGAGTATTCGCGGTTTTCTCAATTCAGACACCGGCCATTACTTTTATAAGAAGACAATGGATAAGAGGTAATACTTTGCCGCTAGTGTAGGACTTATCACCTGACACTTTCTTAGTTGCGGCTCCAATTGGCCACAATTTACAAATTGTAAAACCGAAGAAAGAACAGATAATTCTGACGTAGTTAGCATAGGTGGTGCATTTTTATGATGGATGATTATATTATTGACGACGCCGCGAAACTCTAAAAATTACTCTATCATGAATTACCGTTCCACCTCGTCGGGTCCTGTATTTATTTCGCAACTTTCTGGGTTGCTTCACGTAATTCGTTACTGGCAATATTTATATGTCTAAACCGAGTTACTATCTCTTTTAGTTTAGTTATTTAGTTTTGATAACTAAACAATGGCCGGTTTCTGAATTGAGAAAACCGCGAATACTCATCTGAGTATTGTCAAATGTTTAAGCACGAAGTTAACTTTTTTGCGTTTCACACTTCAAAACGTACATTCGTCAAGCTGTAATCAACTGATCATTTGCTCAAATCCCTTTGAGCACGGCTTTTACGTTCCGATATACGTTTAAAAAACCGATACTTACCGGTAATCTTTTAAATTATGTATTATTTTAATTGTAAAACAAAATTAACATTGAAAAATGTGTAACGTATATCATTATTTATTGTAGTTGTGCTATAAAAAACGTAAAATAAATATATAAATAAAAATATTTATAATAAAAATAATAAATCATGTAGTACATTTCTTACGTGAAACGGACTATTAATATCAAACTGAGGAAAATATAAGCAATGAAGTTATTACTATTTCTAACTTTAATAATAATAAATGGGCACAACAATAAAAGTAAGAAGTAATCTAACGATACTATGAAAAAAAAAGAATCTGCGTTTAATTATAGAAAGGCAAGTACATATCCGCAAAAAAAAAAGTTTATACTTAATAATGGCATTATTGTTGTAATATTTTACTTTTAGCTTTAATTATTATGCTTCAGATGCCGAAATTTTGATTGTAAGAAGACAGGAGCATATTTTATGCAACAACAAAAACAGGGAATATGTGGTTATGAAATACAACAGCAAAATAAATACACCACGAACAGCAAAAATAATAATATTTAGCATTGTACAAGAAAAGATTTTTTAATGGAAAACGTATAAATAATAATAATAAACTAGTGCTTAAAATCATTTTATTGAAATCCCAAAAATGTTACACCAAAATTATATAAATGTTAAAAAAAGGATTTATCGAGCAGTTAGTTGTCTTCAAAAATTAAACGAAGAATTCTTAACACAACCATTGACTGGTAGCCAAGCAAGCAAACTGAGAAATATTAAAAGAATCCACTGTAATAAGTATTTTCAATCATAAATACTGGTTACTACAAAAAGCATGTTATTTAGTGACTAAAAAATGTAATATTCTCAAAACAGAATATTTTTTAACTTGTAGACTGGTTGAAATTAATATTATTGACCTTTTTTTTGTAAATGATCTATTAAAATATTAAAATAAGCATGTGAATGAAAGAGTTACCTTACTTTAACAAAACAGTAATAGTTCTTTAACATTTTCTATTTTTTCCAAATAAATGTAATGCAAAAGGTTGTCAGTTCTGTTGAAATTATTTCTTCTCCCTATCAGGTAGTGGTTCCTTTACTCCTGCTTATATAGAGTTATTGCTAAATACTTTCAATTGTAGTTATTCAAATAAAACCCATATGATATAATAGTATTATAAGAAATATTTACAAATAACTTGATCTTAAATGTTATTATATACTTTTGTTGATATTTTATAATATTATCCATATCTTTGATTTGTAACATTTTAATCAGTTAAAATAAAAAACAATTTTCATTCAAGAAGTGTTTTATTTATTAGTCTTTTATGTTGACAAAATCTACAAAGTACCTATTTACAATAACTCAATTTAACACTTAACATTTTACTGATTTCACTTTAACAGATAAAGTCCAAATTCAGACGAACATGTCTTATATGTTAAAATTTAAAATGCTTTATAACTTATTTTTAATAATAACACAACAGTTAGGTAAACAATTCAAAACACTACAGTTATAAAACACATATGAAGCGTCTTTGCGCTCAAATAATGCGAGGTATATAATTATATGATGTAAAATCTCTTCTTCTCACAGCGAAATGTTGTGTATGGGCTTTGGTACTTAATGCTTCATCAAGTTCATTTCAATGTATCCATCAAGATAAGTATTTATGTTTTGAAACAGAACAAGTCACAAAACAACTTTTAACACTAGAAGGCATGAAAATCCCCTTTTTAAGACACCAAAATTTCTCTATTGTGTTCGTTGTTATTATATGGGCTCAATTGGATGCTTCTTGAGGTGTAGTTGATTTCAAAAAAGGTGGCATCAAAAATCTTAAGCACTTATCAAGTTTAAGTTTTAGTTTTATCAGCAACGGTTTGAATCTTTAAGTTAGTAACCTTTTTTTTTTTGTGACGCTGGGACATGCTTTTGCGCAGACCATCCGTGCGCAGAAATACGGACGGATGGTACTGTGGGACTCATCGAGATGAATTCCGATACTACCCACTAAAACCCAGCGGAAACATCACCACCTGAGTCGAGACGCCGCAGGATCGCTCGCGCATGCCACTACGACACCTCGGTGAAAGGCCCACATATTGCGAGCCACCATCGTAAGCAGTCATATAAGGATGGCTCCGTCCCCTATCCCTCTCAACTTCAATAACTGAGTGCAGCAGGGCCTCTAGGGTAGGGGTAGTTGGAGATACGTGTACTGCCTTCTCCTACCCCCTGTTGTCCGACGACGGAATGGGTCGGCATTTTCTTGGGACTCTCGAACCCGCTCCGCGGCCTCTTTCAATGAGATGACAGATTCGGAGAAAGAGACCATGGCAGACCAGCACCTTTCACTTTCCAGCATGGCCCCCACCACACTGGATAGCGAGAGGTCTCTTCCTACTATAGTCATCAAGGCTTGTCGTTGTGAAGCCCAAGCAGGGCATTCAGCCAGAGTATGATGAGCTGTGTCAGAGGGGGCATCACACTCATGGCACGCTGGCGACAACTCCCGACGTGCAATTTGGTGCAGGTATTTGCCAAAGCAACCATGCCCCGTCAGTACCTGCACCAGTCTAAACGTCAGAACCCCAAAGTCCCTGTTCACTCAGCGTTCTAGGTGAGGGCGAACCGCTTCCACCGTAGGAAGACCTGCCACCGGTGACTTCAGGTCCAACTTCCATCGTCGGATCAGGGCTTCGTCTGCTCTCCTCCTGACCCGCACGATATCTCCCGTCAATGGGTGTTCACCTCGCGACCGCTCACTTGAACGGAATGCGTGATCTTTAGCAATTTCTTCCGCCTGTAACTCCCAAGGCGGATCTCCTGCCAGGAGAGTAGCCGCCGTCCAAGACACCGTACGGTAGCCCTGAATAGCTCTCACCGCTATGACCCGCTGTGCTTTTCGCAGTTGGGTCCTATTACGAGCGCTGAGAGAATCTGCCCATACAGGAGCACCATACAGTGCCATGGATCTCAACACGCCTACATACAGCAGTCGGCATGGAGAACCCGGCCCACCGATATTCGGGAGTAGCCTACCGAGGGCCCCGGCGGTGTTCACAAGCTTCGGTACAAGTTGAGCGAAGTGCGACGCAAAAGACAAACGACTATCCAGAGTCAGGCCCAGATATTTCATCTGAGCCCGTACTTCCACCTCTTGCCCTTGAATGCTAAGAGTGGCCCCAGGGGGTGCCCCCTTGCGCGGGCCGTGGAACAAGAGAGCCTCCGTTTTGGGAGCGGATACCCTTAGTCCTAGCGCTTCAATGCGAGTGACAACGCTTTGGATGTAGATTTCGGCTAAACGTGCCGCCTCATTGTAATTGGCTCCCCGGGTAATGACAAGAGTGTCATCGGCGTAACAAATAACGCATATCCCGAGGGGTAGGTGACAACGCAGGAGCCAATCATATCCGAGATTCCAATGTATCGGACCTAATACCGACCCTTGTGGAACCCCAGAACTAACTCTTTGACGATGCATTTGTCCGTCTCTCCCCGTCCATAAGACTACTCTTTCCTGGAAGTAATTATTCAATAGCCGCCGGATATAGAAGGGCACACCATGGTAACGGAGTGCCTCTCGTAACGTCTCAAACGGCATGCTATTAAAGGCATTAACTGCGTCTATTGATACAGCGAGAAGAACATCTCCGTCAGCAATTGCGGCCAACGCCCGAGTCTTCAGGGCGTTTAGGGCGTCGATGGTTGAACGACCGGCCCTGAAACCGAACTGGGCATCTGACAGACCCGGGCCTACCTCCTCCAGATGGTTAGTGAGACGAGCAGCGATGATCTTCTCCAATATCTTGCCCATGTCCTTAAGCAGCACTATAGGCCTATACGCTGAAGGAGAGTCCAGAGGACCACCCTCCTTGCGCAATAAGCATAAGCTTCCTTCTTTCCAGATCTTCGGAAACTGTCCAGATGAAAGGCACTGGTCAAGCAATATCCGAAGATTATGGCTTAGGTACTCTAGGGCGACGCACAGCACTTTCCCTGGAATACCATCAGGTCCTGGAGCTGTCTTTTTGGCCCTTAATCTACCAACAGCTATTGCCATTTCCTCTTCAGAAATAGGTGCCACTAAAAGTTCTCCCTCCTGCGCTGAGAGAGGGGCCATCCTGGGAGGAACAAAATCTGGGAGATCCGAAAATAACTCCTCAATAACGCGTGCGAGGAAGGCTGGAGGTAGGGTCTCCGTCACCGGGGCGCCGTGGACACGCAATTTTTTTCGCACTGCGAGATATGGGCGTCCCCACGGATCTCTGTTTAAATTCGCTAGTAATTCCTCTCGCGCTTGGCACTTCGCTAAGCGGATGGCGAGTTGTAGAGCTTTTTTCTTCTCTATGTAAAGCCTCTTTAGCTGGTCCTCGAGGGCAGAGTCATAATTATTTCTTCTTCTGCACCTTACGTACGCACGTCTAGCCCGGTTGCATGACGCACGCAGCTCCGCAACTTCAGGCGTCCACCAGTATACTTGGCGACGGACCGAACCTCGCCGAACTGGCATAGCCGCATCGCACACCGCAGTCATAACGTCACGTAATTGACCTGCAGACACATCGACGTCGGCACCAATGCCTTGCACTGCCCCTTGAGAGCTCCAGTTAGCGACAATGGCCGCTTCTCTGACCAGCTCTACGTTGAGCCGACTAAGGGCCCATCTTGGAAATCTCCGAGATTGAGCCATGGGCCGCACTGCTTGTAGTGGCTGAGTGGAGACCTCGAACCTAATGTAACGATGGTCCGATAAAGTCTCCACTTCCCTCTCAACTCTCCAGTTTGTGACATTACGTGCGACAGTTGGAGTGGCAAATGTGAGGTCCACCACGGAACCTCCGTTATGTCGCACGCATGTAAACGCCGTTCCTACGTTAAGAAGCGACAGTCCAGAAAGTAATGCCCATACTTGGACCGCTTCTCCCTTGCTGTTGGAAGTGGGGTTCCCCCACGCCCGGGATTTGGCGTTAAAGTCACCAAGGACCAGAATTTTTCTTGGTGATTGACGGCAGACGGCAGCTCTGACGGAGTCAAGAAAAATCTCGAATTCTGCCAGGCTACGGTTTGGAGAGAAGTATACGCCGACTATTATATATTCTCCCCACCCTGCCACAATGTATCCGGAGCCTCTCTCTGGAGCCGGTTTGAATCTTTAAGTTAGCACCAAATACAACCTGAACATTTTAACAGAAAAATGTCCCTTTCTTTTTTTCAGTTGTTTCCTCTTGATAAAGCTATTTTAAACTGTGTGCACAATCCACTGTTACCCAACGCTACCTTTCCTCTTTTTCTAACAGTGGGCTTCGAAAATATTTGCTACTTAGCAATGCTATCTCACATGTCACTTTCACTACTTCACAGCAAACTGTCTGAAAGCATTACATTTTAAAACTATCAATAATTATATTATATATCAACTTATTAACAATATGAGGAATGTGATGCCGGTGTTGTATGTTTTGCATTAATTTTGGCTTGATTTAGCCCTGAACAAATTTGACGGAACCCTTTGGTGAAGCGGAAGTGACTCATAAATTGTTGAGATTCGTGAAGAAATCTGGTCCATTTCTTTGTATTCTGCGAAAGCTTCGTAGTTGCGTAGACGCAGTTGAGGTATCTCCAAAGACGACAACGATGTATCGTCATCGCTAATTATCTCAAGAATATCAATCTACTGATAAATAAATAATATCGACGCAAAACAAAAACATTTCCTTCACAAAAATCGCAAGAAAAGTATTTGAGCACAGTTTAAGTAGCCGACTACGCTCGCTTAACTTTTGACTGATTTAAGTATGGTTTGAGAACTGTCAAACGAGTTTTACTCAGTTGTGAAACGCAAAATACGTTCTAAAGTATGGGTTGAGCACGGTGATCAGTGACATTCTCAAATATTGTTTATGGTTTGAGAAAACTCAAATCAGAAACAAAAATTTGCTTAATTAGCCGTTGAGCACGGTTTGAGATTTACTTAACGTCAAATTCTCAATTCAGAAACCGGCTGTCAGTATCTGTTAGTTTAATTATCAAGTTTTGCAAATTAGTACATTGCATTTTGTGCAACAAAATTCAACGTATGTGTGAAACATGGTATATGCTTTACGGTACGTTATGTATGATTGCAAAAGTTAAAGTAACAACGTTGTAATGTCTGCTCTGTGCGTTGTTGTTTTTTAACACGTTCACTGCGGCTCAGATTTATCTTTACTTTCCATTATTGCGTTACAAGTTGTTTTAAACCTCGTCCAATACCCGACATTGTGGCGGCACGAGGCCTATTAAACCCCACCGCCCAAAGGAGACTAAAATTTTTTTTTGGCGCCAAATAAGACAAAATTGACGGCTTTTTTCTTGATTATGATTAACAATGAGTTGATTCACCTAAATTTGCCGTCGCCCGTGGTTAAATTAATTAGTTTAGATTCTATAGGTAAAATAAATTGTGGGGTCTAATGCACCTCTTATCGCACTTAAAAATGGCAGGTTTCATATTATTTAGTGATGGGAAAATAAATATCGATTTTATTTTATGGTTTAATTTATCAAAGTTATGTACAAAATAAATACAAAAAAAGGGAAAAAATTACGTATGTTTTTTATTAAAACATGTCAGACAATAAGATTTTTTGCAAACAGTGCATTCCATGAGATTTTTTTTTGTTTTTTTGTCTGCCTGCCGACATGTCAAGGTTGTGCGGAGTTTTTCGTAGCATCCGACACATCTCTTCTTCTTCAGACCCTTTTCAAGATAATGTGCTTTCTTTGTAGTGGATTCTGAAAAGTAGGAACGAGTTGAGTGTGAAGTGTGAGAATGAATAGATTAGGGTAAGAGTAAGGTAGAATTGGGTAGAGTTCGGTATAGTTGATTAGAGTAGAGAAGAGCCGAGCAAAACAACAAGAGACTTATCAGTGGGTGCACGCCTTATATCTTAAACATCTAATTAAAGTATTTAGAGGCCATTTATAAACAATTTCATATTCTTCTTGGGATTAACATTTCATTAATTAGAATATTGGCGAGCGCTTGCTGGTAGATTCATACTTGTAGGTACCTAATATACCTACAGTTGTCTCGAATTTAAAAGAGACAATGACCTCTGAGTTTCTTTCGGCTTTTCTTCTCAGAGAACAGTCAGATAGTGAAAAGCCGGCTTCGCCTAGTATAAAAAATGTAAAAAGGTTGACGTGTAAAAGCGTCTTGAAAAAACCTACTTACAAAATAAAATTTGAGTTTGAGTTTGAGTCTGAGTTTGAGCTAAATTTTGATGAGCAAGACACCGTTTGCATTCAATAAACAAACATACTAATAGTTATCATTATCATTAGCCTATATGAAGAAGGTTACTATATAACATGACACATTCACGTTTTTAATTACGATATAACGATTAGTTAGGATATTTTAAAATTACCTGTATCCACATCCAAGTCTTTCTGTATAAAAGCTTCAATAAGTTGTACTACAAATATTCTCTTTGGCATTTTATTTCTATCACCATTAATTGAATTGTACACAATCCAGGCGTTAATAAGGGCTGTACCAAATATTAGCTCCATTGTAACTTTTCTCCACCACTTAATTCCTTTCTTTAATGTTGTATAATACGAAGACATTTGGTCACTGTAGTCTATTCCTTTTTTTGTTTCATTGTACATTAGAACACATCCGGTTTTTTTAATGCTTTCGATAGTGCCTCTCTTCTTTTTCCCAGTATATATTAGTTTATCGTCATGATCTTTGCACGTAGTCAACATTAAAACATTTCTTTTATCAACCCATTTCAATACTTTTACACCCTTTTTGTTCATTTTTCCAATAATCTGGCCCTTTTTTATTTTCGCATGAACAACATTCTTTGTTAAATATTTTCTTCTTAAGTTTAAAGTTCCACATAAAAAAGTTTTTTGTGATAGAATTTCTTCTGCCAAACTCAACGAAGTATAGAAATTATCTACTATCACGATTCTTCCCTTTTCTGTTAAATTTTTCATCAACCTTAGTACTACTTTTTGACTGTGATCGACTTCTCGCTTCTGATCTTTTTTACCTGTATAAATTTCTATTTGGTAGGTATAACCTTCGGGGGTGCAAAGCTTGTAAAGCTTAACGCCATAGCGATGAGATTTGTTTTTTATATATTGACGGAAACCTAATTGTCCTCTCCAGGGAATCATTGTCTCATCAATTGCTACATATTTTCCAGGCTTTAATATATTCTGAAATTTGTCAGTGATCATCGAAAACATATCTCTGATTTTTTGTAGTTTGTCAGTTTTATCATCATTCGAGACATCACTGACATGCCATTTTAATAGGAGTAAAAATCTATCTCTTGTCATCGCTGAACGTATAAATTCATTTCTGTATAATTTGTTCTTGCTCCAATACAAATTTATATGAGGTACTTTACATAAACCCATTGCCATCACAACTGCCAGAAATGTTTTCATTTCTTGAAGACTAGTATCAGTCCATTGTTTCATACGTGAATTACGTTTTATTTGTTGTTGCTTTGTTCGTAAATAGTTTAGCGCATAATTGTTTGTCTCTAACACCATTTTATTGATCATCTCATCTGTTACAAATAACTTATATACATCTTCAGGTGATTTTACAAACGGCGGTATATTGTAAGTATTTTCCCCAACAAATTCATCAAATTTTACGGGACTCTCCGATATGTCTTCCCACTAATCATCATCGTTCTTGTTAGTTTGGTGGCACCCAGCCACCAAACTAACAAGAACGATGATGATTAGTCGGAAGACACGATACGGAACGATAATGTCTCTTCTACGTCCAAAGTTTCGTTTTCTGTACCATCATTTTCATCTTCCGACAATAATTCCAGTTCTGTGTCTATGCACCCCTCTACTGAAAAATTATCTGATCCTTCCGAATCACTTGAATTATCACTAGAAGGACTATAATCATCATGATCCCCGCAGTCTCTAAAACTTTGAATATTATTATATTTATCATGAGGTGATTTTGGAATATCTTGTAAATTGTCACAAGGTCTGTCTGCAATTATTATATCGTCGTCGCGATTAAAATTTTCAATACTATCATAGTCAATTGAATTTGGCAACAGAACGTTTGATAAATTATCACACCTGTTTTGTTTTTTTCGATCAACATCGTTCAAAATATTTTCAACAACTACAGTAATCTCTATTTCTCTTTTTTCTTCAAATCTGGACGAATTAGAGTCATCAGAAACTGCACATTCGCACTGCACATAACTTTTTTACTCGATCTCTTTTGTTCCGGTGTTTGAAGTAATTTCTTTTATTTTCCTCATTAAGAGATAAATCGCAGTCTAGTAAATTAGAGCGCGAAATTTCTGAAAAAGTGAAGGTGAACATAAAGATGACGGATTTATGTTTTTTTTTATCTCTTGCCTTGGGGTAGTTGGGGCACTAGAAAAGTAACATTTTGTAATAATTGACAGGTTTTTCCGGTACTTGGACTCAAATAAACTGCTTCTTCTGGTTCTATTACTTTAACATTGCTCCTTAAATCGTTATTTTTTAGATATTCAACTCCAGTTTTTGCTTTGATATAATGTTTTCCTGTACTTGTAATAATAATTGAGCTTGCATCTTTATTCTTGGTTTGGTTTTGTTTTTGAATATACCAATATTCAATCGGTTCAATTTCATTATAATTAACATTTTGTGGTGCTCGATATTCATTTGAATTGTGGGTTTCTTCTATTTCAACACTGTCAGAAATTTTAGAACGTTTTGTTGAAAAGATCTCTTCATCGATAGAATCTTCAAAAAAAAATATATTTCGCAAAGTATTACTACTTGATGGCCCCTGAAAAGCAAAAGATACATTTGATAATATTTTACACGTGCAATACTATACAATATTAAGGCCGCAGCTTGGCTATGATTGGCTGTTTATTAAGTGTACCGATCAAAACGTGGCGTAAACAGAGTAATCATGTTGAAGGTTTCAAAGACTTGCGATTTAGTTACAGAAATAATGAACAGATAATTTATTTACTGAGCCAATTTTTAAGGTTAGATACTAACTGTATACAGTTTCAATTAAAAAGTACCAAAATATTGACAATAACCTCAATTGCAGTATGCTCATAATAAATCAAAGATATACATTTTCATCTGAAAACTGTCATTTTGTTCGGTACAATTTCTATTAAACTCCCGAAAAAGGCCATTGTTAATAGTAAATTTTATTTTTATAACGGTGCAATTAGGGCATGAATTGTGTAGGGCTGTCGTTGACGATGCAAAATGAACCGAAACGAATTTACTTATATATTTATTTAAGTTACTAGTGTTACAATTAACTAACTAATCCTAAGACGCGACAATCTGTTCGATGTCAGAACAAAAAGTGAAGATCTCTAAAGTCTAAATTATATTTATATTAAATTAAACGATATAACGCAATCGGTGAATACCAGGTGGTCCCCACAGTATGATGTTTCTCGTTAGCGCTCGACGTTCAGGAGGTCTTGCGAAACAAAGCAGCGATGGTGGTATCTTCACGGAGCGTATTGCGATGAATCATACATGGTGTGATTATTTATGATGTTTCTCGGTAGCGCTCGACGTTTGGGAGGTCTTGCGAAACAAAGCAGCGTTGGTGGTAGCTTCACCGAGCGTATGGTGTGATTATTTCTTAACAACTCCCTCCACAGGATCAGCAGCTATTTGGAGACTTTTGTCGAAAAAGTGCTGATATATAGACAGGATCTCTGGAGCTGTCCTGGACGTCTTGTGTTCTGGTTGTCTTATCTTCTCTCTGGTTGATATTCTTCGAAGGCATACATTTACGACGAATGAGGACTATGCTTATAATGAGTACTGATGCACCGATGAGTATGTAGACAGGTATAGTTGTGTGATAGAGAGTGTCTAAGTTCGACGGTTCCAAAGTCACTGGTTCTTGAGAGGCAACCCTGATGTTGGTTGAGTGTAAGTGACTCAAATCTATGCTATTCAATTTCAAGATGGTCTTCGCTGTCACTTTGTATGGGTCTTTGTTACCATATTCTGTATTCAACATTTTCAAAACTCGTCCTTTCACTTGATCATGGTGGTTAGTGATGGTAAAGATGGACGTTTGAAGAGCACACCCTTGAGGTATTTCAACTAAATAACTTCCATGAAGGTTTCTGTATTGATCTTGAGAACAGGCTATGTGAAGTTTCGTTAGGTTGGGAAAGCTCAGAACATAGTGACGATCATCCAGTTGTTCCATGGCTTGAGATGATAAAATTACTGGAGTAACTCGACAGGATTCATGAATATATTGCTGAAGTATAAAATGTTGAATGCAGGTCATTTGCTCTCCATAGTGTCGGTTTAAGCTGTCCTCGCAAAGATGACCGTGACTATACTTCGGACATTCTGTCTCTATATACATTAGATCTTTCTCGTGAATTGCTACATATGGATAGGTAGGGACTAGTTTTATTATTACTATTAGGGGCTAAGGACAATTTATAAAGGATGTAGTTATTAGGATTTACGATTGGGAACTTAATTACTAAGATTATATCATTATTTTTATAATAATATCCTCATCTTAATATGTCTAAATATTCTCTAAAATTAATATCTAACACTTATTCTGAATTGTATAACCCTTTTAGTTTATTTAGTATAACTATATAAGTATCGTAATCGAGAACGGAATAATGGATACTTTTAGCTTTTATGAATGCCAATAGATTCTATAATTTTGACAATTTCTGTGACAAATTGTCTATGTCATCACCTAATATTGTAAGTAGTTGTGCTAAATCTAAGTAATTAATTACGTCTTCTTCTTTCCTAGCATCGTTATCTAAGATAGTTTTAATAATGTTCTCTATTTTCCTCTGGTTTTCTACCATCCTATCTGTAACATTTGAACTCTGGAATGCCCACTGCTTGCTTAAGCTTATTTGATGATTTATTTCAATGGCTAAGTTATTCTCGTTCTTTTGTAGTATGGCAATGGCATTTTCGTACTTTAATGCGTCCGTATAATCTAAATTCCCGGAGATACTTTTGATTATGGAACAAAGAACTTTTACAAGGCCTCTTTTTGAACGTTTTCCTTGAAAAGTTAACAATTGATCTGACATATCATTTAATTTTGTAGTAAGATATTTATTATGTGGAGCGTAAAGTAACGACGTTTTATTATTTAAGTCAGGTGTTAGATCACTTAACTTTTCTCGAACAGATTCTAATCTATTTCGCACATTATCTAAATTTATAATTTGAATAAAGGAATGGAAATGAGAAATGACTTTATTAGGTCCTAGGTTGAAGGGGAGGACACCTGGTCCATTTCCTAAGCTTTCAAGTGTAATCTCGTCCGCTTGTCCCAGTTTCAGGGCTTGAGCCACCATCAACGTGATTAGTATCTTCTGTATTCTGTAACAAAGGAGCACTATTAGGTACCCGTTTTATGCGCTACTTGGGTACAGGCCCACTCTTTTTCTTTGTATAAATGTGTACAGGTAAATCTGTTACAACCGTATCAACCGTATAACGAGCAGCTAATTTCTGTCTATTGGCCAAAGGATTTCTGACATGGACTCGCTGATCAGGTGCATATATTTGCTCAGTCTCGCGATTTCTATTAATATTCTCGGTTATTTGAGTACGACGCTGAAGCGCGGATTCATGAATAAATTCATATACTTTTAACATTCGCTTACGGTGATGTACTATGTATTCCTGCAATAGGTGCTCTGTTATATTCATGTCTAAAGGATCTCGCGGATCTAAATGACCAGTGATTATGTCTATTGGACGACATTTCGTGAAAGAATGAATTGAACTATTGTAAGCCATTACAGCGTATGTCATAAGATTGCAAACGGATTCATTACGGTGTTCTAATTTTAAGATACGCAAGTGTTCGAGGAAGGTATTATGAAAGCGTTCTATCATTCCATTTTCGTTGGGTGTATTGGAACATGTTCTATGATGTTGAATTTTGTGTAATTTAGTGAATTCAGAAAATAACTGATTTGTAAATTCTGGGCCGTTATCCGTAATGTATTTAAGAGCCATACCATGATGGGAAGAGAACTTTAATAAGGCCTGAATTACACTAACAGCTGTAGCATCTCTCAAAGAATATGCTTGTGCATATTTCGAGAATGCATCGATAATTGTTAGGTACTTATTACTATCTACGCTAAATAGATCCAAATGTACGACTTCAAAAGGCCTGGTAGGTGGTGGTACAATTTGGTACCGAGGTCTTACAGGATTACGGTCATATTTCGCTTGACCGCAAATAAGACAGTCATTAATAAGTTTTGTAATTTGGTCTTTAATTTTTGGCCAGAAATAACGTTTAGACAGAGCTTAATAACATTCATTAATGCCTCTATGATTCGTCTTGCCTTCATGATAGTTCTTAATAATTTCTTGTTGTTTTAGGTAATTTTTAACGTTTTCAACTTCTAATTTAGAAAGAACTAGGTTAATTGCTGAATTTTTAAAATATCTTTGTATGACCGGTATAATTTTATACATTTCAAGTGAAGGATTAATAAAAGTTCCTGTTTTTATACCTGGTGTAACGTATTCTTTTATAGCATCTATTACATCTTGTTCTAGGTTTGACTTAGAGATTTGTAGCCTAATTTTTGTATAATTTTCAAAAGGATGAGTTATGTGGGGCTTAATTTTAATATCGCTAACAACATTAAATACGATTTGTCTACTAAATCTGTTGAGGGGATCATCAGTAATAGATACTTCTAGTATGGGGCTTTCTACATCGCTATGAATACTATCGGTTCTTGAATCGATACTTCTGGTTCTTTCTCAATCGGATTTCTCTGAAGTGTTTACGACAATAGAACTAGACTCTTCATTATGGATTTCTATTCTTGATAGAGCGTCAGCGTTGGAATTAATTTTCCCTGGTTTATAAATGGCTGTATAATCGTATTCACTTAGGCGTAATCTCCAACGTGTTAAGCGGGAATTGGGTTCTTTCATATTCATTACCCATTGCAAAGGCCGATGGTCTGTCATAATTTTAAACTTCCTACCAAAAAGATACGGCCGGAAGTACTTCGTTGCCCACACAATAGCGAGTAATTGTTTTTCTATCGTACTGTAATTTATTTCACTGCTATAAGTGTTCTTGATGCGTATGCTATTGGTTTATCTGATCCAATGGGGCCTTGAGAAAGAACGGCTCCAATTGCTAAATTCGAAGCGTTTGTTGTGAGTATAAATTCTCTTGAAAAGTCCGGATATTGTAGGATTGGATCATTGACAAGTAGAGTTTTACACTTTTCAAAGCATTGGATATAATTTTGATCTTGAACAATTTTAGAACCTTTCTTCAAGCATTGGGTCAGAGGCTTGGTTATTTTAGCAAAGTCTGGTATGAACTTCCTATAATAACCAAGTAATCCTAAAAAAACGTTTTATTTCTGTACGAGTATTAGGCAAGGGGTATTTTTTAATTGCCGATATTTTCTCAGGATTAGGTTTTATACCATCTTTGCTAATAACATGACCAAGGTACGCCGTTTCTAGTTTTAGGAATTCCGATTTATCCATTTGTATTTTAAAATTGGACTCGCGTAGTTTTTTAAATACCTTTTCTAGGTTAATAATGTGCTCCTGAAGGGATGTACTAAGTACTATTATGTCATCTAGGTACACTAGACAAATAGTATTCTGAAGCTCTCTCAACACATTGTCCATAACTCTCTGGAAAGTAAATGGGCTGTTTTTAAGGCCCATAGGCATGCGTAAAAATGGCCATGTTCTAAATTAAAAGCTGTTTTTGGTATATCCTGTGGCTTCATTTCTACTTGATAAAATCCACTAGCTAGATCTAAGGTTGTAAAATATTGGCAATTATCTAATTTATCTAAGACATCGGCTATATTGGGAATAGGATACTTGTCGTCTACAGTTTTTTCATTAAGCTTTCGAAAGTCAACTACTATACGCCATTTAGCTTTTCCTGACGCATCTGCTTTCTTAGCTACAACCCAAATTGGGGAGCTCCATGCTGAATTTGAAGGCCTAATGATTCCCTGTTCTAGCATCTTACCTATCTGTTCCTGTACTTCTTGCCTGTGAATATATGGATACCGATAACTTTTTGTGTAAACTGGAACCTCATCAGTTGTTTTAATCGAATGCTTTATTTTGTTCGTGATAGTTAAAGGCTCTCCTTCTAAGTAGAAAACATCTGCATACTGGGCAGAAAGCAGCTCTAAGTTCGTACGTTCCTCGATATTTAAGTGATCAGTGCGTAAGCGCGAAATCACTTCTTTTATACGGTCTTGCTATTTATTTGTAGGTGTACACTGTACGTTATACATTTCTGCAGAGATTGCTCGGTCCATAGAGAATATGACGTCGCTTCGACTTGGATTGGTTATTTCAACTATTCCCCTATTATTTGAAACGGTAGTTAAGCATTCGCCAATAATACAATTAGAAACAGTTTGCTCTTCTATAAATGCATGCCCATCATGAATATTAATAGGAATTTTAAGTAATTTGGAAGTATTTGCCGGTATAATGTCCTCATACAAATTTGCGTTGCGTGAATCATATACTTTAATAGGATTTGAAGCGGTTTTAGTTTTTAGTAGTTTGTTCTTATAGTCTATTACAACCTTCCACTTGTCTAATAAGTCTAAACCTAAAATTCTAAACCCACCCCAAAAGGACTGGATATGTAAGAAAATAATAGATGAGATAAACCAAAGAAATCGCATATTGGACGAACTGAAGCGTAACCCAGAAGACGTCAAATTAAAGGAAAAATTTGAAACATATAGCCAACCCAACTAGCTAAACTAATTCAAAATACAAAAGACATCTACTATTTCAAAAAATTTACTCAAGTGATAAATAAACCCAAGAAGATGTGGGAGTTAGTCAACAAATTAGCTTGCAATAAAATTATAGATAGCTGTATGCCTTTAAAACTAAAAAACGATGGTAAAGAAATTACGGACCATAAAAAAATCTGTGAAGAATTCAATAACTATTTCGCGACAATTGGATCACGCTTAGCTGATAAAATACCAAATTTTTTCCACGATAATTCCAAATTAGCATTACCTAAAACAGTAGGAGTTAATTCACAACTCAAGATATTAAGACCTTGCAATTCCGATGAGGTTCTCAAGATTATTAATAAACTTAACTCAAACTCCAGTTCCGGCCTTGATGCAATAAATACTAAATCCATAAAAATACTAAATCCATAAAACGTCTAAAATATTTGATTATTTATAGGCTTATAAATTGTTTTAACAAATTATTAAATCAAGTTAAATTCCTAGACTCGTTAAAAATCGCTAGAGTGACTCCAATTTTCAAATCGGGTACTAAAACAAATTCTGAAAATTATAGGCCTATCTCTATTTTACCGACTATCTCAAAAATATTTGAAAAAAATATTTATACTCGCTTAGAAGAACATCTAAATAGTAATAATTATATCTTTAAACGTCAATATGGCTTTAGGCCTAAAAGTAATACACTAACGGCAACGATAGACCTTACAACTAAAATAAAATCAAACATAGACAAGGGAACAGTAGGTCTCGGTATATTTATTGACTTGAGGAAGGCTTTTGATACAGTAAGCCACGACTTACTGTTACAAAAACTAAAATGTCTTTCTTGGTTTAGAAGGTAGCGCCCACGAAATGTTTAAATCTTACCTCATAAATAAATTTCAAGTAGTCAAAATCGGCAGCGTTAATAGTACAAAGATTCCAATTACCTGTGGAATTCCACAAGGCTCAATATTAGGACCTTTGCTTTTCCTTGTACACATAAATAATATTCGTGAAATAGGTTTACATGGACACTTATCTTTATACGCGGATGATACATGTCTTTTTTACTTTGGTACCAATATACATGAAATTATTACAAATGCTCAAGAAGATCTAAATAAATTACTTGATTGGTTTCAATACAATCTCCTTACAATTAATATATCAAAAACTTGTTACGTAATTTTTAAATCAAAAAGTAAAGTTATACTACCTCACGATCCATTAAAAATAAATAATTTAATATTACAACAGAAAACTTGTGAAAAATATTTAGGTCTTAGAATGGATAGCAGCTTAACTTGGAATGTTCAAATGGAACATATACGAAATAAATTGTCTTCCCTCACAGGCTTACTTCGACGAATCGCCCGGTGCATTCCACGTCGCTTACGTTATATTGTTTATAATTCTTTAGTAAAATCTAACCTGCTTTATTTGATAGAAATATGGGGAAACGCGGCGAAAACAAGATTAGCCGATATCCAAGTTTTACAAAACAAAATTCTTAAAATACTTTTTCATTATAACTTTTTAACTTCAAATTCGATTATATATTGTTGAAATAAAAAACATAAATTGCTGGAAAAACCTGAGTACTTTATTTAGCTAACGTGTTATACAAGCGGAGGCACAAGAAGAAAGTGAAATCTATATCTAGCATAGATAAAAAATAATAAGTTTGCGTCTATGAAATAATAGATGGCGCTATGAGTAACAAAATAGCTAATATAAGATTATTAATATTTACTAGTATTACAACACGCCTCCTTAAATTTATAATCTTATATCTTCTCATCTTAATCTTATATATCTTAATCTTATATATCTTAATCTTATATTTATCTTATATATTATTTATCTTATAATCTTTTACATGAAAAACAAAAAAAAAAAAATACAAAAGAAACAATTATTTCAAATACACTACATTAAATTTAACTCTAATCTATTTTTTAAAAATTTGGTTTTATCTAAACTTTTAGTTAAAAGGTCTGCTAAGTTAAATTTTGTATCAATTTTTACAATATCAATTATCTTATTTTCATAGTTCTCATTTATATAATGGTATTGTACTTCAATATGTTTTGAATTTTTTGTGAAGTTACCATACTTAGCAATAGCAATGGCACCTTTTTTTTTTTTTTTTTTTTTTTTTTTTTTTCGCTGGGAAATGCATTTAGGTAGAGCGCAAGTCCGTTCCTTACGGACAAGCGTTCCTGTGGGACTCATCAGAGATTTGATCCTACCCACTAAAACCCAGCGGACCCACTTCACCTATAAGAGACGCTGCAGGATCGCTCGCGCATACTACTGCGGTGTCTCGGTGAAAGGCCCCTTCACATGCCACCGTCGCCTTCAGGGTGCCCCACTTTTAGGACAGAGAATCCTCCTGCAGTAGCTCCTCTAGACTAGAGGGAGTTGGAGATGCGCATAGCGTCTCCTTCTGCCTCCTGTCCTACGGCGGCGGAGCGGGTCTACATTAGAGCTAGACTCACGTATCCTCTCCGCGGTCTCCTTCAACGCAATGATTGATTCGCAGAAGGAGACCATAGCAGACCAGTTCATCTCACAGTCTAGCATGGCCCCCACCACACTAGAAAGTGAGAGGTCGCTACCCACTACAGCCATCAAGGCATGGCGTTGTGGGGCCCAAGCGGGGCATTCGGCCAGAGTGTGCAGCGCCGAGTCTACGGAGGCATCACACTCGTGGCAAACCGGCGACCTCTCCCGACGTGCAATTTGATGCAGATATTTGCCGAAACAACCGTGCCCTGTCAGCACCTGCACCAGTCTGAACGTCAGGACACCGAAACCTCTTTTGATCCAACGCTCCAGGTGGGGGCGAATCGCTTCCACCGTCACTAGACCTGCCACCGTACTCCTCAGGTCCTCCCTCCATCGCTGGACCAGGGCTTTATTCGCTCTCCTCCTGATCCTAGCAATATCCTCTGGCATTGAATGCACGCCTCGGGACCGCTCGCTTACGCGAAACGCATGTACTCTGGCGAGCACTTCCGCCTGTAGCTCCCAAGGCGGATCGCTTGCCAAGAGCGTTGCCGCCGTCCAGGACACCGTACGGTAACCCCGAATCACTCTTATCGCTATGATTCGCTGAGCCTTTCGCAATTGAATCTTATTGCGAGCGGTAAGAGAATCCGCCCACACAGGGGCACCATACAGAGCCATAGACCTCTACACGCCGACGTAAAGTTGTCGACATGGAGTATCTGGTCCTCTGATATTCGGCAGAAGCCTGCCAAGGGCCCCGGCGGCATTCACTAACTTCGGCGTATGGAGAACGAAGTGTGGAACGAATGACCAATGGCCATCCAGGGTTAGACCCAGATATTTCATCTGAGTCTGTACCTCCACCTCCTGTCCCTGGATGCGTAGAATAGGCGTATGAGGGAAACCTCTACGCGAGCCATGAAATAGGAGGGCTTTGGTCTTGGACATAGACACCCTCAGACCCAACGCCTTTATGCGATCAATGACCAGTTGGGTACCAGTTTCAGCCAAGCGTGCCGCCTCTTGATAGGAAGGCCCCCTGGCTGTGACTAGAGTGTCATCAGCATAACAGATAACACTCCCCCCAGGCGGAAGAGGACCACGCAGGAGCCAATCATAACCGAGGTTCCACAATATTGGGCCCAGAAATGACCCCTGTGGAACCCAGCAACCGACACTTCGTCGACCGATCTGGCCATTTCCCCTAGTCCATACGACTACTCTGTCTTGGAGGTAGTCATTTAAAAGTCGCCGGAGATAGGGAGGCACCCTATGGTACCGAAGTGCTTCGCTTAGTGTCCCAAACGGCAGACTGTTAAAAGCGTTGACGACGTCCAAAGAGACGGCGAGAAGAACATGTCTATCTGCCGTCGCAGACAACGACAGAGCCTTCAAGGCATTCAGAGCATCAATAGTTGACCGACCGGCCCTAAACCCAAACTGGACCTCTGAAAGATCCGGATCTACCTCGTCGAGGTGCTGAATAAGACGGGAAGCAATGATCTTCTCTAAAAGCTTACCCATCTCATTCAGAAGCACAATTGGCCTATATGCAGAAGGGGAGTCCGGAGGACGACCCTCCTTACGCAACAGGCATAATCGCCCTTCTTTCCACAACTTCGGAAACTTTCCTGTTAACAGACACTGGTCTAATAGCTTCCGTAGTTGGTCGCCTAGGTATTCCAGGGCGATGCTTAAAGCTCTTCCTGGAATACCATCTGGTCCCGGGGCTGTTTTCTTGGCTCTTAGTCTCCTGAGCGCCATTTCCATCTCTCCCTCGGATATGAGGGGAACCACTGAAACCTCCTCATGAATTGAAGAAGCGGTCATTCTAGGGGGGATGTGCCTAGGCGATTCCGGAAACAGGACCCCCAAAATGTGTAAGAGAAAATCCGGTGATAGCGTTTCCGTTAAAGGAGCGCTATGTGTCCGGAGTTTATTCCTTGCAGCAAGGTAGGGGCGTCCCCATGGGAACTTGTTAAGTCCCGCTACTAGCTCTTGATAAGACTCATGTTTTGCCAAGCTAATAGCGTGCTGCAGAGCCTTCTTTCTTTCCTTATATATGCCCTGCAGCTGACTCTCAAGTGTTGGGTCAGGATCGTTCCTTCTCCTACACCTTGTGTACGCTCGTCGGGCCCGAATGCAGGACGCCCGAAGGGCGGCTATATCGGAGTTCCACCAGTATATTTGTCGACGGGCTGACGACCGCCGTGCTCTCGGCATTGCAGCATCGCAAATCCCCGTCATTGCATTTCGCAACTGGTCTGCCAGAACTTCAACGTTGAAGCTGGAGCTCATGCTACTATCATGGTAGTTCCATTTTGCCACAATAGCGGCCTCTTTAGCAAGCTCTGCGTTATATCGACTGAGGGCCCATCTGGGAAACTTTCGAGATGAGTTCCTGTGGGAGACTACCGGTGCTAACTGATTGAGAACTTCAAATCTAATATACTGGTGGTCCGACAAAGTCTCCGCTTCTTTCTCTACTCTCCAATTGGTGACATGACGTACGACTGATGGAGAGGCAAAGAAGAGATCCACCACAGACCCTCCGTTATGCCGCACACAAGTAAATTCAGTACCCACGTTAAGAAGGAACAATCCAGAGAGCAGAGCCCACACCTGTACAGCTTTTCCCTTTGGGTTTGATGTGGGGTTCCCCCACGCACGGGATTTTGCATTGAAATCACCAAGAACCATGATTTTTCTCGGCAACTGTCGATCGACAGCGTCTCTGATAGAGTCGAGAAAAATTTCAAACTCTGCCAGGCTACGGTTAGGTGAAAAGTATACACCGACTACAACGTAATCTCCCCACTCCGCCACTACATATCCCGAACCTCTTTCTAAAGTTGAGAGGGAAATACTGGTGCCGGTGCCGGAAGTAATAGCTACAGTGCCGTCCAAATCAGCCACCCAACGAGGACTATGGGGGACTAAATACGGTTCACAAACAACGCCAATGTCGATACACCACTCCACTATGTGTTGCAATAGTAAGTCCTGCGCTCTAGCGGAGTGGTTAATGTTAGCCTGAAGAAAACGTGCTTGTATTCTGTCCATTATGGTGACATGGCATTTTCTTCTACGCCCTGATAGTCGTCGACTCTAGAGGAGGCTCTAATCCCAAGAGCCTCTGATCCCTTGACAGGTGGAGGACGACACTCTACACCGCCCATAAAATGTCCGGATGGTCTCTTAGCGTCGGTGCATACCATGCAGCGGGGCTGGGCACGACACGTATAAGACTTATGTCCTTCATTACCGCAGCGGAAACACAGATGTTCTCTGACAATTTCTGAAGGACATTGTGGCCTGGCATGGCCAAGAGCCAGACATCTATAACAACGTAAAGGACGCTCCTCTAGAACATGGACCTTGGCAGAGGTCCAGCCCACCAGTTCTCGTCCTTTATCCGCAATGGTCGTCGCCACTTCGCATGGACACCGCACCACGGCTGTCATCATGCCTCTAGGGCCAAGACGAATCTCAGATACTGCAACCACATCAGTGTTGCAACCACTAGCGGTTGCGACGGCACTAGCCACCTTTTCTTTCGTGACTGAGTCATCCAATCCCAGTAATTTCAAGGTGGCGTTTTTACGGGGTCTGTTGACTATAGCCACCCCTTCTAGCACCAATTGCAACTGCTCCGCAAGGGTATCCGCCTGCTCTGAGGTGTGCGCGGCAGACAGCTCCAGTATTCGAGCGCCCGAGACCGCCTGGCGCACCGTTAGACCTTCGGTTATTCCTAACTGCGTTAAATTAATGCTCTGCTGCGCTCGCTCCAAAGCTTGGGCATAAGATACTCCTTTTACTAAGGCCTCCGCCGTTAATGTTATTATAACAGCTTTCGTGCGGGGTGGTTTCGCTACTTTAGGCCTAGACAAATGAACAGCTGGCGCTGTCGTTTTCGTCGTTGAAATGTGGGATTTATTTTTTCCTTTTTTCTTTACGACTTTGACCCAAGAACCACTTTCCTTTTCTCTGTTTTCAGTAGCGCTGGCCTCCAAAGCTATGGGTTCTGTGAGTGAATTGGACAATGGCGCGTTTTCTCTCACTTCAGGTTGCTGCACTTCAGCTGTAGTCTTATTGCGCTTTAGTTTGCGTCTAGTTTCAGGCCTAGTCTCTTCTACTTCTGATGTTGTCGGAGGTGCCACTATAGTTGGTACATGTGCACGTGAGATCCTCCTTGAATCTGCCGCTAATGGAGGACGCATATTCTTAGCTGGCAAGAGACGCTCTTCGATTCCGGCAAAACGGGCCTCTATCATAGTCCCCACTGAGCATATTATAGAGCGCTTTATTCCCTCTAGTATTTCTTCATCCATGCTAGAAGTTAATGCTGGGTCCTTCTGGGGCGCTTTTTTATTGGTTAGCAATGGCACCTGAATTATCCTCATACATTTTAATTGGTTTACATAACTTAATATCAAATGATTCACATAATAAGTTTCTAACAAAAAGTACTTCTGAGACTGCCTCTGACATAGCTATATATTCTGCAAAAGTTGAACATTTAGTAACAGTATTTTGTTTATGTGTTTTCCAAAAAATTAAGTTTCCAAAAAATCTAATAATAAAACCTGAAGTAGACTTTCGATCAACATTATCTCCTGCATAATCAGAATCTACCATACAATCTAATATTTCGGCATTTACATTATCATAGTATGTTAATTTCAAATCCTTAGTTTTATACAGATATTTCAACACTCTCATTGCATATTTAAAATGTGTTTGATTGTAACAACTTTGATATCTGCTTAAATAGTTTACACTGTAAGCTACATCTGGCCGTGTGCCTGTACTAATATACAATAATTCACCAATAATATTTCTATATTTTATGCTTTGATCAACTACTTGAGATTGTTCTAATTTTAAATTTGTTTCCATCGGAGTATCATATAACTTACAATATTCTAAATTATATTTTGCAGCCAAAGATTCAATATATTTTGTTTGATTTAGGGTCATTACATGTTTATCATCACTATAATCAATATCTATCCCAATATAACTTTTAATTTTTCCCAAATCCTTCATCGCAAATCTTTTCATCAAACTAGTTTTAATCTCTTCTATTGTATTTTTATTTTTACAACAAATCAAAAGGTCATCTACAAATATTAATATATATATTGGATCTTTGTTTGCTCTATTTACATATAAACAGTAATCATAGTTACTTCTAACAAAACTTAATGTTTGAATAAACTTATCAAAACAATCATACCATACTCTAGGACTTTCTTTGAGACCATAGAGGGCCTTTTGCAATTTGAAAACTTTATTGTCTCCAGATTCATAACCTTCTGGTTGATTTATATAAACTTCTGATTTAACATGACCATTTAAAAAAGCTGTCTCTACATCCATTTGTTCAATAAATAAATTATTTTTGCAACTATATGACAATAAAATTTTTAATGTTTGCATTTTACCTACTGGTGAGTAAACATTCTCAATGTATTCCTTTTGTTGGAATCCTCTTACAACTAACCTAGCCTTAAACACATTATTATTTTTCTTTTTATAAATCCACTTAACATCTATAACATTTTTATCTTTTGGCCTATCAACAAGTTGCCAAGTATTATTTTTATATAAACTGTTTATTTCAGAGTTCATAGCTACTTGCCATTGTTTACTATCATGGGAGTTCATCGCCTCCTCAAATGTATTTGGTACATTTGCATCAACATAATTGACATAAATAAAATGAGAAATTGGATTACCATATCTATTAACAGGGACTCTTTTTCTTTTTGGTGTTTCTACATATTTTTCTCCGCTATCATCTAAACAATCATTTTTAATCAAATCTTTATCTTTAGTATTTATCTCACTGGCATCTTCAAAATTTTCATCACATTCAAATTCATTCTTAAGCATTTCATTTGACACGTTTGAAGTTACATCATTATCTAAATCTTTATTTTCCTCTCTTTGATCATCTAATTTTTCTAAGCAAATTAATTGAATGTTATCTTCTACTACTTTCACATGTCTAGCGTTAATTATTCTGTTTTTCAATAGAACTCTATAACCATTTTCATTATAACCCACAAGAACTCCTAGTTGGGCTTTATCATCCCATTTACTTTTTCTCAAAACCTCAGGAACTCTGACAAAGACTCTACTCCCATATATTTTTAAATGCTCTACATTAGGTTTAATTCCAAAAAATATCTCAAATGGAGTTTTATTTTCAACAGTATTTGCAATGGTTCTATTCTTTAAATAAGCTGCTGTTTTTATAACCTCTGGCCAATATCTTCTATGAATTTTAGCTTCTCTCATTAAACACCTACCTATGTCCATAGCGGATCTATTGTATCTTTCTGCTACGCCATTTAGTTCATGAACATAGGGTGGACATGGTAACAACTCTATACCCTTTTGTCTAATAAAATCATAAATATCCTTATTTAAGTATTCCTTACCGTTATCACACTGTAATTTCTTAACCTTCTTATTGAATTTATTTTCTACTAAGTTCACAAATTCTATAAAGCAACTAGCCGTTTCAGACTTATTTTTAATACAAAATATTCTAGTACATTTACTGTAATCATCAATAAAAGTCAGAAAATATTTCTCCCCGCTATAACCAGTTGTGTTATGCGGCCCGTTTAAATCAGTATGAATCAATTCCAAAATCTCAGTAGTCTTTCTTCAAAAGGTACATTACACGTTTTACTTTGAAGACAATTTGATCATTTCATTTCAGTGTTTTTATTTTTGTCTGGCAAACCATCCACTAATTTATCACTAATTAATTTATTTAAATATTGAAAGTTCACATGGCCAAGTGCCCTATGCCACTTCTCTTTATGAGTCAATTGAATTGAACTTACATACATATCATTTTTATAACCTTTGGATACATAACTTTTTATACAATACAAATTGTTTATTTTATAAGCAACAACTATTAACTCTCTATATTGATTATATATTTTTGCATTTTCATTTTTGGCAATAATAGTGCATTTCTTAGTTATTTTGGAAAAACTAAGCAAGTTTTGTTTTATACCTTTCACAAAGTATACATCTTTTAAATCAATGTATTTTTTATTATAATAATTTTGAAAATAAACTTTTACTGTACCTACTTTTGTCGCTTGTAATGTTTTGCCATCTGGAAGTTTTACATTCACTGGGTTTTTCAAATCAATGTAATTACAAAAATAACTTTCATTATTAACTATGTGATCCGTACAACCACTGTCTAAAAGCCAATTTATTTCACAATTATTATCATATTCTTCCCTTTTCACAAACCCGGTTAAGTTATTTATTTCTGAACTGCATACTTGTAATGTTCAGGACTCAGATGAGAAATGATTGGACGACTCACCTCTGGAAGAACTTTGGCCTTTACCTCTGCTGCGACCTCTATAGAGTCCACCTCGGTTAAAAACTCGTTGGCCACGGTGTCCTCTCTGTCCTCGCTGGCCTCGGTAGCTGTTTAGTCCTTGGTTATTTCTCTGCGCATACCAGCAGTCGTTCTTCATATGGCCCAGCTTCCCACATACAAAGCATTGGGCATTTGTTTTAGTTACAAATGTACTGACATTGTTTTTCTGATTTGATTCTGAAGAAATCATATTTTTCTCTTTTATTTTTGACTGTACATAAACAACGGTTCGTTGTTCTTCTGGAATAACATCAAGAAAATCTCCAATATAACTATAGCTCGGTGGCAGGGCTCTAAGTAAATATCTCAACTTCTCGGATTCATCTATCTTTCCTCCAGCCACTTTGAAATCATTTATTGTTTTCTCAAAATCAACAAAGAAGTCTTCTACTGTACTATAATTATTCATTTTTATCTCTTCAATTTTTCCTCTGCAAATTATTTGCATGGCTGTTGACTGAGTTAGGTACATCTTGTCAAATTTGTTCAACATTTCAAATGCGGTTTTACATAAACTAATATATTCCAATTGTTTGTCCGATATTGTACTCATAATAATCGTTCTTGCCTTTAAATCCTTCTTTTTCCATTCCGCCTCAACATTTTCATTTTTACTCGGCGCTGGCATCATGGCGGTGGCCGCCTCGTGGCATTCTTTGTACTCTAGTAGGGTAAGCAATCTCAATTTCCAGCTCGAATAGTTGGCTCCATCAAAATAGGCAACATGATGTCCTCAATTCTTGCCTGTGTGGCCATTTTGATGATAATTACGTTTGATTTTATTGAATATAGACGACGCGGTATAACCTCACTCGCATTTCCACTTTCTTGATATTTCACTGATTTTACTTTTATACTGACTGATTTCAACAAACTACGGACATTACTAAGAAAACTGATTAACTACGCTCTGCTACCATGTTGAAATAAAAAACATAAATTGCTGGAAAAACCTGAGTACTTTATTTAGCTAACGTGTTATACAAGTAGGGTTGCCAACTTTTTTGACAAAAAAAAAACGTATACAATCGTTTGAAGAGGAAAAAAATAAAGTATTTGTAAGAAAAAAAAGTATTTTTCAAGTTTTATGTTTTTATTGGTTTAAAAACGTATTTTTGTGAGCTTTTAGCACTTGCTAACAATCTTTTGTTATTTTTAAATGTTTCAAAGCTCGTTTTACAATCATCATTTAAATTTAAATAAATAAACAATTCGTTTTTAATCAAATTTATTGACGCTCTATTTCTCTCTTCTCGCCACTTCAGATTCATTACTGAAAAAACTCTCTCAGTGAAAGCTGAAGTGGCGGGAACAGAGAGTAAATAAGAAATAATTTTTTTTATATTTGGTAAGCTATCAGATGCATTTTTAAGTATATATTGCCATTTGTCAACTGTACTTTTCTCTGAAAATTCTTTATCATTATTAGTAAATTTTCTTTGAATTTCTTTAAGTGTTATTGTCTCAGAATATAAATCGTCCATTTTAATATTTAATCTGTCTTGTAATTGGCCTTTGTAATTACCATTTCAAAATGTTCAAATTTAATCTCATTTTTCAAAGACATATTAGGAAGTATTGAAAGCCAATTTTCTTCACTAAAATCAAACCATTTTGTCAAATAATTTAAGCTCTTATCAATAAAAAGTAAAAAATTACTGGTAACTGTATTGAATGTTTCGGCTGATGACTTTTCAATTTTTTGTAATCTCATTTTTGATTCATAACCAAAATACTTATCAGTTTTTCTTTGTTCTAATTCATCTCTTAAATTACCCATAATATTATAAACATTCAATATAGTTACCTCATTTCCTTCCAAACGTTTTATTATTTTATTAAAAATATTCAGCATGTGGCGTGTAAAGTGTAGATAAATTTCAACAACTTCCCCTTGTTGATCTCTCAGCTTTAATAATTCTTGTATAATTATTGGACAATTATCATTTAAACTTATAAAATAATTACATATTGGTTCCCAATTAAGTAAAAGGGTGTCAATGGCTGGAAGTAAAGATAACCAGAGAGTGCCAATATGACGTTTAATTTCGTGAAATTCGCCATCAACCATAGAAACGAATTTTTTTAATTCATCTCTTCTACAAGCAGATACTGAAAAGTGACTGTATATTTTTAAAACAATATTTTCTATGTCACAAATCAAGTAGCCCATAGCATGTTTCACAGTATTATGGACAATGTGTGCATGACAGTTGCCTTTTATTAGATTTGGTACTTCTTTTTTAATATTTGTATACAATGAATGATGAATGCCAAAATTAGCGTTGCAATTGTCTGCACTGAGACCTGACACTTGATTGAATGACAGTTTGTAAGAATCCATAGACTTCTTAATAGCTTCTAACATGCCATCAGCAGATTCGTTTGAATTTTCGTAAAAATCTAACAGTTTATTTTGGATCCCTTTATCTATTGAAAAATATTGCACTACAAGTGGAAATAATTTAATGTTCTTTTTATTTGATGCATCTGTCTGGAGACAGAAAAACAAATTATCATTTAAATCATCTAAGACACTTTCCACAGAATATGGACCTAATACTTCTGTTACCAAAGCTTCCATTTTAGTTCTTGCCAAGCGTATTTTATTGGCTATTTTGGAATCAACATATAAAATTTTGCTTAATTTATTTGTGCAGTCCATACTATTATAAGATAAATTATGTTTCACAGTGTGAAAAGTTAATGTTAATTCCGCTGCTGTAATATTGTTATCATCACTAGATCCTGGACAATTAGTATTTGGTGTAAGGAAATTTTGTAATGCACCAGATGTTTTCTTCATTTCAACTTTCATCATGTGCTTTTGAGTTTTTTGATGTTGTTTAATCTGTAAAAAGAAAAAAACAAACTACCACCACCATACAAACCATCACCATTTTCAAAATAATACTGAATCATAAATAATGAATATTATGCTTCAATTGAATAATGATTATTAAACTATTTATTAATACAGTGGAAAATGTTTAGAATAATATCAGAAAAAAAATAATTTTATCCAAACACACTTAAGTAAATTATATGAGAATATAAACATTTTAATTCAGGCAATTAGGATGAAAAATGTTATCTTTTAATATTTTAATATTTAAAAATAAATACCCAATTAAATAAAATAGCTTCCCAAGTTCCCATACCCTGCTTAAAATTGTAAGCAAGAAAATTTATTGATTATTCATACACTGGATTAAAAATTAATAAACCAAAATTGTTAATGCAACCTAAATTTCAACCAAATCGTTTCGCAACCTAAATCGTTTTTACTGTTTTAAAAACTTTTCAATATAAAAGCGTTAGCAACCAACCAAACCAAACCACCACCAAACAAACTGGCCACTCATTTGTTTACAAGTGAATAGTTGAATTTCAATGTCAAATTATAGATTTTATATAGGTAATAACTTTTCGTTCAAATGTATAAAAAAAAACTAATGAAATAGGTTAGGTAGGTTAAAAATGTAAATAACTGTACGAAAGAAGAAACGTAGTTTTAAAAATATATGACATATTAACAAAACATACCTGTCCAATGCCAGCTGAACCGATTGTAAAATTCACGCCGCAGATATTACATCTTGCGTTATTTTTATTTTGACGATCACTTGTTAGCCAGTCGTATTGTTTTTCCCACTCAGGTTTATACTTTTGTAAGACTTTGGTAATTTTAGCTTTTTTAGGAGTCACTGGTGGTGTATCATTTTCAGAATCACTCGTCATTGCAATTGTTTACTTAAATAATAGTGGATTAAACAAACAAAAACAACATCGAAGGAAAACAACGGGCAATTTTCAACTACGTCGAATGACGTCGATAGTGTGACATCTATGATATATGTCATCTGTCACTGTCACATTCACATTGGACTGTTGGACATGACATCTAACATTTCGTTCAGTAATAATAAATCGTTTTTATAATCTGTTTAGTGCCGTTAAATAGTAGGTACCCAACTTATCCATAATTTTACGCATCCACAGTAAAGGTTGAAAATAAAGTATTTTCACATACTTTATTTGTATTCAAAAGTATAAAGTATAATTACCAAAAATAAAGTAAGATACGTTATTATAAAGTATGGTTGGCAACCCTATATACAAGGGAGGCACAAGAAGAAAGTGAAATCTATATCTAGCATAGATAAAACATAATAAGTTTGCGTCTATGAAATAATAGATGGCGCTATGAGTAACAAAATAGCTAATATAAGATTATTAATATTTACTAGTATTACAACATATATAAAGAAACCAATTTAATGACCCTAAAACAGTTGTATATTAATAGCACGTGCCTTCTTGTTAAAAAAATATTAAGCAACTCGATCCATACTAACTTAGCCTTTGTAAAACTAAAATGTACAACAAAACGTCCTTTGTGGTCGCGGCGTGCGAGTTATTTAGTTTTACCTAAAACCAGGACACAGATTGAAAAAAAAATGTTTGCCTATGAGGGGGCACGAATTTATAATAATTTACCAGCTACTTTAAAAACTGTAAGTTCATATGATGCATTTAAACCACAGCTCTCTGAATACATATTTAAAAACTACCCACCATAAAAAAAAAAAATAAATGCATCAAATAAGCAAATAAATAAATAAATATATTATTTAGTGTTGAATAATGTATGATCGACATCTATGTATTATTTATGTAAAAAAATGTTTTCCATGTAAGTGACTTATGTCTGTAATGGGAAATAAATATCATTAACCGTAAGTCTGTACCGATAAACCCATCGAAATAATCATGGAACTTATAAATATAAAATGTCGTATCATCGGAATCATTAAATTCTTTAAAGCTAGGTAACGTAATTGAATATTAATTTCTAGAGGTGGCATGAATATTCTTAACTTCAAAAGGATCGTAATTTACTGGTAAGTTACTATAGTATCTCTACTACCTCGGGACAAAGAAATGATTGATTTGCCCCTGTATCTATTAAAAGTTTCATAGGTGGTGATGCGATTTGAATGTATGGAAACTGACGTTGTGTTTGAAGATTTACTTCTATTTTAAGGTGTCGGATTGCCGGTCCTTCGAAAAATCCTGCTCGTTTGTTTTCACTATATCGTATAAAGGGGCTCAGAATAAAAGTATAATTTAGTATAACAATGACTTTATTGGACTGTTCTCTTTCACGTCTCTGAACAGAGTGCCGGCAAAATCAAAAGTACTTAAAAAGAAACATAAAAATATATACGAGTATTAGGGTAGATAATAATAATATGAAAACGGAATCTACAAGTATTGGCCGGAAGTATACAAAGACAATGCTTATACACTTATAAATTATATAAACTCTAACAGCTCGGCCTTCCTGAAGAAAAGCGAGTCCTCTCGCTACAATATTAGCAGTAAATTAGCAACTTAAATTATTATAAATTACTCTAAATACAGTTTTATTTCTCTAAATATACATTATGCAATTACAGTATCAAGAGTTATCTTATATTTGACATAAACACACAAAGTGCCGATTTCTTTTTATTTATAACATTTTTTTTTATAACTTAGTACTTATTTACTCTTTAAGTTTATATAATAACAAAATTATTTAGAATAACAACACACACATCATAAAACAAGAAATTAATGTCCACTATTTAAATTCACGTCTATAACAGAATTACATTCTATAACATTCTACAGTCATCGGTGCCACTTGCATCACGGACTATATCACGGGCCTATAAATGCTGTAATCTGCTGGGGATATCCATGGCGAAAATGTCACTCACCACTCAGCTTACAACATTATAGTCTGCCCATTTCTATCCCTGCACTGACTAAATCACGGGCCTATAAATGCTGCAATCTGCTGGGGATATCCATGACATCTATGTCACTCACCACTCAACTCACAACATTATAGTCTGCCCTCTGTCATCTGTGCATTTAACTGTGACACTGATACATCTGTAGCCTACATCTGCGCAGTCTGCTATAAAACTATCTGTGCCAGCTTCTCACACTAGTCCAATAGCCCACGCTGTAGTCTGCTACTGTAATCATCTGTGTCTCGGCACTGACTATTTTCATATTTCAATCATAATCATTAATAATAATATCACAATCATTAAGTATAACAATCTATATAACATCGACGTACAATATCTTCAAATATTAAATCATAATATCTTTTAAACATTTATTTTTTCATTACTCACAACACTCAGAACCATAATATTATCACAAAATTTCTAAATTACGAAACATCTTTAAACTTTATTATTGTATATAATAATTAGCATGCTTCTCATCACTCGTGTCATTACTATTTTTATCAGACTTGGAGCTAGAAACACTTCTTTGAAAAGTTACCCATGGATGTATTTTATCAACTGCAACTACATTTTCATACCCCTTATTGTTATTTCGAGTTAACGGTGTATCTTCTACTAAATAACGATCGTAAGGTAAAACTTTAGCAATTCTGTATGGACCTTGTAACTTTGGTAATATTTTTTTTGATTTACCTATACTATCTTTCTCAAAATAATTACGTTCTTTACGGACTAAGTAGCCAATTTTATATGAATGTGCAGTTTTACGATTTTTGTCATATCTATCTTTCATATTTATTTGATTTTTAATAATTTGATCATTAACCTTATCCCTAACAGACACGAGTTCGTTTTCTGACAACCGTTTTTCAGTGTCATCAAATATTTCGTAAATTATATTTTCTGTGCTACCAATTATTTTTATACCCAAATAATAACTCAGACGGGCTCTTTTGAGTTGTTTTATGAACAGTTGTATTTAAGCCTAACTGAATATCCCCTACGCATTGATCCCATACATTATCTTTAAGGCCATGACATTTTGTGCTAAGCGCATCCAAAATTGTCCTGTTAAATCGTTCGACCTGACCATTTGCCCTTGGTGTTGCTACCGAATTTAGAATATGTATTCCACGACTTTTAACAAAAATGTTGAATTGATTACTAGTAAAACATGACCCTCTATCGGTAATAAGTCTTTGTGGATTACCAAAATAGCTAGAATGTTGTTTAAACACGTTAATAGTAGTAGATGCTTTGGTATTCTTTACGGCTGATATATTAATAAATTTTGTAAAAGCGTAAATTTTAACTAGTATAAACGTGTTTCCTTCTCGACTACGAACAAATAGTCCACGTGTTTCCTTTTCAACTACGAACAAATGGTCCAAGATGATCAGCGTGTACTGTATGAAAAGGTACATCCTTTTTAGGTATAGGAAAAAGCATTCCATCTTTCCTATCACTCGGTACTTTGTGATATGCACATTCTAACATGAATTACAATATTTCTTAACAAATTTCCGCATTCTTGGAAACCAATATGTTGTTGATTTAAGACGCTCTAATGTTTTTTCAAATCCGAAATGACCAATATCGTCATGATCATGCGTAGAATTTGCCACCTAACCCCACTTGGTACAACCCACCTAATACCCTCATCAGTTTTTTTATAAACTTTTCCCCCCTTTTAACTGTTAGTTGTTAATCAGCTGTATCTTTTGTGTTATATAATTGTAAAGTGTCTTTTATTTTTCTTATCTCATAATCATTACTTTGAACAGTAGATATCCAATCTTCAGTATTAATATTTAAGACATCTAATATTTTTAAATCACTTTCTGAAGCTGAATCATTAACGGGCCCTCTACTAAGAGCATCTACATGATTCATTTTGTTCCCAGGTCGATATTTTATATCGCAATCCAACTCTTGAAACTGAATCCACCATTTAGCTATCCGTGGAATCAGATCACGTTTTGTGAAAGTCGTACCGCAGAGCACTACAATCTGTAATGATTTTGAATTTTATTCCTAATAAATAGATTCTAAAGCGATTAAGCGACGACACCACTGCTAATGTTTCCAGTTCAAACGAATGCATTCTCTGTGCTTTCGACTATAATATGCGACCGGTCGCAACAAATTATCGACTCCCTTCTGAAGTAATATTCCCGCAATACCTAGTTTTGATGCATCCGTGTGCAATTCAGTTTCTATGTTTTGATCATAAAGCGCCAATAAAGGTCGTTCTACTAATTTTTCCTTTAACATATTAAAAGACTCTTCTTGTTCAGTAGTCCACTTCCAACAAAAAATCTTTTTTAAAAGATCAGTCAACGGTTTAGCGATGAGTGTAAAATTTTTAATGAACCTTCTTAAAAACTTGCCAACCCAATAAATCTTCTAATGTCATGTACATTTTTAGGTATCGGAAAATTCGAAATAGCTATTGTTTTTCGTGTACCTGGTCTTATACCATTTTTACTAACCTCGAAATCCAAAAAATCAATTGTATAATAAAAAAATGACATTTACTTAGTTTTAAAGTTGGACCGCCATTCTTTAATAACTCTAATACTTCGCGTAATCTACTAATTCCCTCAGAAAATGTCTTTGCCGGAATTAAAAAAAATGTATCGTCCATACATATTAAAGCGTATTTGACTTTGGTCTCGGCTAATATTTTATTCATTGTCCTCTGAAAAACTGACGTGGCATTTGCCAATCCAAATGGTATTCGAGTAAACTCAAACTGCCCATCCGGAGTGACAAACGCAGTCTTATCTTGTGAGCCCTCCGATATAGCTATCTGATAATAACCAGAAAACAAATCCAACGATATAAATAAATTATTTCCCGCTAATAAATCTAATGATCATCTATAAGCGGTAATGGGTAGCGTTCTTTCTTAGTCCTATTATTAAGAGCATGATAATCAACACACAGCCTTTTATCGCCCGTTTTCTTTTTGACTAAAACAACGGGACGGGAATCAGTTAACTCAATACTCATTTTAACGATATCTGTATACCCTAAATCTTTAAGTCCAACGGAAAAACAACTGTTAAATTCGCTTAGTAATTGTTTCAATCTATTTATTTGCTCGTAGTCTAAACCTTTCCCTATATTTAATTTATCTAATCTTCTAAATTTAAAGCATTAACAGATACTTCATTGATAATGGGCTTAGCCATATTTATTAATAAACCTTCTTTAATGCTTAAATCATTATTAGAAACATTTAATACTAAAACAGAACCTAAACCATTTTCAAGTTCATATTCTCCTGGCATTAAATAAAATTCACATTTTTGTTGACGCCGCAAGGAACCGTGGACATAAAACAAATCCGAATATTTATTTTCTGACATAACTTTCACTATACTAACGGTTTTCGCAGGTATATTTACATTATTGATCGATGATAACCTATGTTTTTGACAACAATACCGTGCGAAAGTTAAACCTCTTGGTGTTTTAGTAATAAAAATACCCGGTTTTTCCGTAAATGACCTACGAGTACAAGATAATTGATAATATCATCTGCTACGATTAACGCTTCAATAGTTTCACAAACATTTTGAATATTGATGTTAACTGGAGTCATACCAAGTGGTAAAACAAGATTATTACCTAGACCTCTCAAATTAGGTAAATTCTCTAGAGACAATTGTAAATTAAGTTCAACCGCAATACTGTGATGTATTAATGTACATTGACTTCCTAAATCTACATAACCTGTCACTAATCTATCATTTATCTTCATATCTAAAATATACTTATTATTAGTATCGTCTTTCATTATTTTTAGTACCTTCTTATCATCCTTATTTATTGTTTGGGTTGGTAATTTTTGACATGTTGCTGCCAGGTGACCTATTCTGTTACATATTGTACATCTTAAAATACGTTTCGTACACTTATAACTATAATGCCCAGAGTCATTACAATTATAACAGACTATCCTTGCACTATCGTTTTGAATTCGCATTGACCTGTTATTATTATTAGAACTATTATAATTAAAATTATTGTTATTATTTAATAAATTTTGACTCGATTTTTTATCAGTGAAAAATTTATTCCGATCTATATCTCTAAAATGTTGTCTAACGGATTTAAAATACCTTAAAACTGGTTCAGGCTCTGTAAAACCAGCCGCTTTCGCACCTAACCTTACAGATCTATCATCTACCGCGTACAATAAACAATATACTGCACGTTTATGAAATATTTCCAAACGGTTAAGTAAATTGATTTTAGCATAGTAATAGTGTTCAAATGAGTCACCTACTTCGCTTTTAACATTTCTGTACGCATTTCGGCATAATCATCTCTGCTAGGAAAAGATTCTAATAATTTTTCTTTCCACTTTGTCCAATTATATAATAAAGAAGGTAGTTCTTCATACCATGACTTAGCCAAACCCAACAACTTCGGTAAATCATAATGAATAATCTGTCTATCAGACCAACCATATATTTGTGAACATTCTTCTACCTTACAAATCCACATATTTATAATTTGATCTTTTGATATAGGATCGAATTCGGGTATAACATTACCTAGCATGGGAAATTTATCATTGCAATTTTGCGTTTTATTCATTGATTGTAACATTTCGCGAATGAGTAAATGAGTATCATGTAAATTATTATCATTATAACTACGTACCCTCTTTCTTTCATTATTCTCAATGTCGTCACGACTATATCGCCGACTTCGACCACTTCTGTTGTTCAAAAATGATGAATCTCGCCCCTCACTGCTGCTACTGCGATAACGCCTTTGATTCCGCCTCTAGTGGTGATGTCTTAAACCTCGTCTCTTACTCCGGGAAGACCGCGCGTAACTTCGACCACTTGAACTACCTGTGCTTGTGTCGTCGTCAGATTGTCGCCGCACTGGATGTTGTATTTCACTACGAGTCGTATCTCCTCCCACACTTTGTCTCGAAGAATGCGCAGGAATACGTTCTCGTGAAGGCCTGGTTTGCTCACGTGTACTTCTTGGTGGTGGTGTCAAATCCTCTCTTGTATGGCCAAGCGTGATAGTGCCATGATGAGAATTATTTGTCGCGTCCATTGTGACTAGTGTTGATAAGCCGAGTACTATCTTAACGGGTTCCACTTCTGAGATATAAAGGGGCTCAGAATAAAAGTATAATTTAGTATAACAATGACTTTATTGGACTGTTCTCTTTCACGTCTCTGAACAGAGTGCCGGCAAAATCAAAAGTACTTAAAAAGAAACATAAAAATATATACGAGTATTAGGGTAGATAATAATAATATGAAAACGGAATCTACAAGTATTGGCCGGAAGTATACAAAGACAATGCTTATACACTTATAAATTATATAAACTCTAACAATCGGTTTCCACCCGGGGCGTTTCCGTAGAGTTTTCTGAAGGTTCCTGTACAAAATATTCATACGGTGGCTGGTTTTCTACGCATTCGCTGATATCGTAATAATTATAATCGGCGTATTCATCATATATAGAATTGTCAAAAAAACTATTACAATTTATTTCTTTACTTTTAAAGTAGTTCGTGGGGGGTGGGTTCCCTGATTTTGTCCAGTTATTTCCTGTAATTGCTGGATGTGTAGGTGGCAAGGTTAAAGACTTGGTGGTTAGGACGCGAACCTATCTGGAAGTTATTTTGTTGAGGGTTATAATTTGGCGGTGGTGATCTAAAAATTTGTTGCGTACGAATTGGACCAAATTGGCGGGGTTGATACAGATGCTGTCTCCATTGCGGTCCAGATGATGGAGCTAAATGAGGGCGTGAAAAGCCAGGTATATTATAGTTAAAAGGTTTAGGCACAGACACTGAAAACTGTTGGTTTGGCATTTTATAGGCACTTACAAAATGATTTGACACGAGCATTGAATTTATAGATTTTTTGTCAGGTAATCGTTGGTTCCGAATTTGTAGGTACATATATATTCATATATATTCTTTATTGCACTTAAAAAACCATAAGATATACAAACTTAAAAACTAGTTAGCAAAGGTGGACTTATTTCTTAAAGAAATCTCTTCCAGCCAACCAATGGAAGTGGATGATTATCGAACAGCAGGAGGAAAGTACAGTGCCGTTAAGTAAAAATAATAATAATAAAGAAAAGCTTAATATTCTAATAAATATATAAAATTCATATACAATTATACATATAGGTATATCAAATACATATTTAAAATTAAATATTACATATGCATAATAAATAATATATAAGTATGTTAAATAAATAAATACACATATACATATTTATACACATATACTATATATACATACATACATATGTACAAGTGAAGAGTGGCTGTTGTATTTGAATATCAAAAATAAGAAAAAAAAAGAAAAAACTGTCTGAATTTAATTAGTTGCTCACAGAATGGAATAGATGTTTTTTTAAATGGGATTTAAACGATATTAAGGAAGGACTTCGTTGGATAGGAATTGGGAGTTGGTTCCACAGTGAAGCAGCATATACAGTGAAGGATTTCTGTAGGAATTTGGTACTGCTCATAGGTATGTCGAGCGCCGGGACGACACGCGACCGCCTAGAGCGTGATGGACGGGGAAGAATGTTGAAACGGGAGCGTAGGTAAGAAGAAAATGTTGGTAATGAAGGATCTTGAAAAGGAATGTAAGGATGTGCATATCACGGCGAAGTCGGATTGGGAGCCAATTAAGTTGAGCACGAAACTGTAAAACATGGTTGTACTTGCGCAGACCAAAAATAAATCGTATGGCGAGATTTTGAAGTCGCTCTAATTTGTTAAGAAGCTCCTCGGTCGCATCCAAATAGCAAACATCCGCGTAGTCGAGAATTGGAAGGAGAAGACATTGCGCTAGCATAATTTTGGTTTTGTGAGGGAGGAAGTGTTGGAGACGCTTAAGGGAATGGAAAGAGAAATGCATGCGCCTGCTGATTGCATTTATATGTGGTGCCCAGGACATGTTATGATCGAGTATAAGGCCCAGATTTCTAACTTCGTTACAAAAGGGAATTGGAACACCTGAGTAATGTATCGCTGGAATAGATTCCATATTATTCTATGTGTAAGTCTGTAGCTACCTATAATTATAGCCTGTGATTTATCGTGATTGACGATTGTATAGCGCCAAGATCGTTATTTAAACTTTCTATGGCTTCAGGTAATTCATTTAAATTACTGTGACGATAAAGCTGTAAATCATCCGCATACAGATGGAAGGGAGAAGTAATGGTTGCTGAAATATTATTAATAAAGACAGAGAAAAGAAGTGGAGAAAGAACGCCGCCTTGGGGAACGCCAGCAGTGAGATCAAGCCAAGTCGATGTAGAATCGTTTGCTTTTACACACTGCCGGCGGTCGAAGAGATAAGAGTGAAACCAGTTCAAAGCTGCAGAAGAGATATTGACTGCCCGAAGTGTGCCAAGGAGTATATCGAAATCAACAGAGTTGAAAGCACTGCTGAAATCCAGTAGCACCATAACAGTGAGCTTGGTTTGGTCCATAGCGCACCGAATGTCCTCCGTAATATTCAACAATGCTCCAACTGTGCTGTGGAAGGGACGAAAACCGGACTGAAAAGGACACAGTAGATTGTTGGTAGAGAGAAAGGAATAAAGCTGATGATTGACTAATGATTCGAGGACTTTAGATAGGACAGGAAGAATTGATATAGGACGGTAATCTGCAGCATTGGAAGGATTTGAGGTTTTGGGTAATGGAATGACATAAGCATTCTTCCATTGTGAAGGAAAGACATTACTTGACAGCGAAAAGTTAATAATGTGGGTGACTACTGGAGTAATGCTTTCTAACACAGGAAGAATCATCTCAAGGCTGAGATTATCAATTCTATAGGCTTTAGTGGGAATGGAATTAACACCTCTTGACGTCATCTTTTGTTACAGCTTTGAACGAAAACGGAATACAGTCTGGTAGGTCAGTATGGGATAACAAAGCTAGTGTTTCAGATTTTACTAGCGGATTTATATTTAATGGTGGGGTTGTAAAAAAAGAGTTGAGAGAATGAAGATCAACTGAGACTTGACTAGTTTCAGAGGACTTGCCTACACCAAACGACTCCAAAAATCTCCAAACCTGTGCCTGGTTGAGATTCTGGATGGTCTTGTGAAAATAGCGACGCTTAACATCCCTACACATTCTGTTGCAGATGTTTCGCAGCTTTTTATACTCAGCAAAGTTTTCAGAAGTAGGTTTTTTTTTGTATTTGGATTTCAGTTTGTCACGTTTTGCCATAATGTGTCTAATCTCGTGAGTCAACCAGGGGGCAGGCGCATGCTGCATACGAACTGGTCTTACTGGGGCATGAATATCGTAGATGTTAATCAGTACAGTAGTTAAAGATGCCACCATATTGTCAATATTAGTTTCCGACATTATGGAAGACCAGTAGATGTTCCTCACATCCTCTCTTAAGCGTTCAAGGTCCATATGCTTAGTCCATATGCGTAGTTTATAAGATAGAAAGATCAGATCGTGGAAGGAAAACGGAGCGGAAGTTTGACCATGGGAAGAAACAAGATTAGGGTTGGAGACACAAATAAGATCAAGAAGAGAAGGCCTACAGTTAGGGAAGTAGTGAGTGGGAGAAGACATAGGTAAGATTTGTAGGCTATACGACTCATTTAGTTCCTTTAGCAAATGAGTTCTACATTCATTTTTTAATAAGCACGTGTTTAAATCGCCCATGTAAATCACATGTTCATATTAGGGTCGTAGATCCTCAAGAATACTATCCAGTGTACTGAAATAATTGACTTGGTCATTCAGGGAGTACAAGACCCCGAGGAGTACCTTTGAATGATGCAAAGTCAATTCTAGAAAAAGGTATTCAAGAGACCTATTAGATAGATGAGGAGAACAAGAGACAACACTAGCCGGGATGTAGTCGCGAAGATAGATACCAACGCCGCCACCACCTCGACCAATGCGGTCATTGCGAAATAGCCGATAACCTGGAAGAGAGTAACAGGCGAAAGCGATGATTTTAACCAGGTCTCAGATATAAGTATACAGTCGACTATACCTGAGCTAAAGGATGCGAGAAGGTCAGTATGATGAGCTGGAATGCTCTGCGCGTTAATATGCACTAAGAAAAGAGTTTTAGAGCAATTATCAAAACAATTTGACAGTTTATCAAAAAGCGTTTCTAAATCAGAATTGCTATCACTGCTGGCACTATCATAAACACTAGAAGAACATGAAAAATATTCAATATCACTAATCATAATATAAATAAAGTAAATACCTAAAATATATATATAAATATATAAATAATATATATTCTATCTAAAAAATATATAAATAATATATTAAATATATTAATAATATATATTCTCTTCTACAAGACACTGGAGGCTCATGGCATAAGAGGAAACACTTTGACTTTGTTAGCAGATTATCTTCATAATAGAACTCAATGCGTAAAAATTGATGATACCATTAGTGACGAATTGCCAATTTCTTTCGGGGTGCCTCAAGGCAGTATACTCGGTCCAACCCTCTTCCTCTGTTATATAAATGAACTCTGTGCACTTAGCATTAATAACTGCCGTATCTCGGCTTACGCAGATGATACAGCTCTAACATTTTATGCTGATACATGAAACGAACTTCTTAATGAAGCTCAGGAAGGATTCAACTTGATTTGTCACTGGCTAACATCTCATTCTCTCACTTTAAATGAAGACAAGACCTCTTTCGTCTTGTTCTCGATTCAAAATAATAAAGAAAAAGCTAATATTTGTAACTCCATATATGAACACAAATGTAATGTTCCTCCAAAACAAAACTGCTCATGTCCCAAAATTAATCGTACTAAGTCAGTTAAATATCTCGGGATACAAATTGATGAAAATCTCAATTTTGGAAACCATATAAAATCTTTATCTGAAAAAATACGAAAAGTAACTTACATATTTAAAACACTACGAGAGGTAGCAGATAACAAAACCATTAAGTTAGTATACGAGGCATTGGTGCAGTCTATCCTATCCTACTGCATTACTACCTGGGGAGGAGCTTGTAAAACTATTATGTTAACTCTTGAACGAGCCCAGAGAATGATATTAAAAGTGGCTTTATCAAAGCCTCGGCTTTTCCCTACCAGTCAACTTTATAAGGAAGCTCAAGTCCTTTCTGTACGACAGCTTTATATAATGTTAACTATACTTCACAAACGTAGTGACCTAACAGAAGACAGAAGGAGGCAAATAACTCAGACTTGAAGATTCTACTCTATATATCAGCCGACAGCGGTAAACTCTTCATTTGCACAGCGATTTTTTCCATACAGAGGTGGCATTTTAACTAACAAAATAAATAAAATAGCTCCCTTTTAAGACTGTTCTAAAAATGATTCCAAAAAAAAAAATCATAACTGTTTACTACAATTCAGTTACTTGGAGACAGAAAAAATCCTAGAATTAAGAATATAAATAATACACGTTACAATATATCGTAAAATAAAAGGTTTATAATATATATTTATGTTAATTGCAACGCATGTATATATGTATATATGTATGTGTGTGTGTGTATGTATATGTATGTATGTATGTATATGTATGTGTGTATGTATGTATGTGTGTATGTGTATGTATATGTATATGTGTATATATGTGTATGTGTATATATATATATGTAAAACATGTATTTCATTTTTTTTCTATATTTATTCATCGACAAAAGAAACCATTGAGCTGTTTTACTTGGTTGCTCTTAAGAACAACAACACACGCTCACATATATATACAGACACACGCACACAGACACACGCACACACACACACACATGCACACACTCGCACACACTCGCACACATTCACACACAAACACATGTCACAATTATATCCCTCTTTCTTAAATTTATTTTCCACTCTATATACACCCAAATGTTGACAACTCAATGTATATTTGATATAGGGGGGGGGCCTGGAGGATATATATATATATATATATATATATATATATATATATATATATATATATATATATATATATATATATATATATATATATATATATATATATATATATATATATATATATATATATATATATATATATATATATATATATATATATATATATATATATATATATATATTGTTAGAAATCAGAAGTAGATGTATTTAAAAAACTATTATTTATCTCTTAAAAAGTAATTTTAACAATAAATTAACTAAATAGAAGGAACAACATCTTATTAATTAAACGACATAACTAAATTACACGACCGGTGTGCACAATACGAACGCTACAACTTGACGAAGTGTTCTTTGACATTAAGTACTCACAGTCCACTGAAAAATGCGACCCAGGAATACGTAGCCCTTACCGAGTTATGACAGCTCCATTGAACGGACGTTATGACCTAAAATAACTCAGTGGTAGCTACGGGAAGACCACACAAGTAGCGGCACAATACATGCCTTGGCATGGTGATTGATGTCCCGAGTCATGTGCAGCCTTCTTTGAGGGTATAAACGAGTGTTTGATATAAGAACTACAGGCCTGCTTGGCCTTGGCGTTCAGTGTTGAGACTTAAGGCCCAAGGCCTTGTCGTCTATTTCCCAACTTCAGACGTATTGTCTTGGCGTTCATTGAACTACAGACATACTGTCTTGGCGTTGAGTATTGTGACTTCAGGCTCCAGGCCTTGGCGTCTAATTAAGAACTTCAGGCGTAAAGCCTTGGCGTTTTATTGTCGAACTTCGGGCAATTGGCCCTGGCGTTCGTCGAACTTCAGACGTATTGTCTTGGCGTTCATTGAACTACAGACATACTGTCTTGGCGTTAAATATTGTGATTTCAGGCTCCAGGCCTTGGCGTCTAATTAAGAACTTCAGGCGAAAAGCCTTGGCGTTTTATTGTCGAACTTCGGGCAATTGGCCCTGGCGTTCGTCGAACTTCAGACGTATTGTCTTGGCGTTCATTGAACTACAGACATACTGTCTTGGCGTTAAATATTGTGACTTCAGGCTCCAGGCCTTGGCGTCTAATTAAGAACTTCAGGCGAAAAGCCTTGGCGTTTTATTGTCGAACTTCGGGCAATTGGCCCTGGCGTTCGTCGAACTTCAGACGTATTGTCTTGGCGTTCATTGAACTACAGACATACTGTCTTGGCGTTCACGGAACTTCAGGTATATTACCTTGGCGTTCTAGTTTTAGTTCCACAGGTGGTGGGCAAGAGATGCGGCTTGCAAGGAGTCTACTACCGTGAAGGAAAGCGCTTAGGCTAAGCTTTTTATTTTAAGAGACGTCTCTGTTATTATTTAAAGGGTGATAGAATGCACGATTTCCATGAGTGTATGATAGATGAAGTTTGAATTGATTGAATGATGATGTCTGTAAGGTTGAATGTGCCTCTTAGGCTAAACTAAGTTTCAATAACCGTAACTGATTTACAGGTGAGCATAATAACAAACACATGTCACTGGAGAGAACATCACCTTCGAGGACATGTCTCCCGATGTTTTCTTTGAATGAAAACCCAGACACCGAAGTTGTTTGCGTCGCTGGTCACAGCGATCTGGTAACCCAGCTTAAGGTCGGTCTTTCGCTGACCTTGTTGGACGAAGACGTCGAAGAAGATGGCGCTGGACCAAGTGCCGGCCGCTGAAGAGGCTCGTGTCGAGGACGACACTATGTCAGGAGAGGCCGTATAAGCAATCGGCTACTACCCCCACTAATACTTGTTTAAGCAATCAGCTACTACCCTCATTATTACAGGCATCTCTCTTTATAAAGCATCACGCCACTTAGCTTGTAGCGTTCGTATTGTGCACACCGGTCGTGTAATTTAGTTATGTCGTTTAATTAATAAGATGTTGTTCCTTCTATTTAGTTAATTTATTGTTAAAATTACTTTTTAAGAGATAAATAATAGTTTTTTAAATACATCTACTTCTGATTTCTAACAATATATATATATATATATATATATATATATATATATATATATATATATATATATATATATATATATATATATATATATATATATATATATATATATATATATATATATATATATATATATATATATATATATATATATATATATATATATATATATATTGTTAGAAATCAGAAGTAGATGTATTTAAAAAACTATTATTTATCTCTTAAAAAGTAATTTTAACAATAAATTAACTAAATAGAAGGAACAACATCTTATTAATTAAACGACATAACTAAATTACACGACCGGTGTGCACAATACGAACGCTACAAGCTAAGTGGCGTGATGCTTTATAAAGAGAGATGCCTGTAATAATGAGGGTAGTAGCTGATTGCTTAAACAAGTATTAGTGGGGGTAGTAGCCGATTGCTTATACGGCCTCTCCTGACATAGTGTCGTCCTCGACACGAGCCTCTTCAGCGGCCGGCACTTGGTCCAGCGCCATCTTCTTCGACGTCTTCGTCCAACAAGGTCAGCGAAAGACCGACCTTAAGCTGGGTTACCAGATCGCTGTGACCAGCGACGCAAACAACTTCGGTGTCTGGGTTTTCATTCAAAGAAAACATCGGGAGACATGTCCTCGAAGGTGATGTTCTCTCCAGTGACATGTGTTTGTTATTATGCTCACCTGTAAATCAGTTACGGTTATTGAAACTTAGTTTAGCCTAAGAGGCACATTCAACCTTACAGACATCATCATTCAATCAATTCAAACTTCATCTATCATACACTCATGGAAATCGTGCATTCTATCACCCTTTAAATAATAACAGAGACGTCTCTTAAAATAAAAAGCTTAGCCTAAGCGCTTTCCTTCACGGTAGTAGACTCCTTGCAAGCCGCATCTCTTGCCCACCACCTGTGGAACTAAAACTAGAACGCCAAGGTAATATACCTGAAGTTCCGTGAACGCCAAGACAGTATGTCTGTAGTTCAATGAACGCCAAGACAATACGTCTGAAGTTCGACGAACGCCAGGGCCAATTGCCCGAAGTTCGACAATAAAACGCCAAGGCTTTTCGCCTGAAGTTCTTAATTAGACGCCAAGGCCTGGAGCCTGAAGTCACAATATTTAACGCCAAGACAGTATGTCTGTAGTTCAATGAACGCCAAGACAATACGTCTGAAGTTCGACGAACGCCAGGGCCAATTGCCCGAAGTTCGACAATAAAACGCCAAGGCTTTTCGCCTGAAGTTCTTAATTAGACGCCAAGGCCTGGAGCCTGAAATCACAATATTTAACGCCAAGACAGTATGTCTGTAGTTCAATGAACGCCAAGACAATACGTCTGAAGTTCGACGAACGCCAGGGCCAATTGCCCGAAGTTCGACAATAAAACGCCAAGGCTTTACGCCTGAAGTTCTTAATTAGACGCCAAGGCCTGGAGCCTGAAGTCACAATACTCAACGCCAAGACAGTATGTCTGTAGTTCAATGAACGCCAAGACAATACGTCTGAAGTTGGGAAATAGACGACAAGGCCTTGGGCCTTAAGTCTCAACACTGAACGCCAAGGCCAAGCAGGCCTGTAGTTCTTATATCAAACACTCGTTTATACCCTCAAAGAAGGCTGCACATGACTCGGGACATCAATCACCATGCCAAGGCATGTATTGTGCCGCTACTTGTGTGGTCTTCCCGTAGCTACCACTGAGTTATTTTAGGTCATAACGTCCGTTCAATGGAGCTGTCATAACTCGGTAAGGGCTACGTATTCCTGGGTCGCATTTTTCAGTGGACTGTGAGTACTTAATGTCAAAGAACACTTCGTCAAGTTCGTACTTGCAAGGCTAGCGTTGCAATCGGTGAATTTACGAGAGCTTCGACTATATGTGGGCTCGGCCGTACCTGACCCTGACTTCCACTTGCCCAAGATATTCAACCTCTATGGTACAAGCACTTACGTACATTTATAGAGAACCCAGCCGTAGTAAGCGTTTGCAGGACGTCTCTTATAAGGGAGATACCCTCAAAGACGGTGAAGCTCATGATGAGCACGTCATCAACGTAAACCAGAACCTAACCTGCTTTTATAAAGCGTTGAAGAGTTTTCGGTCCGAACCATCCTTTTTCTTAACGAGTATGACCGGACTCGCGTACTCTGAGTTTGAATCCCTGATAATTCCTTTTTCTAAAAGATCGTCAATAATTTTGCGAATCCGGAGCTTTTCATCGTAGGAAAGCTTATAGGGTCGGTAAACCACCGGGGTTGTATCTGATAATTGAATATTCATTTCACCGGTGTTAACAGTGGTAGTAGCTGTACCGGTAATAAAAAACTCAGAGAACTCGTTCATTGTTTTAAGCAACGATTCATAACTATCTCCCTTAAGGGGCGTGTTTACCTCAAGACAGTGCGTCGCGTTAATATGAATCGGGGAATCAGTGGACCTAGTCAAATATTGATTATCTTTAGTGCGAATATACACGATACCGTCGCGATTCAGTAAGTCCGTTCCTACAACACTAAACTCGAGTACTCAATACTAACTCGACTCGATAATTTGACTAAACTCGAGAGTAAAGGTCACGTAAGCTTTGACTAATATTTCTTTGTCGCTTATACCCTTTAAAACACAATGGGAAGACTTTAGTTAGCAGGCAAGGTAACTCAGAATATCCGATGAAATGAGCGACACGTTAAAAGCACCACTATCAATAACAGCGTCCATAGGAATGCCATCCACCACAACAGCAACAACATTTGCACCTGCGCTACTAGAATTATTCTCTGTACAAAGGTTAATATTTCTCTCGTTTCGCGGTTGAGAACGATTTTTTGCAAAACAATTTTCTTCCCCGTGACCTGGCTTTTTGCAAAAAGCACAAGTAATACTGTTCGTGTAGCTAGAGGAAGGTATTTTATTATTTACTTTCGGGTTTGAGCGACAATAACGAGTGATATGTCCTTTACGACCACACGAGAAACACTTTTGTTCGTTGCGATTCGGTTGATTAAAATTTTTATTTAATAGGTAATGAAATGTGGGTACCAGTTTTTACACGACTCGGTTTGGTATAGATTGATAAAAACGAAACTATTGTTTCTGGATTCAAAACGGCGTTAGCCGCGGTAGCTCCTATTTGAGGGTTATCAATACCACGGATCACTATTAAAGTTATTACGCTCGTCACTTAAACCATTAACTATTCGTAAACGTAAAAGGGTGCGTCGTGCATATTCCGCATATGTAACGTACCTATCGGATTCCCCACCCACTCGTTTAGCCAAATTTGTGCGTCACCCTTGAGACACGAACAATACGCGATAAGCACTCAGAATCAGTTGAACCATTAGTCACTTGAGCGCGATCAACCTCTTCGCACCATGAGTCTATATTATGAATAGAAGGATCAAAGTTTGATACGAAATAATTGTGTGACCTAATTAATTGCAATGATTTAATAGCTACCAGGGCCCTAGTTGAGCCGGGCATATCAATATCTAAATAAATTGTTTGTGCTGTAAATGCCTGAGTATTCGATAAATGTTTTGTAGTTGGTGTGTCATGGGTACTCACCCGAGCTTCCGGCGTGCAGCATCTAGACACGTTTGATTGTGATGTGTTCAACTCGCCTTCAGTTGTATTACACGTGGAACTGGGATTACAACGCGCTGTTGTTTTTTTTTCTATCGGTGTTAAACGGTTCATAATCGAATTCAGTGTATTCTGAATAGACACATTCGTGGTATTTTGCATACGCGGAGACCAAGACCTATTATGGTGGTAACGATGGCGTACACGATTACGACGCGACGTATTACGAGATCAGGCATGACTTATACTTCGTACTCTGCTACGGGAACGGCGGTTATGGTTTGACACATTAGAATAGCTACGCGAGCGATATCGCGATCTACCACTCGTACGACTGCGAGAACGATGTCGCGACCTACGCTCGTTATGGCTAGATCTGCCAGCCAGGTCAAAATAAACACGAAAACTAAAAAAAAAATGTTAACGAGACTTTGTTCCTCCTTTTTGTGGGCGAAAAGTAATTTATCCCACTTCTGATGTTAGAAATCAGAAGTAGATGTATTTAAAAAACTATTATTTATCTCTTAAAAAGTAATTTTAACAATAAATTAACTAAATAGAAGGAACAACATCTTATTAATTAAACGACATAACTAAATTACACGACCGGTGTGCACAATACGAACGCTACAAGCTAAGTGGCGTGATGCTTTATAAAGAGAGATGCCTGTAATAATGAGGGTAGTAGCTGATTGCTTAAACAAGTATTAGTGGGGGTAGTAGCCGATTTAATATATATATATATATATATATATATATATATATATATATATATATATATATACATATATACATATATATATATATATATATATATATATATATATATATATATATATATATATATACATATATATATATATATATATATATATATATATATATATATATATATATATATATATATATATATATATATATATATATATATATATATATATATATATATATATATATATATCTATATATATATATATATATATATATATATATATATATATATATATATATATATATATATATATATATATATATATATATATATATATATATATATATATATATATATATATATATATATATATATATATATATATATATATATATATATATATATATATATATATATATATATATATATATATATATATATATATATATATATATATATATATATATATATATATATATATATATATATATATATATATATATATATATATATATAATATATATATATATATATATATATATATATATATATATATATATATATATATATATGTGTCACCGTTGACATGTTCTTTGAAGAAAGATTCTCAACTAATTATGATAATTGGTAACTGCTTATTTTTCACCAATCGACGCCCGTTTACAACGATTTGCATTTATGACGGAGGTAACAACAAGACAACATTAACAACAAGAGCTTGTACAAGCGGAATGCTATAAGAAAGTGATGGATAAGACGAAGCCGTCAATATTCACAACACCATTGAGCTCCGGCCAGCGGCATCCTATCAATAAAGGTGTGATCGCTGTACTACTGGCGGCTGGTCCGGTGGAGCGGCGGCACCGGTGTTGGAGCGTTGAGTCGAGAAACAAGAACATTGAAACAATTTAATTAAATTTCAGAAGTGTATCTTCGATGCTAATTATTTTACGAAATTAAACTGTGCCAGTGGATTTAATTTGATTCATTTATAACTACTGAAGGTATGAGTATCTTACAGCAAGCTATTATGAATGTATTAGGTGACCTTGCTCACAGGTACGTTATTGAATATGTCGATAATGTTTTACTAGTATCGGAAAGAACATTGAACAGGGATTAAAGATCTCTACATGAAGTTCTCGAAGTCATCAATAGTTTAGGTTTCGCCCTAAATTAAATTTAAATTTTCCTTTCTTAAAAAACGTGTTGAGTTTTTTTAGGATTTGAAGTTGAAGCAGGTGACATCAAACCCAAAAAGCGTAAAATTGAAGCCCTGTCCTCATTACCACTTCTTCAAGCTACCACTCAGCATCTGGAGAACTACATAAAGCGTGCGAGCGTTGATGGGTACGGTACAATCTTGTTACAATTGGTTGACAGTAAGTTATGTCCCGTTGACTACTTTAGTAAACGCACGACTTTGAGTGAGTTGTGATACCACTACGAGTTGGAGACCGTCGCAGTAGTTAATACGGTAAGACATTTTAGACACTATTTGCATAGATTGATTGGAAAGTTCGTCATCTTAACAGATTGCAACGTCGTTAACCACATCGCAAAACAAGATCCCAGAGTACACAGATGGTGGACCTGGTGGTAGTGAGCTTTCGGATAGCTGTGTTTTCGCAGAGCACCAGCGAGATTCGGAAATAAAGAAGGTAATGTCTAACTTAAATTAACGATGTCTCAATGAGGAAAGACATTAGAGTTGAGATCAGATATACCTCATCGTAAGCTACAGCGAAACGAGCGATCAAAATGCTTGCCCGTTGTTCCTTGTTCACTGAAGTGGTCTGTCATTAACAATATTCACGAGTCTATTATCAATGTTGGATACGAAAAGACTTTAGAGAAGCTGTACAACTACTACTGATTTAAAGGTGTGAGTAGATACGTTACGTTTACTTAAATTTGTGGACAATTGTGTGACTTGCACAATTGTGAAACGTAAGATACAAGCTGAAATGCAGACTATACCAATAGCTATTACTTAGCATATTGTTCACATTTGATGTTACCGGTAAGTTGAGTGAAAAAGCGAACAAAGGAAATACGTCTTCGTGTTGATCGACGCATTTACCAAGTAAATATTGTTCTATCATACTAAAATATTGACAGCAAAAGCAGTACTGGGGTAGTAAAGGACAGCGTGGCTCTTTTTAGAGCACTTGTACATATCATAGCAGAGTTTTGCGAGGGTAAGAACATCGCCTTTCATCTTATTGTCACAGGCTCTTGTCGAAAAGTAGAAAGGATATTGAGCGTACTAAGGTCAATGTTAACAGCAGTTCAAACTGATAAGGATAACAATATGATGTAAAGCTTTGGTTAAAATAAAGGACGTATCTCGCTGAGTTTCTTTCGCCGGTTCTTCTCAGGTCTGAGGCAGTAACTTTAGTGAACCGGTGGTAAATTATCTGACGTTCAAAGAAAAAAAAATCATAGCTTGTAACTTCTTTTGTTATATAAAATATTTGAATTTGATAACTTGTTGCAGGATTTATAAGAGCATGTGTTTAACTTTACTGTCAATAGAGTAACAAACGAGTCATTCGAAGCTTTTAATAGGAAAAGTCGCGCGCTCTCTTAATTTAATGGCTAATTACGATAATAACCGATATGTCTTGATGAGGTTAGGCAGGTAGCTTCCAATAATATTGAGATATCCGCGCGGTATGATAAAGATTGTTTCGATAAAATAAAGTAAACAGTTTTCGGTTGGCAGGTTCGTTCTTATTGAGAACGAAGAGAGAAATCGGACACAATAAGATGCCAAAATTTAGAGGTCCTTTTCCAAATTGTTGAAGTACTAGACGGTAATCGTTATGTCTTAAAGTCATTACTAACAATCGTACATACAAATATCCACACGATCGTATCCGTAAAATGCCTGAAGGTCAATCACCAATAGACGGAGGTGAAAATGATAATGTGGTTGAGGACTCTTGTTGAAGAGTCTAGTTAAGTTGTGAATCGGTGTCTACTCTTTGAAGTAGCCCGTGGGCAAGCAGTAGGCGGTAGCCCTGGGTGATGTGGTCGGGTCTAGCCTTGTAGCGAAGACCGTAGAGTCAGGTGCGACTTGGCATTCCATAGCGGAAGTGCATACAGAGCAAGTTTGTTGAAATATGTTTTAAAGTCATGATTTGTTGTGATTGATGTGACACGATGTCATTGTTGATAGGCTTCAGACATAATAATTCAATTTAAATGAAACTAAATATTAAATTCGCTATACATAGTTATAAATACTGTTCTCTGCTTGATTGATTACAGAAGGTAATTGTTGTGTAGGCTAAGAAATCTTAATATGAAGATACGGGTAACAGTAGTTCATTTTATTTTATGACGGTAAAAATCTTTTCTGGTAGGAATGGCCGAACGGTATTGTTCTCTTGTGTTTTTGTTACAGAGTTACCAGACACACTATGAAGTTAAAAAGGTATTGTTTTAGAAGCACTCTTAAGTTTCGAGTTTAGAGTGACGTGGCCGTATCGGCTATGGGTGAAGTTAACGAAGCTGATGGATAACTTAACAACGCGAAAACAAACCGTGTGTTTATATTTGATTACTTTTTACGACATCACTGAATTCGTGTTTGATTTAACGAAATAATTTTGACTTGACACTTGACTGACAGACTTCTTAATTTGTGTTCAATTTAACGAGTTTTTAGTTATGTTGCTCTTATATGGTCTTTTTAGGACATGACGTTTATGGGACAGATTTACCACTTCAATAATTTAAAGTAAAAGTTAAAGATATATTGTTGGGCAAAGCATATTATTCAATTTAAGACTATTATCATAAAAAAGCGTGAGATTCAAAGCTGTTGTAATTTTGTTACATATTTTCTTTTATTTGTATTTTGAAAACGGCAACTGTTGAGTTTATTGCCGGCAGCCGGTGGTAGCTTCTTATAGGACTGACACTACAGACATTTATATGTAACGTGACGATTCAAAAGTAATTGTAGTAGCCTAAATGAATAAAGAATATTTTTATTTGTGGTCCTGTAACATGGCCAATATTAGCGCTGAGGCTATGAGGCTAACGTGCTTATTTGTTTTGTGACGAGAGTGCAGACGGGATGTGATCCCTGATGCATGGCCAATATTAGCGCTGAGGCTATGAGGCAGACGTGTTTATTTGTTGTGTGACGAAGGGATGTGATCCCTGATGCATGGCCAATATTAGCGCTGAGGCTATGAGGCAGACGTGTTTATTTGTTGTGTGACGAAGGGATGTGATCCCTGATGCATGGCCAATATTAGCGCTGAGGCTATGAGGCAGACGTGTTTTTTTATTGTGCGCCGACGGGATGTGATCCCTGACGCATGGTCAATATTAGTGCTGAGACTATGAGGCTTTATTTGGATAACAGTTGTATTATTTCAGATTTTTAAATGAGTAGGCGCAGGGACGCGCCACTCGTCAGAATGGCCGTATCGGCGCGAATGAAAAATGGAACTCAAATAGACGGTCAATTGACTCGTGACGTCAGTGTTTTGCTGTCAGATGTCCAACGGCTTGAGTGCCATTTGCATTATAAATACGACGGGTGTTCATTCTCGGGTGCAGAAGCGAGCCAGCCACCGACTGAGGGGAACCTCTGGCTCCTATGTTAAAAAAATATTTTTTAAAAATATATAAATATAAAAATACACTTTAAAAAAAAACATGATTATACCTGCACAAGCTGATTTAAATACAATGGTACACTAAACTTAAAAAGAAAGATTAATTATTATAATACAAAGTAAAACGAAACGTGAAACAGATTAAGATTAACAGTTGACACAAAGTGACATATAACATAAGTGACAAATGTCAAAATATAATAAAATAATAAAGATTTGCATTGCAGTTAACTAAATTTGAGGGTTAAAATACATTTAATTTAAATTTGGCTAAACAATAATATGCCTACATATACTGCAATGGAGAAAAACAAAGTGTTTAAACTATAACTAACTATTAACCGGCCAAATTGTAGCGGTATAAACAAAGATGTCAGGTTACTTCCTTTAAGAAAGCTTCATTATAGACCCTTTTTCAATTATTTGGTTAAGTTCGCGCTGTGAAGAAATCTTGATTGTTGAGTTATTTGGCAACAAGATAACAATCATGCCATCTGATGACCAGCATTTCTTAATGCCAAAATGTTTACGTGCTGCTATGAACACTTCCTGGCGAGATTTTGTTAGGAATTCTGTAACTGTTATCTTTGTTCCTTTTAACTTTGTTTTCGCCTTCCAAACACTGGAACGAAGCTGCCAGCTGTTGAATCTAAGAAGTATAGGTCGAGCTGAATTTTTTTTGGCACCTAACCTGTGGCATGATTCAATTTCAGTGGACTTGATATCAGACATTTTTAGTTGCTTGGATAATACTTGAAGCATCTTTTGCAGGACATCCTCGTTATGAGTCTCATCTAAGCCATGGAACAGAAGAACTTTTCTCCTGGACTGTGTTTCTAAGCGGTCCATACCGATTACTACAAGTTCAATCTGCGACTTCAATACACTAAGCGTTTTCCACACAAAGGACTTGAAAGTGGTGAACTCAGCAGCCAAAGTTTTTATCGTGGTGTTGGAAGTTGTAGAACCAGATTGTGATAAATTTTTCTCAAACTCACCCATTCTGGATGAAAACACAGAGGAGAGCTCTTCCATACTTTTTAAAAGTTGATCCACAGGTGTATTCATAATGATATTAGTGTAGAAAATAAGTGTGTGAGTGTAGTTACTATCAACTTAAGCACAGGTATTTATATTTTAGCACATATATTCACTTTTAAGATATTTTATACAAATAATTATAGAGCTTTTTTAAAAACGTATCTTTCGACTTTTGTGTCTACCCGCAAAAAAAAGTATCGCGATCCTAAGGGATCGTTCAGACCTCGCAAATACGATTGAAGTGTTAATTTACGATAAAGATTTCGTTTAGCATTGATAGTGGTCTCAAGGGTATCATGCAGGCTGACAAAAGTCATTATAGTACTGTATAGATTTTGGCAACGCTCATAAAACTCCTGTGCGGAGCTAGAACCTTGCTATAAAATTGTTAAATCCTTATATAGAGCGATTTTATCTCATTAGTCCGCAAAGTTGTTCACTAAAGCAGTTCGAATGCCTTGCCAATCGGATGGAATCCCATTAGAATTGATTAAGCGAGCAGCAGAGCCTGTTACTTTGTTCATAATCCCATTGAGAATGGCGCACCTACTTAATTCACTACTGTTTGCACTACAAAACTGGACTACTAATTCATCACATAGTTTTAAAAATCTCGTGAGCACATTCGGGTTTTCGTCGAACTCGGGTACCAACCTTAAGGCTTTATAAATGGTATCTAATTCAGACATATCCGTTCCTTCTTCTATACTACTCAAACTAATATCTCTTCTTCTATCTATGAAAAGTTGCCTACTACTAGTAACTATCCTAGGTTCATTTGATTTTCTTAAATGAAAAATCTTGGCAAATTTTATTAACACAGGTTAGTAAAGGCTAGGACTGAGCAACCACTAAAAAGAATCCAGTGTACTCACATGAACATGTTTCGGTCCCTCTGCGTTATCGATGTCTAGATAAACCTCTGATGCAGCACTACTTGTAGATTCGGATGCTCTGGATGCAGCTAGACAAGCTACGATGAGGCTTCACGCGATTACGGAAATCTTCTACGCGAAACGTTCCGCGAGCATCCTACCGACTGCGCCAATTATGTAGGGCTGTCGTTGAGGATGCAAAATGAACCAAAACGAATTTACTTGTATATTTATTTAAGTTATTAGTATTACAACTAACTAATCCTAAGACGCGACAATCTGTTCGATGTCAGAAAAAAAAGTGAAGATCTCTAAAGTCTTAATTATATTTATATTAAATTAAACGATATAACGCAATCGGTGAATACCAGGTGGTCCCCACAGTATGATGTTTCTCGTTAGCGCTCGACGTTCAGGAGGTTTTGCGAAACAATGCAGCGATGGTGGTATCTTCACGGAGCGTATTGCGATAAATCATACATGGTGTGATTATTTATGATGTTTCTCGGTAGCGCTCGACGTTTGGGAGGTCTTGCGAAAGAAAGCAGCGTTGGTGGTAGCTTCACCGAGCGTATGGTGTGATTATTTCTTAACACATGCAATGTTAAGAGCATATTGTATAATTTTTGTTAAAGAAAAACGAATTAAGCATGCTAGTTGCAGGAGGGTGCTGGTTTATTTTATACTTAGTAAATATTCACATAGCTACATATTATGAATAAGGTTGCCATCTTAATTGCCGACGCGAGATAAAAAATATCGGATTTCCCCGGATACCTTTTGTAACTCCCGCGCGGCCGGGATGCCTTCCAAAATAAGACAAGTTAGGTCAGGTAAGTCAGGGAAACTGGACTGATGGCATCCTCAATCATAAAGCATTGTTTTTTTAATGATACTGTTTTTTATAAAAGGTAAGTATTTTCTTGTTGTTCATTCCATAAATGTTAGTTTTACATAACAAGCTAAGTTATTGTGTAGGTATATTAGTGTTAGTGATTTGACTTTGTGAGTTTGGGGTAATCTCCGGAACTACTCATCCGATCCTAATTTTTTTTTCATTTATAGGAAGCTACATCATCCGTGATTAACATAGGCTATATTTTATTTTGATAAATATGGGTTTTCAATAAGAAACGGTATTAGTGAAACAAGTCAGATATTTTTTTGCCGCCGACGCGCTTTCGTGAAAGACGCTGCCTGATTCATTAGAGATATATCAAAATCATGTTGGAAAAAAATGTGTAAAATCAAATTATCTACAAAAAAGTCAACGGTAGCATATGTCTATCTTTACGGATAACTTTTACAGTGACCATTTTGTCTATAAAAAATGCATTTAATATGAATAAATTTTATGGGTTAACTTTACAAGCTATTTTGACCAATACAGTATTAACCCTTATCAGATTTGATGTTTTATTAATCTTGAGTATTTACAGGAGATCAATTTTGTCCTGTAAACCATGAAGATTAGTTCAATATTTTACAAGATATTACGAGTTTAAAAATACGGCGTAAAAATCAATAAATCGGCAAGAGCGGGCGTGTCACTTTCCAAACTATTTTGACAAATATAGTATCAATCTTTATCCAATTAAACATCTTATTAGCCTTTGGCATTTACAGAAGAACAATTATGCCCTTTACATCATATAGTTTAGTTAAATACCTTGGAAGGTATGACTACTTTAAAATAGGTACTCGGGTGGGATGGTGGCTGCGGGCGCGAAATCAACTGACGCTACGTATACAATCAGCCAAGTGGTGAAACGCACATTTCTCAAAGAAGTATTTTAGTTTTTTTGGAGACTACTTGGCATAATTACTTCACCTAGACAGAGTATATTTGTGACTTACCTGTTTTTGAAATATCTTCCTGTATTCTGATTTAGGCTCAGATTGTCCAACCTGTTTTTCTATATCTTCCTCCTTGATCAACTTTTTTCGGCAATGTCTCGACATGATAACTTTTAACAGAGTTGCGCGGAACCACGAGGCGTTCGCAACCTCGTTCCGCACTGTGTTAGCAGTTAGTTGTGTTATTATTTGTTCAGTGCGGCACAAGGTCTAATAAACCCGACATAGGGTTGGTGTACCATAGAACTAGGAATCAATAGCACATCTCAAACATATAGTTATTTCTCTCCTACACCGAACCAAATGGAAGTTATGCCTCTCGCACGACAGAGAAGTTAAAGTTTTTTCTTACCGCTATAAAGACCAGACATGGACGAGGTATTTTAAGTCGCGTTCCGCACTTATCGTGTTAAAATGTACTGATAGAAAATTTGGGGCTTGGCTAAAGTACAACCCTTGTAGTGCATGGAGTGGTAAATGGCGAAAGCTTAATGCTCTTTGTCTGCTTTCCTGTTTTTTACGAACATATGAATTGTAAATATTTCCAATAACAAGTTTTATTTTACATATTTAAAACACTAAAGTATGTTTATTCATTTAAGAAAAAAGTTAAAAAAAAAATAAGTTTTGTTTTTGTCGATGCGCCGTGCATTTTATTCATAAAAACTAATTTAAGTTTTATTTCTCTTGGGGTGTTGTACGTAGGGGACGTATGATGTCCACACACTTCAAACTGACTTGCCGGCTGACGTTTGACGCTGCTTTGATTTCGCAACGATATTTAAAGTAACAACATTGTAATGACTAGTGAATAGTTTAATTATGGAGCTGCGGCGTAACTTTGAAATTGTACACTTAAAAAGTTGTTGGGTCTTTGTGTGGGACTAGCGTACGTCACATACCATTGAGCCCACGAAGACGTAAATGGTGAATGGCTTTATCGAAATATTCTATAACACAACTTTTTATGCAAAGTATCATTAATTCGTACATAATTTTATTAAAAAAAGTAAAAACAATGTATGGAGTTAAGTAACCTTTATTGAAATTTTCGTAAGAACAAAAAAAAAATCAATAATTTTGCTAAGTCACTCATGACATTTTGTATTACCAGTGTTCGTTTCTCTCACGAACACTGGTAATAGGATAGGCTTTGCAAAGATAACAGTTTATTCAAACGTTTGCCTTTCAGTCGACAAACCTATAGATGAGACTGAATTTCCTACCACGGTCAAGAATTTGTAAGCAATTATATGCAGTTTAGGAAGCTGGATTTCATCTACCTTTTGGGCTACGTAAATAAACAGATAATTAAACGTAGATAGAATCGTCAGATTTAACTGTTTTCCAGCTCTTGTGGACTAATTGTGTGTGTAGTTAAATAATCTTTCGACAGAATATTTTTTCTTCAGCTTTGATAGACTGATCTGTGGAAACTCTGAAACAGATTCAACGGACTTTTTTGTACAATACTTTTCATGATTTCCTTGTTTAAACAGCCACAGCGAAAACTTTCATTTCCAAATGGTTGATTGTCTTTACATATTATATATTTAGGCGTTATTTATTTTAAATATTTGATCACCTCTCTCTGAAAAAGCGTAAATTTCTTTAAAATTTGACACGTAATCCAACTTTAGTTTTTGTGAAGCTAGTTGGTTAAAATGATTTAGAAAATTATTGCATTTTTAATTTGGGGCTTGGCTAAAGTACAACCCTTGAAGTGCATGGAGTGGTAAATGGCGAAAGCTTAATGCTCTTTGTCTGCTTTCCTGTTTTTTACGAACATATGAATTGTAAATATTTCCAATAACAAGTTTTATTTTACATATTTAAAACACTAAAGTATGTTTATTCATTTAAGAAAAAAGTTAAAAAAAATAAGTTTTGTTTTTTCGATGCGCCGTGCATTTTATTCATAAAAACTAATTTAAGTTTCATTACTCTTGGGGCGTTGTACGTAGGGGACGTGTGATGTCCACACATACTTCAAACTGACTTGCCGGCTGACGTTTGACGCTGCTTTGATTTTGCAACGATATTTAAAGTAACAACATTGTAATGACTAGTGAATAATTTAACTATGGAGCTGCGGCGTAACTTTGAATGTACAATTTCAAAGTTTAAAAATTATTGGGTCTTTGTGTGGGACTAGCGTACGTCACATACCATTGAGCCCACGAAGACGTAAATGGTGAATGGCTTTATCGAAATATTCTATAACACAACTTTTTATGCAAAGTATCATTAATTCGTACATAATTTTATTAAAAAAAGTAAAAACAATGTATGGAGTTAAGTAACCTTTATTGAAATTTTCGTAAGAACAAAAAAAAATCAATAATTTTGCTAAGTCACTCATGACATTTTGTATTACCAGTGTTCGTTTCTCTCACGAACACTGGTAATAGGATAGGCTTTGCAAAGATAACAGTTTATTCAAACGTTTGCCTTTCAGTCGACAAACCTATAGATGAGACTGAATTTCCTACCACGGTCAAGAATTTGTAAGCAATTATATGCAGTTTAGGAAGCTGTATTTCATCTACCTTTTGGGCTACGTAAATAAACAGACAATTAAACGTAGATAGAATCGTCAGATTTAACTGTTTTCCAGCTCTTGTGGACTAATTGTTTGTGTGTAGTTAAGTAATCTTTCCACAGAATATTTTTTCTTCAGCTTTGATAGACTGATCTGTGGAAACTCTGAAACAGATTCAACGGACTTTTTTGTACAATACTTTTCATGATTTCCTTGTTTAAACAGCTACAGAGCAAGCAAGTGATTCCGTTAAATGCATTTTCTTAAACCTGGGGTCCAAGATTGTGGCTATAGCCAAAGGAGTTACTCTCTCTCTCTATAGCACCCATTCTCTTGTCAATCTCTTTCAATATTAATACTGCAATTCTTGGGCGAAAGACTCTTTGACTTTAAGAGGTTTACTTTTATAAGAAGACAATGTATAAGAGGTAATAATTTACCGCTAGTGTAGGACTTATCACCTGACACTTTCTTAGTTGCGGTTCCAATTGGCCACAATTTACAAAATGTAAAACCGAAGAAAGAACAGATAATTCTGACGCAGTTAGCATAGGTGGTGCATTTTTATGACGGATGATTACATTATTGACGACGCCGCGAAACTATAAAAATTACTCTATCAGGAATTACCGTTCCACCTCGTCGGGTCCTGTATTCATTTCGCAACTTTCTGGGTTGCTTCACGTAATTCGTTACTGGCAATATTGATATGTCTAAACCGAGTTACTATCTCTTTTAGTTTAGTTATTTAGTATTGATAATTAAACTAAAAGAGATAGTAACGTAAGACGAAGATTTTATTATTGACGACGCTGCGAAACTCCAAATAATGCCCTATCATCAAGTACTGTTCCACTTCGATGGGTCATCTTGTGTTAATTATGTAATTTTCTAGGTTGCTTCTCGTTATTTTTTACTGGCAGTAATGCTTTGTCTAAACCAACCAACAGACATATGGCCGTTTTCTGAATTGAGAAAACCGCGAATACTCATCTGAGTATTGTCAAATCTTTAAGCACGAAGTTAACTTTTTTGCGTTTCACACTTCAAAATGTACATTCGTTAAACTGTAATCAACTGATCATTTGCTCAAATCCCTTTGAGCACGGCTTTTACGTTCCGATATACGTTCAAAAAACCTATACTTACCGGTAATCTTTTAAATTATGTATTATTTTAATTGTAAAACAAAATTAACATTCCAAAATGTGTAACGTATACGTAACTATAAAAAACTTAAAATAAATATAAAAATAAAAATTATTTATAATATAAATAATAAATCATGTAGTAATAGAAATAATAAACATTTCTTACGTGAAACGGACTATTAATATCTAACTGAGGAAAATATAAGCAACGAAGTTATTTATTTCTGTTTCTAGCTTAAAGAATAATAAATGGGCACAACAATAAAAGTCAGAAGTAACCTAACGATACTTTGAAAAAAAAAAAAAAAAATAATCTGCGTTTAATTATAGAAAGGCAAGTACATAACTGCAAAAATATTGAGAACAGTGTAAACTTTTTTTTGCAATATTATTGTTGTAATATTTTCCATTTATCTTTAATTATTATGCTTCAGATGCGAAATTTTGATTGTAAGAAGACAGGAGAATATTTTATGCAACAACAAAAATAGGGAATATGTGGTTATGAAATACAACAACAAAATAAATACACCACGAAGAGCGCAAATAACAATATTTAACACCGCACAAGAAAATATTTTTTAATGGAAAACGAATAAATTATTATAATAAACTAGTGCTTAAAATCATTTAATTGAAATGACAATAATGTCATAATAAACATTATATAAATGTTAAAAAAAGATTCTTTGAGCAGTTGTCTTCAAAAACTAAACGAAGACTTCTTTAACACAACCATTGACTGATAGCCAAGCAAGCAAACTGAGAAATATATATTTATTAAAAGAATCCACTGTAATAAGTATTTTCAATTATAAATACTGGTTACTACAAAAAGCATCTTATTTAGTGAAATTTTCAATTATAAATACTGGTTACTACAAAAAGCATCTTATTTAATTGAAATGACAAAAATGTCATAATAAACATTATATAAATGTTAAAAAAAGATTCTTTGAGCAGTTGTCTTCAAAAACTAAACGAAGACTTCTTTAACACAACCATTGACTGATAGCCAAGCAAGCAAACTGAGAAATATATATTTATTAAAAGAATCCACTGTAATAAGTATTTTCAATTATAAATACTGGTTACTACAAAAAGCATCTTATTTAGTGACTAAAAAATGTAATATACTCAAAACAGAATATTTTTTAACTTGTAGACCGGTTGAAATTAATATTATTGACCTTTTTTGTAAATGATCTATTAAAATCTTAAAAGATGCATGTGAATGAAAAAGTTACCTTACTTTAACAAAACAGTAATAGTTCTTTAACTTTTTCTATTTTTTCCAAATAAATGTAATGCAAAAGGTTAAATTCTGTTTAAATTATTTCTACTCCCAAACAGGTGGTGGTTCCTTTACTCCTGCTTTACTTTCAATTGTAGTTACTCAAATAAAACCCATATGATACAATAGTATTATAAGAAATATTTACAAATAACTTGATCGTAAATATTGTATACTTTTGTTGATATTTTATAATATTATCCATATGTTTGATTTGTAGCATTTTAATTACTTAAAATAAAAAAAAACAATTTTCATTCAAGAAGTGTTTTATTTATTAGTCTTTTATGTAGACAAAATCTGCAAAGTACCTATTTACAATAACTTTATAAGTCCAGATTCAGACGGACAAGTCTCATATGTTAAAAATTTAAAATGTTTAATAACTTATTTTTAATAATAACACAACAGTAAGGTAAACAATTCAAAACACTACAGTTATAAAACACATATGAAAAGGCACTCAAATGCTTCATCAAGTTCAGTTCAATGTATCCATCAAGATGAGTATTTATGTTTTGAAACAGAATAAGTCACAAAACAACTTTTAACACTAGAAGGCACGAAAATCCCCTTTTAAAGACACCAAAATTTCTCTATTGTGTTCGTTGTTATTATATGGGCTCAATTTAATGCTTCTTGAGGTGTACTTGATTTCAAAATGGTAAAAGATCTTAAGCACTTGATAGCAATGGTTTGAATCTTGAAGTTAGCACCAAATACAACCTGAACATTTTAACAGAAAAATGTCCCTTTCTTTTTTTCAGCTGTTTCTTCTTGATAAAGCTATTTTAAACTGTGTGCACAATTCACTGTTACCCTACGCTACCTTTCGTCATACATGTCACTTTCACTACTTCACAGCAAACTGTCTGAAAGCTTCCTATTGCATTACATTTTAAAACTATCAATAATTATATCATATATCAGCTTATTAACAATATGAGGAATGTAATCCCGGCGTTGTATGTTTTGCACTAATTTTGGCTTGATTTGGCCCTGAATAAATTTGACGGAACGCTTTGGTGAAGCGGAAGCGACTCATAAATTCTTCTTCATTGAAATTCGTGAAGAAATCTGGTCCATTTCTTTATATTCTGCGAAAGCGTCGTAGTTGCGTGGACGCAGTTGAGGTATCTCCAAAGACGACAACGATGTATCGTCATCGCTAATTATCTCAAGAATATCAATCTACTGATAGATAAATAATATCGACGCAAAACAAAAACATTTTCTTCACAAAAATCGCAAGAAAAGTATTTGAGCACAGTTTAAGTGGCCGACTACGCTCGCTTAACTTTTGACTGATTCAAGTATGGGTTGAGCACGGTGATCAGTGAAATTCTCAAATATTGATTATGGTTAGAGAAAACTCAAATCAGAAACAAAAATTTGCTTAATTAGCCGTTGAGCACGGTTTGAGATATTTTTAACGTCAAATTCTCAATTCAGAAACCGGCTGATAGTGTCTGTTAGTTTAATTATCAAGTTGCAAATTAGTACACTGCATTTTGTGCAACAAAATTCAACGTATGTGTGAAACATGGTATATGCTTTTTGCCAATAGCTAAGTCAACAGCCTTCAGTACGTTATTTATGATTGCAACTGAAATTTCGTCATTGCAACTGAAATTTCGTCAATCTTAACCCCATTCAGCACAAGGTTTCAGCAACATTTCAGCTAAGTATTCTATAGTATGGCGTTCATTTGACTCCTACAGTCCAAGAGTGCTTGATAAAAGATCAGAACACCTTCACCGAAGTGTGCCGTTTTTTCTAAAAAAACTTCTCATGCTCATTGTTTCAGACCACATGTGAATAGTAATGTATAAAAATCAATATTTGACAACTTAGCTTTGAACAAATTGTTGTTGTGGTTGATAATGCTGCGTGTTTGTCATCAACCCATCGAGTCAATGTTGTTTTATTAGTTTTATAATGTGGTGTATGAACTTAAATCAAACTGCGAAAACTTTCATTTCCAAATAGTTGACTGTCTTTACATATTATATATTTAGGCGTTATTTATTTTAAATATTTGATCACCTCTCTCTGAAAAAGCGTAAATTTCTTTAAAATTTGACACGTAATCCAACTTTTAGTTTTTGTGAAACTAGTTGGTTAAAATGATTTCAATGAAAAACTAAAAAAATCGATACATCGAGTATTTCGAAAGCATTTCAAAACATCGGATCGATTCGATGCATCGCATTATAAACATCGATATTTGCAATGCATCGTTGTTTATCAAATATCCCTATTGTAGGATATCCTTACCCATTTAATATTCATTGCGTTGTTTTATAGGACTGAGTTAGGGCACTCCCCGATGTGTGCCTAATTTAAGTAAGTTCTGTCTTTGTTGGCGCGCTGTACGTAAGGCCTTGGTTTCATAACAAAAGTTAAAGTAACAACGTAGTCAAGTTTTGGGAGTCTTTTGTTATAATAAAGACAATTTCTTATAAATGAAGTATTTTATTTTAAAAAAATAATTAAAATAATACTTTAAAACTAAATATATGTGTTAACAGAGTGATATGTTAACTACGACAAATTTAATTAAAATAATACTTTAAAACTAAATATATCTAAATACATGTTAACAGAGTGATATGTTAACTACGACTTCCCTTCTTTCTATTCCATATCGCTGGGAATGCAACGCGGAGTCTTCCGCGAAATCTAGCGTGAAAAACAAATATCTCCGGTTACGTTCCCAGGCGCTTGCATAACTCCTCCCTCGTTAAGTACAAAATCATCAGCTGGAGTACTAGACTGAGGATTTCGCTTTACATTAAAAATTTTAACTCTATACTTATAGGCTACATAACACAACATTAATACTGGTAGGGACATATATAGGGACAGAGAGACAAAACTGATTATGTTTAGGGTTTTCACTTCACTAAAACTTTCAACTATATCAGTGGGATTGGATTTACTATTATGTTTCAGTACGTGTGATAACTGTTTCACTTCACTTAGATCTACACTCCTCAAGTCGACCGTTGAGAGATTTCCTGTTTTTGTTGAGTTAAATATGGGCAATTGGATAAGCGGAACCTTTTAGAATATCATATGTTCTGCATACGTACTTCTGTGATATAAATAGATATTCTCTATGAATATGTTACAATTTTCGTCCAGGGTTAGGATAAGTGTGCCTTGTATCATTTGGTAAGAGGTATCATCTTTACATTTAATTGTTATTTTCGAGTTGAACTATCCAAATATTGGTGTTGATATGTTGGATTTTTATATCCTCTACATTTACCACGTGTGAAATACACATCCGATGACTACTCTCCAATTTCATTAATTGCTCTATGCAAGTTGGTTCCGGATATCTTACTATTTCATTTTCAGAGCACAGGAACTGATCCCCCACAGCAATACGTGAGCAAGGCCGGGATAAGGGTAAGTACACAGAACTTTTCACCATCAAGTAAGGATATTTAGGAATTACAATTGTCGTTACGTTTTCAGTGACATTATATATTAGAATTGGATATAATCTATAGTAATTATAAGAATTATTATCTGTTAACGGTACCTCTAATATAAATGTTATCTGACTTTTCTTAATATAAGCTTTTATAGATATAGTAGACTCTATATTTTTCAAATTGTTAATATTAGGTTCATATGTAAAATTATCAGTTTGGGATATCAATTGTAATATATCTAATAATTCATTAGAATTAATTATAGACTGATGGAGTACAGACACTTTGCTTAAAGCTAAAGCAGTTTCTATTCCATTTAAAAATATATAGATGGTTCTAAAATTACATAGAACCTTATCACACATACCTAAAACATATATCGAGTATATAGAGTTTTCACTTTTAGTAATCATATTCTTAACAAGTCGTTCTCTTCTTTTAATCTTCTCATTTAATATTAATGTATTGTTATGTAATGCTTCAGTACTGTTAATAAAACTATCCACCATTTTGGAGATCAATGTATTTTTTTTGTAAATATATGCTTGATTTATTTTTAATTCTGATACAATGGAATCATAACGAATCGCGTCTTCATTGTCTAAATTTCCTGTAATGATCTTTATAAGAGAGCCTAATGGATTAAGTAATCCAAGTTTAGATTTATACGAGGGTATTAACTGTTGAAATTTATCTATTAAAATATTGCTTAAATAATCTACCTGAACCTTCAATCCTAAAAATTCATAAGAATAAGGTTGACTTACATTTATTAGATTACTAAATTCATTATACTTATTTAAAGTAAAATTTAAATCATTCAATAAATTGCCTAAATCTAGTTTCTTAAAAATTAGCCATTTGTCCTGTTGCTTAAACGCAGTTCCTTCTTTTATTGGTAGTATACCGGGATTACCTTCAGGTGACTGCAGTTGGAGAGCATGGCTTGTCTCCAATACAATCAGGACCAGACAATACCTGTGAATGACGTTTTATATTTTTAATTGGAACTCTAGTTTCTCTTTTCCTTATCTCTACTGGAACGATATTTCGCTTTACTTTTGCTAAAATTTTTGCTTTGTGGTAACGTGGCTTATCTTTCTACTTAACTTTTCCTGGTATTTATATCTTTAGTATAAATTAAATCACCGCAGTCCAATTTTGTAATAGTTTCACCACCTTTTTTATTTTTAACTAATTGCTTTTTATACTTTAATCTATTTCACTTAGCTTCACGCTATATCCCTAGCGGGGTAGGCAAAGAGAACGGAGCGCCAAACGCTACGGTCTCGGTATACCTCTTTCGCCTCGTCCACTGTCATCAACCTCTTCATACATGCCCTCCGGGGGGTCCTCATGCTTTTTACGTGACCTTCCTCCAGTATCGTCGATACTGTGTTTTCGAAGGTCAACCGAGGTCTCCCCCTCCCTCTCTTACCACTCACTTTTCCTTCATAAATCTTTTTTACCATTCTTTCTTCACTCATTCGCTCGACGTGCCCAAACCACCTGAGCACGTTCTTCTTCATTCTCACTGTGACATCCACGCTAGTACCTGCCATTCTGTGTATTTCTTCATTGGATATGCGATCAGATAAACTGACTACGCATATCCGACGAAGAGATCGCATCTCTACAGCAATCATCTTTCTTACATTCTTCTTCTGTAATACCCACGTTTCGCTGCCGTATAACAGTGTCGATACCAACACTGCATTGTGTACGGCCAAACGCGCAGCTATGCTGACGTTTCGCCGTCTCAACAATGCAGCTAAGGCACCGTTAACTCTGTTAACGGCAGCAATACGATAATTGCTTTTTATTGTGCATTTTATTACATATATAATTATATAGGTATTTAGTACGCTTTTGATGATCTTTAACTAGTTGTTGCTTATAAATTTTATCAAAATCTGTAACAATGGGATTACTTGAATCGGCATGGCCAAAAACTAATTCGAAGGGATTTAAATCAGTTGTAGAATATATGGTATGATTATACGCCATTATTGAATACGACATTACTGAAGCAGCATCTGTACATTTTTTTTCATATTTGGCTAATCTATAGATTTCTATTAAAGTTGAGTGGAATCTTTCTACAATTCCCGTAGAATTAGGATTATTGAGGGTAGAAATATGTTATTGTATTTTATATAAGTCAAGTAGTTCCCGTAATAACTCATTATTGAATTCTTTACCAGGATCACAAGTAATTTTCTTAGGAGTACCGTAATATGAGAAATATTTTATTAAAGCACGAACAACCTCGGGAGTGGATCTATTTCTTATATTAATTGCTTGTCCTAATTTGCTAAATACGTCTACACATGTTAAGTAATACTGTCCTTCTATAGAAAATAAGTCAATAAATATTTCTTGGAAAGATGCATGCTGGGTTTCAGTTAATTGTAAAATGGGTTTTATAGGTCGTCTGTCATATTTCATTTTATTGCCAGCGCCACACGCATTAATAATTGCTGAAATTGTTTCTTGTTTGTTTATCCAAAAATAATGTCTACGAATTCTGACCATAGTTTCTCTTATGCCTCTATGACAAGTTTTTCCTTCGTGGTGCTTTAACACTATTTCCTTTTGTTCATTTTCATCTTCTACATACATCACGCGTTTAGTACATTCATAAAACTTAACTGTATCTCGTTTAAACAATCTAATTATTATATTTGAAAAGTCCTTTCGATGTGCCACACTTTCAAAGAAAATGAAATATGTTAATTTTGGTTTAATATGTTCCTTAAGAAAACCTACCCTGCCTTCCACAACATATGCATTACCCGGATTTCATCTCATTCGGAATGACCGTACAGGGAAAGGCGGCGGTGGAGTTGCCATCTACCTACGCAGTCATATACCGTTTACAATTCTGGATAAATCTCCTACGCTATACTCTAATTCTTCTGAATATATTTTCATTAAAATGCTTTTTGGTACTGCCAAGCTCTTACTAGGTGTATTCTACAGCCCTTCACTGCATATCAACTACTTTGACACCCTTAAAACTCTGTTAGACAGGTATGTACCAAACGTCCATCACACCATCTTAATGGGAGATTTTAATACTTGTCTCATCAAAAACGACACGCGAGCTAACCGACTTAAAAATGTTGTTAGTAGTGCTAACCTCAATCTCTTACCCACTAACGCTACCCACTTTTTTCCTCATACCACTCCTTCACAATTAGATTTAATGTTCGTTTCTTCGCTTGAACGAGTCTTCACCTATGGCCAGCTTTGTGCTGAGGCGTTCTCGTATCACGATCTTGTTTATATGACATATAAATTTCGCACACCCAAAGTTAAGCCTACTATAATAATGCGCAGAAGTTTTAAAATTTTTGACAACGTAGCTTTTCTTCAAAATCTTAATCAAATAAACTGGGAAGGTGTATTAAATGCTGCAACTATTAACGAAAAAATAAATATATTTAACTCCCTCCTTATTGAGCTCTTCGACGTGTACGCTCCGCTTCGACCCATAAAGCTTAAGCACCTTCCTGCGCCTTGGCTAACAAATGATATAAAGAAACTTATGGCAAAGCGCAACTCTGCTAAATCACAATATAAAAGAAATCCTACTGAAGACAACTTAAATAGGTTCAAAAAACGGAACCGGTGTAATAAAATCTGCAGGGATGCATAACGCACTTTCATTTACAATTTCATCGTAAAATAGCAATTCCGCTACAGTCTGGAAATTTCTCGACTCGATGGGTATTGGAGGCTCCTGGAGAACTGTTGCGTTGAGCGACAGAATGGATCTTGATGAAATAAACAAACATTTCACGCAAGTCCGATTATTAAATCATAATATTAAAATGATTACCATTACATCTATCCCTTTAACCTACTCTCCATCTCCTCTCCATTTATCTGCTATTTCCAATGACGACGTTAAAAAGCATATACTTGCTATTAAATCAGATGCTATTGGTAGCGATCAAGTCAGTCGGAGGATGATTCTTTTAACTATAAACACTGTAGTTCCCATCCTTTGTCACATTTTTAATTATTCCCTTTCTTCAAATACTTTCCCAGATGCATGGCGTCAGGCGATAGTTATTCCTATACCCAAAATTTCTAATCCTTCATCGCATACAGACTATCGTCCCATATCCGTTCTCCCATTTCTGTCCAAGGTTTTAGAACGCATAGTACACCAACAACTCTCATCCTTCCTGACTAAGAATAATATCCTATCTCCTGTCCAGTCTGGATTCCGCCCTGTCACAGCACTGTCACAGCATTGAATAAGGTTAACGACGATATTAGATTTGGAATCGAAAATCAACAAATTACTATTCTTGTGCTACTGGATTTTTCCAACGCTTTTAATACTGTTGATTTTGATATCCTTTTGGCTATCTTAAAATCTATAAATCTTTCCTCAGAGGCTACTGAATGGTTTTACTCCTATTTACATGATCGGGTACAGTACGTTCGCTTAAATGATAAGCGATCGTCTGTGAACAGTGTCAATGCTGGTGTTCCCCAGGGTGGCGTACTTTCTCCTTTACTTTTTTCCATCTTCATTAACTCAGTTACTAGCTTTCTATCCTTACCGTTTCACCTATACGCTGATGACTTGCAGATATATACAACCACGAAGATAGATGACATTGCGAATGCTATTGATCTAGTCAACTCCAATTTGCAAAGGATTAAGACCTGGAGCGAAGCATATGGTTTGTCTATTAATCCTAAAAAGTCTCAAGTGTGTATTCTTGGCAGTCCTAAGCAACTCTCTAAAATTAATGTCTCTTTCCTCCCACCTATTATCTTCTACACCTGTCAATTGGAGTACTCTCATACTGTCAAAAATTTAGGAATCAAGCTGGACAGCACCCTCTCGTGGACTCCTCAAATATCTGAGTTGAGCCGCAAGCTGTACTGTGCTATAGGTATTTTAAAAAGATGGAAGAACTTACTACCTATAAAAACAAAAATAACTTTAGCCCATGCACTTTTGCTACCTATACTGGACTACGCAGACACTTGTTATCTGAATTTATCGCAGCAACTATTCAACAAATTGGAACGCCTTCAAAATCTCGTTATAAGATTCATCTTTGGTCTGAAAAAATATGATCGTATCAGTCAGTATTGCTCGAGGCTTGGATGGCTCCCTGTCAAGGAGCGTTGGAATCTTCACACTATGACTGTCCTCTATTCTATCCTCTTTCACCCTGAAACTCCAACTTACCTCAAGCAACGCTTTACCTTTCTTGGCTCCAATTCCCGTCTTCCTTTGAGTCTTCCCCGTTGTTATAGTGAATCATTCACTGTCCAAGCAGCAAAGCTATGGAACAAGCTACCACGAGCCATAAGGCATCTCCAAATCCATATCTGTGTTTAAGTATAGAGTAAAAAATTACTATCTTAGCATGTAGTGTATTTTATGTCTGTATCTACGAGTATAATGTTTGTAAATATCATTCTATTAAGTTTGTGTATTTTATGTAGTTTACTGTATAGTATTTGTGCAAGTTTTTAAAAATATTTTAATATTATTTTATTACTTATATATTTTAATCATTAACATTTATATATTTGTATATTAATTCTTTTGTTGCTTGTAAATTGTTTTATATAAATAGGTTGCCTGATAGAGATCACTCTTAGTGATAAGGCCGCCTTTTCACATTTTGTTTTCGTATTATATATATCTGTTATTTTTCTGGTGTGAAATTGTTGAATATTTAAATTTTAACGCCTTCCATTCTATATAATCTGTGACATAATACATTTTGTATACTCTGTGACCTTAATATATTTTATTCTGTTGTAGTCTGTTATATTAATATACTGTTGTGCTGCATAAGTGTTTTTATTTAAAAGTAATCTGCTATTATCAATAATAATATCACTATTTTATAATTAAAACAACAGGTTATGGGCCCAGTTAAGCCATAACAATAAATTATTGAGCATAGTTTCGAAATAGTGTCAGTAAATATAATCCATCTTTTACCTAACCTAAAAAGTAAAGAACGTGACCGGCATTTCTGAAAAGTTCAACACTTAAAATGTCTGGAAGCAGTCCGCTTGCACTAATTGAGAAATTGACTGGTCGGGACAATTACGCCACATGGCAATTTGCAGTAAAGACGTATCTACAACACGAGGAGCTATGGGATTGTGTAGAGAACTCCTCGTGCGACGATCCAAAGAGAGATACAAAAGCAAAAACAAAGATTATCTTGCTTGTCGACCCAGTAAATTATGTGCATATCCAGGAAGCTACAACAGCAAAAGAAGTATGGGATAACCTGACACGTGCTTTCGACGACTCGGGGCTTACACGCAGAGTAGGTCTACTACGTGATCTTTGCACCACCACACTTTCAGGCAGCCAAAATATAGAAGAGTATGTGACCAAAATTATGTCTACGGCACATAAACTTAGAAATATCGGCTTCAAGGTAGATGATGAATGGCTCGGGACAATGCTGCTCTCAGGTCTGCCAGAGACGTATAAGCCGATGATTCTAGCTATTGAGAGCTCAGGAATGAAGATTAGTGCAGACTCCATTAAGTCAAAGTTACTTCAAGAAGTAAAAACTGATAACAATAACTCCGCTTTTGTCACAAGTAATAATAATATACAAAATTATCTGAATGTGAAAAAGAAATTTAATAAAGGTCCGAGATGCTATCAGTGCAATAAATATGGACACAAGAGTCCACAATGCAAATCTAATCCAAAATTTAAGCAAACAAATTTAATTAGTTCATATGCTGCTGCATTCCTCGCTGCTTCTGACAATGATAGTTCTGGATGGTACATTGACTCCGGGGCTACAATGCACATGACAAGACATTAGCAGACTTTAGCTGTGAAAGGTACTGGTGAGATTAGTATTGAAACATTAAATTGTCAAGGTCAGTCTAATAGGATTCTTTTTCAAAATGTCCTGCATGTACCAGAGTTGGCTGTGAACTTAATCTCTGTATATCAGATTACTGAGAATGGCGGCCATGTAAGCTTCAATTCTGATGGATATATTATTATGAATAGATACAATAATATTGTGGCAACTGCAAGAAAAATTAATAACATGTACCGGCTTAACACTACAACAAGTTATGCATGCATATCTGATATCAAACAAGATGATATGGCATCAAAGAATGGCCCACCTGAATTTCCAAAGCCTGAAGAATATGACTGAGTGCACTGAAGGAATTAAATTATCAAACAAAAATAGTAATTTAACATGCGTTACTTGTCAAGAAGGTAAATGTAGTGTGGGTACATTGATAATTGTATATAGTGGGTTAACCAACAAGTCAACGTTAATAAATAGTCAGTCTCCTCCCTTTGTGTTTCATTGACGTTCCATTGGCGACGAGGTTAAAACTTACGCGGATTTAGTGAAGTACCAGTAAAGTAATTAAATATGCCTATCGAAAAATTAGAGCCATTTGATATTAGTTCTAAGCAATGGCCGGCATATATACGACGAGTAAAGCAGTATATTTTGTTAAACGAAATAAAAAAAGAACTGTGCGTGCCATTGCTCATTACGGTGGTTGGCGAAGCCACGTATGCACTAATGTGTGATTTATGTTCACCGTCACACCCGGAATCTAAGACGTTCGAGGAGTTGAACAAACTGGTGGCCGAACATTTAGAGCCGCACCGCTCAGAGATCGCCGAGCGACATGTTTTCCGTCTACGTAGGCAAAATGGCGGCGAACCACTCACGAAGTATTTGCAAAGTTTAAAGCATCTAGCCGCAACGTGTAATTTTGGCGTCAATTTGGAAGAAAACCTGCGCGATCAGTTCGTATCAGGCCTATTTAATGAGACGATGAGGTCACGGATTTTCGCCGAAAGAAATATAAAATATAAAGAATCAGTGGAGCTGGCTCTGGCGCTGGAGGCGGCTCAGCGACACGCGGAGGTAAGCGCGGCCACGGGGGCTGGCGCGGTATCGAGCGAGGTGGTCGCGGACGGCGGCGGCGCGGCGGCGGGCGAAGGCCTGCATCAGGCAAACGTACGGGGCGCAAGACCCAGGGGCGGCGGCGGGCGCAGCGCCACGGTGGCTGGCGACAGCGGCAGCAGCTCGCAGCGGTGTTGGCGGTGCGGGAAGTTCCATGGGGCTGATCGGTGCCGGTTTGCAAATTATAATTGTGATGAGTGTGGTGTGCGGGGCCACTTAAAAGTGATGTGCAAAGAAGTACGTTCGAATCCGCGAGCTTCGTCAAGGCATAATTATGTGAGTGATGGAGATTGTGAGGATTTTTACAATGTGCAGGTGAACGGATCAGGAGATAGCCCTTACATGATTACGGTGGTTGTTAATGAAAAACCTATGGACTTTGAAATTGATACAGATAGCCGAATTTCTACAATAAGTGAAGATTATTATAGATAGTACTTTAAGGAGGAAAATCTTATCGCAGATCAGTTAAACATACGTAGTTATGTAGGCTCAAAGATAGAATCATTGGGTTTTATTTTAGTAAATATTAAACTAAATGGTGTCTCTGTTTCATCATGTAAATTGTATGTACTTAAAAAGGGAAGTCGACCATTATTAGGCCGAGAATGGATCCGTGTTCTGGGAATAGATAATATTATAATAATAAATCAAGAAATTCTGCCGCAGTTAAGCAATGATCCATTTGTGAGTCAGCTGATGGTCGAATTCCAGGAAGTGTTTACTGATAAGCATTGGAACTTGTAAGAAATCTATAACTTTGCATGTGTGTGACAATACGCCGGTGTATGTGCGCGCGAGACCGGTTCCATTAGCGTTAAAGGCGCACGTTGAATGTGAGCTTGACCGTTTAGAACGAGAGGGCACTATTTCTCGTGTTGAAACGTCTGATTACGGTACGCCTATTGTTCCTGTGATTAAAGAGAATGGTGATATACGGATATGCGGGGATTACAAAATAACTATTAACCCTAAACTCAAACGCGATCCGTATCCACTCCCCCGTATTGAGGAATTGATCGCTACGCTCAGTGGGGGCGAGGAATACTCGAAAATTGTATTATTTAAAATTTAGTTATCAACAACTTCTATTATCAAAAGATTCACAACCTTATACCGCCATTACGACACATTTAGGTACTTTTGTGTATCGTCGCACCCCGTTTGGTTTGTCATGTGTACCCGAAAAATTTCAAAAAATAATGGAAGAAACCCTTCGAGGTATACCTAAGACGGTGGTTTTTTTAGATGACGTGTGTGTGTAACCGGCGCGAACCGACGAGATCACTTAAAGAATTTACGATTAGTACTCGAGCGATTGCCTAATATGGGTTTTACCGTTAAACTAGAGAAATGTAGTTTTTTACAATCTAGTGTCCAATATGTAGGGTTCATTATTGATAAATCCGGTTTAAGGCCAGATCCTAGGAAGCTTCAGGCTATTCGCGACGTTCCTCAGCCCACAAACATTACTCAATTAAAAAGTTTTTTGGGTATGTTGAATTATTATGGAAAATTTATTCCTAACTTAAGTATTTTATTGCAACCGTTATACGAACTATTAAAAAAACAATCGGCGTGGCATTGGAGTGGTAGGTGTCAAGAGGCTTTCTCGGTGGCAAAAACTATTCTGACCAGTAAGAACGTTATGTAGCTCATTATGAAGAAGGGCGGCCATTGGTACTTTCGGTCGATAGCAGCGCGTACGGTTTAGGCGCTGTACTGGCCCACGTTTACCCGTCGTGTGTCAAGGACACTAAACTCGGCTGAAAGAAACTATAGTCAGTTAGATAAAGAAGCTCTCGCTATATTTTTTGGTGTTACTATACACCATCAATATTTGTTCGGGCGGTCCTTTGTATTACGAACGGATCATCAACCCTTAAGCTTTATATTTGGTAAGAAGGGCGGAATTTCACGTTGCAACGTTGGGCTGCTCGACTATCGGGCTATAACTTTTCCGTACAGTTTGTTAGGTCAATTGCTAATGCCCCCGCGGATGCGTTGTCGCGCCTACCATTGCCGAGTGAGCGACGTCACACGGAGACAGTCCAGTACGTAGACTTAGTTAAAGATACCATGCCGGTAAATTTTACAGAAGTCAGAACCGAAACCAATAAAGATAAATTATTAAGTAAATTAAAAGGTTATATTTTGTTTGGGTGGCCCTCAAGCGCGAGCTGTGAGGAGGAAAAACCGTATTTTTCTCGTAAGGAGGAATTAGTACTCGAACTAGGTTGTTTATTATACAAGTATAGGCTAGTCGTACCTCCATCTTTAAGGGCTCGGGTCTTAGAGGAAATTCATGCAGGTCACTTAGGCATGAATAAGATGAAGAATTTGGCACGAAATTACGTATATTGGCCAGACCTCGACCGGGAAATTGAAAACATAAGTCGGGCTTGTGAAGCATGTGGGACGGTGCGGGACGCTCCTTCCCGTGCTGCAATGAACCCGTGGGAATTTCCTTTGAAACCTTGGCAGCGTATTCATGCGGATTTTGCCGAATATAGAGGGAAAAAGTATATGATATTAGTAGACGCACATTCAAAATGGATTGAAGCAATAACAATGAATCGAACTGACGCGGAGTCGACGATAGTGGCTTTAAGATCTATATTTGCACGATTTGGGTTATCTATACAGCTCGTAACGGATAATGGCCCACCATTTTTATCAATTGAATTTAAAAAATACTGTGAAAAAAATTGTATTCGAAATATTACTTCGGCACCTTATAGACCACAAGGTAATGGAGCAGCAGAAAACGCGGTCAAAACAATAAAAAAAGTAATTAAGAGGGCGATTTATGAAGGTGAAAATATATCGAAAGTATTATCGACTTTTTTGTTTCAATATCGTAACGTGGAGCACGCAACGACGGGGGTTGCGCCGGCGGTTGCGTTGTTAGGGCATAGGTTGCGGGGGCGCTTGGACGCCATTCGGCCCGACATTTCGAGTGTAGTACGCGCCGCCCAGCTAAGACAAGTGCAGAACAAGGGGGGTACGGACAAGGACATGGAGGTAGGCGAACCTGTCCTAGTTCGCGGATATTCAGATAAGATACCTAAATGGGTCGAAGGTAATATTTTGCATAAAACAGGTCCGGTATCATATAAAGTGAAGTTAAAAAACGATCTCCAGTGGCGGAGACACCAAGATCAAATTATTCCGATAAAACCAAAGAAAGATAGGTTAACTTTCTTTAAACCTAATTTAATAACTGAACAGATAGAGGTTAATGATAAAAGAAATGCTACATCAAAAGACGCAGTTGGAGAGGAATTAGAACCGAAAGGGGAAAATGACCCAATTAGGAACCGAACCCGCACTCCGAGTCCTCCGCCACCCGGCGCTTCCGCGCAAGCGCTGCGTGCTTATAACAGAAATAAAATCATAAATTAATGTATAGTAGTTATTTTATATTGTGAGCCGTATGCATAAGAATATAAGATATATATTAGGACGTTAGATTATTAAGGTATAAATGTCATGTACTAATTGGTTACAACGTAAAATTGTGTAAATTTAGAGAGGGAAAGATGTAGTGTGGGTACATTGATAATTGTATATAGTGGGTTAACCAACAAGTTAACGTTAATAAATAGTCAGTCTCCTCCCTTTGTGTTTCATTGACGTTCCAGTAAACAATCAAGATTAAACCATTACCATTTAAAAGTCAAGTGTCACATTCTACACAACATTTAGAACTGGTGCACACTGATCTCTGTGGCCCCACGGAAACTGCATCACTCGGTGGAGCTAAATATTTTTTAACATTCTAGGATGACTACTCAAAGAAAGTTTTTGTTTACACTCTACATAATAAGAGTGAAGTATATGGAAAGTTCAAAGAATTCCAATTAGAAGTAGAGAAACAGTCTAAGTGAAAGATAAAGGTTCTGCGTTCTGACAATGGGCTGGAATATATCAATAAACCTTTTTCTGATTATCTGAAATCAAATGGCATTATCCATCAAACCACGACTCCATATACACCTGAGCAGAATGGTGCTGCGGAAAGGCTAAACAGGACATTAATAGAAAAAGCTAAGTGTATGCTTTTAAATGCAAAGTTACCTAAACTCTATTGGGCTGAAGCCATAAAAACAGCTGCTTACCTGTCAAATCGCTCTCCTATAAAGTCATTAGCATTCCGAACACCTGAAGAAGTTTGGAGTGCTCATAAACCAAATGTTTCTAATTTAAAAGTTTTTGGATATGAAGCCATGGTCCACTTACCAAAAGAAAAACGCAAAAAGTGGGACCCTAAATCACACAAAATGATATTCATAGGTTATTGTGAAAACACAAAAGGATACCGATTCACAAACTTAAACTGTAAAAAAATTGTAAAAAGTCGGGATGCTGTGTTTCTTGAATCCTCAGTGAAAAGAGACTATGCTGTTCTGGAACTATCTGAAAAAGAAAAACACAATGAGTTAAATGAAATCAGTGTTGAAGAAAACAGTGACTCTGATGATTCATATAATATTATAAAAGGTAAATCAGATTCTGATAGTGATTACTTACCTGAAAAAACAGCTGTTGATAGTATTTCTGAAAATAAAATGTGTTTAAGACCTAGAAATAAAATTAAAATAAGTGAAAGAACATACCTCTGCTGTGATGAATATCTGCTACCAGATGAAATACCTGTTACCTATGAAGATGCAATTAACTCCTCAGATCCTAAAAACTGGAAAATGTCTATAAAAGAAGAACTAGAAGCACATGAAAAGAATGGCACATGGACATTGGTTAATAAACCACCACATGCTAAAGTCATCGGCTGCAAGTGGGTTTTCAGAGTAAAGGATGAGCCAACGGGTCCACGTTTCAAAACTAGACTCTGTGCAAAGGGGTTTGCTCAAGTAAAAGGTATAGATTTCAAAGAAACATTTTCTCCGACAGTAAGGTATGACTCAATACGCTTATTATTGTCTTTAACTGCTAAAAATAATTATCAAATGCTTCAACTTGATATAAAAAACAGCATTTCTATATGGAGAATTAGAAGAAGAATTATATATGGAACCCCCAGAAGGTCTAAATTGTGCACCCAATATGGTGTGCACATTAATAAAATCTCTGTATGGCCTTAAACAAGCACCACGATGCTGGAATAAGAAATTCAATTCAGTGCTAAATAAGTTTGGTTTCAGCAACAGTTCAGTAGATCAATGTGTGTATGTAGCAATAATTAAAGGTCTAAAATGCTATCTCTGTATGTATGTTGATGATGGGCTCCTGTTTTCAAAATCAGGAGATATTATTGAAGCTGTTGTAAATGATCTAAAAAGTATTTTTGATGTGAAAGTATGTAAACCCAAAAAATTTGTTGGGATGGAAATAGTAAGGTCACATAACCATGTGTTTATACATCAAACAAAATATATTACACAACTTCTTAAAAGGTTTAATATGGAAAATGCAAACTCTAACAGTGTTCCAGTGAACCCTCATGCAAAACTTGAGAAGAGCGACCAGGAACCAGACAGGAATATACCTTACAGAGAGGCTGTGGGGTCCTTGATGTATGCTGCTATAATATGTAGACCAGACATAACGTTTGCTGTAAGCCTGGTAAGTCGATTCTTTAATTGCTATAACAACGAGACGTTCAACCACGGGTTATGTGTTCATTAAAAATGGAGCAGCTGTGACATGGTCCAGTCAGCGGCAGCACACTGTTGCACTGTCAACAACTGAAGCAGAGTTCATGGCTGCCTGTGCTGCCACCAAAGAGGCTATGTGGGTAAACAACTTCTCTGTGATCTTGATGAATATGATCAGCAATCAGTTTGTATTAATATAGATAACTAAAGTGCCATTAGTGTAATAAAAAAATGTAAATTTTCATAAAAGGTGTAAACACATTGAAACTAAGTATCATTTTATAAAAGATAAATTTAATGAAAATATTATTGATTTGCATTATGTACCTAACAATGATCAGTATGCTGATTTGTTAACTAAAGCTCTCACTAAAGAAAAAATTCAGAAATTAAGAAGTAAAATTGAAATGTTAAAATTAACTGATATTGGTCTTGATTAATTGTAAACTTTGATGCTTAACTTTAGTATGTATGTAAATGTAAATGTGAGACTTTAAACTGATTAAAATAATTTGTATTTCTTTTCTTATGTGGAAGGCTTAAATTTGGCAGGACTGTTGAATATTTAAATTTTAACGCCTTCCATTCTGTATAATCTGTGACATAATACATTTTGTATACTCTGTGACCTTAATATATTTTATTCTGTTGTAGTCTGTTATATTAATATAATGTTGTGCTGCATAAGTGTTTTTATTTAAAAGTAATCTGCTATTATCAATAATTATATCACTATTTTATAATTAAAACAACAGAAATAAAGAATTTTTATTATTATTATTATTATCTTTTTAAAAGTTCAAAATTACCTATGGGTAAAAACACTTCAAGGATTTTCTGTTTATCTCTAGAAATATCTTTAACCTGCAATTTATTTTTGTTCCAGGTAAATACTAAAATTTGATTGGGTTTTGTATCTATTGCTTTTTGTAAAATGGGTATTCCAAATGATTCTAAATCTGCACATGAATGGGCTGTTTCAGTACTACTAGATGATCGCAATAACGTCTGTTGTTCGGTAGGAGATATGGAGGTAGCTGTTAAGGTAGAAGAATTGTCTGACGGTTGTGGTAATTCGTCAGCGGTTAACGTAGATGTATCGTCTTTGTCACTATCAACATTTACTACTACCGATTCGTTTTCAGTTTAACATATATTCTTTATTGCTCTTGAAAAAAAAAAACATAAGACATACAAACTTAAAAACTAGTTAACAAAGGTGGACTTATTTCTTAAAGAAATCTCTTCCAGCCAACCAATGGAAGTGGATGATTATCAAACAGCGGGATGAAAATACAGTGCGTTAAGTAAAAAAATAATAATAATAATAATAATAAAGAAAAAGCTTAGTATTCTAATGAATATATAAAATATTAGATTATATACAATTATACATACATATATACATACATATATCAAATATATATTTAAAAATAAATATTACACATGCATAATAAATAATATATAAGTATGTTAAATAAATATTTATACACATATACTATACATACATACATATGTACAAGTAAAGAGTGGCTGTTTTACTTAAATATCAAAAATAAGAAAAAACTGTCTGAATTTAATTAGTTGTTTACAGAATGAAAAAGATGTTTTTTTAAATGGGATTTAAAAGATATTAAGGAAGAACATCGTTGGATAGTAATAGGGAGTTGGTTCCACAGTGAAGCAGCATATACCGTGACGGATTTCTGTAGGAATTTGGTACTGCTCATAGGTATGTCGAGCGCCGGGACGACACACGACCGCCTAGAGCGTGATGGACGGGGAAGAATGTTGAAACGGGAGCGTAGGTAAGAAGGAAAATGTTGGTAATGAAGGATCTTGAAAAGGAATGTAAGGATGTGCATATCACGGCGAAGTCGGATTGGGAGCCAATTAAGTTGAGCACGAAACTGAAAAACACGGTCGTACTTGCGCAGACCAAAAATAAATCGTATGGCGAGATTTTGAAGTCGCTCTAATTTGTTAAGAAGCTCCTCGGTCGCATCCAAATAGCAAACATCCGCGTAGTCGAGAATTGGAAGGAGAAGACATTGCGCTAGCATAATTTTGGTTTTGTGAGGGAGGAAGTGTTGGAGACGCTTAAGGGAATGGAAAGAGAAATGCATGTGCCTGCTGATTGCATTTATATGTGGTGCCCAGGACATGTTATAATCGAGTATAAGGCCCAGATTTCTAACTTCGTTACAAAAAGGAATTGCTACACCTGAGTAATGTATCGCTGGAATAGATTCCCAGATTATTCTATGTGTAAGTCTTTTTACTATGTTTTAAAGTGTTATTCCACACTTAGGACAGAAAATACTAAACTTAAATTTAAAAAGCGTATAAAAATTTTGAACGAAGCAGGATTTGAACCCGCGCCTCTGGAATACCGTTCCAGCGCTCTGACCACTAAGCCATTCGTTCTCACCGAGCACCGTCGAAATTCTTATACGCTTGTTACAACTTATTTTTGTTGTTAGCATCTCTGTAGGGAGATTTTTACAAATTTCCGCTACCCAAAGACAACTCGTAAGAATTATCGTTTGGCAAGAGAGAATACTATTTACTTTAATATTTTTACTATGTTTTAAAGTGTTATTCCACACTTAGGACAGAAAATACTAAACTTAAATTTAAAAAGCGTATAAAAATTTTGAACGAAGCAGGATTTGAACCCGCGCCTCTGGAATACCGTTCCAGCGCTCTGACCACTAAGCCATTCGTTCTCACCGAGCTCCGTCGAAATTCTTATACGCTTATTACAACTTATTCTTGTTGTTAGCATCTCTGTAGGGAGATTTTTACAAATTTCCGCTACCCAAAGACAACTCGTAAGAATTATCGTTTGGCAAGAGAGAATACTATTTACTTTAATATTTTTACTATGTTTTAAAGTGTTATTCCACACTTAGGACAGAAAATACTAAACTTAAATTTAAAAAGCGTATAAAAATTTTGAACGAAGCAGGATTTGAACCCGCGCCTCTGGAATACCGTTCCAGCGCTCTGACCAACTAAGCCATTCGTTCTCACCGAGCTCCGTCGAAATTCTTATACGCTTGTTACAACTTATTCTTGTTGTTAGCATCTCTGTAGGGAGATTTTTACAAATTTCCGCTACCCAAAGACAACTCGTAAGAATTATCGTTTGGCAAGAGAGAATACTATTTACTTTAATATTTTTACTATGTTTTAAAGTGTTATTCCACACTTAGGACAGAAAATACTAAACTTAAATTTAAAAAGCGTATAAAAATTTTGAACGAAGCAGGATTTGAACCCGCGCCTCTGGAATACCGTTCCAGCGCTTTGACCACTAAGCCATTCGTTCTCACCGAGCTCCGTCGAAATTTTTATACGCTTGTTACAACTTATTTTTGTTGTTAGCACATCTCTGTAGGGAGATTTTTACAAATTTCCGCTACCCAAAGACAACTCGTAAGAATTATCGTTTGGCAAGAGAGAATACTATTTACTTTAATATTTTTACTATGTTTTAAAGTGTTATTCCACACTTAGGACAGAAAATACTAAACTTAAATTTAAAAAGCGTATAAAAATTTTGAACGAAGCAGGATTTGAACCCGCGCCTCTGGAATACCGTTCCAGCGCTCTGACCACTAAGCCATTCGTTCTCACCGAGCTCCGTCGAAATTCTTATACGCTTGTTACAACTTATTTTTGTTGTTAGCATCTCTGTAGGGAGATTTTTACAAATTTCCGCTACCCAAAGACAACTCGTAAGAATTATCGTTTGGCAAGAGAGAATACTATTTACTTTAATATTTTTACTATGTTTTAAAGTGTTATTCCACACTTAGGACAGAAAATACTAAACTTAAATTTAAAAAGCGTATAAAAATTTTGAACGAAGCAGGATTTGAACCCGCGCCTCTAGAATACCGTTCCAGCGCTCTGACCACTAAGCCATTCGTTCTCACCGAGCTCCGTCGAAATTCTTATACGCTTGTTACAACTTATTTTTGTTGTTAGCATCTCTGTAGGGAGATTTTTACAAATTTCCGCTACCCAAAGACAACTCGTAAGAATTATCGTTTGGCAAGAGAGAATACTATTTACTTTAATATTTTTACTATGTTTTAAAGTGTTATTCCACACTTAGGACAGAAAATACTAAACTTAAATTTAAAAAGCGTATAAAAATTTTGAACGAAGCAGGATTTGAACCCGCGCCTCTGGAATACCGTTCCAGCGCTCTGACCACTAAGCCATTCGTTCTCACCGAGCTCCGTCGAAATTCTTATACGCTTGTTACAACTTATTTTTGTTGTTAGCATCTCTGTAGGGAGATTTTTACAAATTTCCGCTACCCAAAGACAACTCGTAAGAATTATCGTTTGGCAAGAGAGAATACTATTTACTTTAATATTTTTACTATGTTTTAAAGTGTTATTCCACACTTAGGACAGAAAATACTAAACTTAAATTTAAAAAGCGTATAAAAATTTTGAACGAAGCAGGATTTGAACCTGCGCCTCTGGAATACCGTTCCAGCGCTCTGACCACTAAGCCATTCGTTCTCACCGAGCTCCGTCGAAATTCTTATACGCTTGTTACAACTTATTTTTGTTGTTAGCATCTCTGTAGGGAGATTTTTACAAATTTCCGCTACCCAAAGACAACTCGTAAGAATTATCGTTTGGCAAGAGAGAATACTATTTACTTTAATATTTTTACTATGTTTTAAAGTGTTATTCCACACTTAGGACAGAAAATACTAAACTTAAATTTAAAAAGCGTATAAAAATTTTGAACGAAGCAGGATTTGAACCCGCGCCTCTGGAATACCGTTCCAGCGCTTTGACCACTAAGCCATTCGTTCTCACCGAGCTCCGTCGAAATTTTTATACGCTTGTTACAACTTATTTTTGTTGTTAGCACATCTCTGTAGGGAGATTTTTACAAATTTCCGCTACCCAAAGACAACTCGTAAGAATTATCGTTTGGCAAGAGAGAATACTATTTACTTTAATATTTTTACTATGTTTTAAAGTGTTATTCCACACTTAGGACAGAAAATACTAAACTTAAATTTAAAAAGCGTATAAAAATTTTGAACGAAGCAGGATTTGAACCCGCGCCTCTGGAATACCGTTCCAGCGCTCTGACCACTAAGCCATTCGTTCTCACCGAGCTCCGTCGAAATTCTTATACGCTTGTTACAACTTATTTTTGTTGTTAGCATCTCTGTAGGGAGATTTTTACAAATTTCCGCTACCCAAAGACAACTCGTAAGAATTATCGTTTGGCAAGAGAGAATACTATTTACTTTAATATTTTTACTATGTTTTAAAGTGTTATTCCACACTTAGGACAGAAAATACTAAACTTAAATTTAAAAAGCGTATAAAAATTTTGAACGAAGCAGGATTTGAACCCGCGCCTCTAGAATACCGTTCCAGCGCTCTGACCACTAAGCCATTCGTTCTCACCGAGCTCCGTCGAAATTCTTATACGCTTGTTACAACTTATTTTTGTTGTTAGCATCTCTGTAGGGAGATTTTTACAAATTTCCGCTACCCAAAGACAACTCGTAAGAATTATCGTTTGGCAAGAGAGAATACTATTTACTTTAATATTTTTACTATGTTTTAAAGTGTTATTCCACACTTAGGACAGAAAATACTAAACTTAAATTTAAAAAGCGTATAAAAATTTTGAACGAAGCAGGATTTGAACCCGCGCCTCTGGAATACCGTTCCAGCGCTCTGACCACTAAGCCATTCGTTCTCACCGAGCTCCGTCGAAATTCTTATACGCTTGTTACAACTTATTTTTGTTGTTAGCATCTCTGTAGGGAGATTTTTACAAATTTCCGCTACCCAAAGACAACTCGTAAGAATTATCGTTTGGCAAGAGAGAATACTATTTACTTTAATATTTTTACTATGTTTTAAAGTGTTATTCCACACTTAGGACAGAAAATACTAAACTTAAATTTAAAAAGCGTATAAAAATTTTGAACGAAGCAGGATTTGAACCTGCGCCTCTGGAATACCGTTCCAGCGCTCTGACCACTAAGCCATTCGTTCTCACCGAGCTCCGTCGAAATTCTTATACGCTTGTTACAACTTATTTTTGTTGTTAGCATCTCTGTAGGGAGATTTTTACAAATTTCCGCTACCCAAAGACAACTCGTAAGAATTATCGTTTGGCAAGAGAGAATACTATTTACTTTAATATTTTTACTATGTTTTAAAGTGTTATTCCACACTTAGGACAGAAAATACTAAACTTAAATTTAAAAAGCGTATAAAAATTTTGAACGAAGCAGGATTTGAACCCGCGCCTCTGGAATACCGTTCCAGCGCTCTGACCACTAAGCCATTCGTTCTCACCGAGCTCCGTCGAAATTCTTATACGCTTGTTACAACTTATTTTTGTTGTTAGCACATCTCTGTAGGGAGATTTTTACAAATTTCCGCTACCCAAAGACAACTCGTAAGAATTATCGTTTGGCAAGAGAGAATACTATTTACTTTAATATTTTTACTATGTTTTAAAGTGTTATTCCACACTTAGGACAGAAAATACTAAACTTAAATTTAAAAAGCGTATAAAAATTTTGAACGAAGCAGGATTTGAACCCGCGCCTCTGGAATACCGTTCCAGCGCTCTGACCACTAAGCCATTCGTTCTCACCGAGCTCCGTCGAAATTCTTATACGCTTGTTACAACTTATTTTTGTTGTTAGCATTTTGTTGGTCAGAGCGCTGGAACGGTATTCCAGAGGCGCGGGTTCAAATCCTGCTTCGTTCAAAATTTTTATACGCTTTTTAAATTTAAGTTTAGTATTTTCTGTCCTAAGTGTGGAATAACACTTTAAAACATAGTAAAAATATTAAAGTAAATAGTATTCTCTCTTGCCAAACGATAATTCTTACGAGTTGTCTTTGGGTAGCGGAAATTTGTAAAAATCTCCCTACAGAGATGCTAACAACAAAAATAAGTTGTAACAAGCGTATAAGAATTTCGACGGAGCTCGGTGAGAACGAATGGCTTAGTGGTCAGAGCGCTGGAACGGTATTCCAGAGGCGCGGGTTCAAATCCTGCTTCGTTCAAAATTTTTATACGCTTTTTAAATTTAAGTTTAGTATTTTCTGTCCTAAGTGTGGAATAACACTTTAAAACATAGTAAAAATATTAAAGTAAATAGTATTCTCTCTTGCCAAACGATAATTCTTACGAGTTGTCTTTGGGTAGCGGAAATTTGTAAAAATCTCCCTACAGAGATGTGCTAACAACAAAAATAAGTTGTAACAAGCGTATAAGAATTTCGACGGAGCTCGGTGAGAACGAATGGCTTAGTGGTCAGAGCGCTGGAACGGTATTCCAGAGGCGCGGGTTCAAATCCTGCTTCGTTCAAAATTTTTATACGCTTTTTAAATTTAAGTTTAGTATTTTCTGTCCTAAGTGTGGAATAACACTTTAAAACATAGTAAAAATATTAAAGTAAATAGTATTCTCTCTTGCCAAACGATAATTCTTACGAGTTGTCTTTGGGTAGCGGAAATTTGTAAAAATCTCCCTACAGAGATGTGCTAACAACAAAAATAAGTTGTAACAAGCGTATAAGAATTTCGACGGAGCTCGGTGAGAACGAATGGCTTAGTGGTCAGAGCGCTGGAACGGTATTCCAGAGGCGCGGGTTCAAATCCTGCTTCGTTCAAAATTTTTATACGCTTTTTAAATTTAAGTTTAGTATTTTCTGTCCTAAGTGTGGAATAACACTTTAAAACATAGTAAAAATATTAAAGTAAATAGTATTCTCTCTTGCCAAACGATAATTCTTACGAGTTGTCTTTGGGTAGCGGAAATTTGTAAAAATCTCCCTACAGAGATGCTAACAACAAAAATAAGTTGTAACAAGCGTATAAGAATTTCGACGGAGCTCGGTGAGAACGAATGGCTTAGTGGTCAGAGCGCTGGAACGGTATTCCAGAGGCGCGGGTTCAAATCCTGCTTCGTTCAAAATTTTTATACGCTTTTTAAATTTAAGTTTAGTATTTTCTGTCCTAAGTGTGGAATAACACTTTAAAACATAGTAAAAATATTAAAGTAAATAGTATTCTCTCTTGCCAAACGATAATTCTTACGAGTTGTCTTTGGGTAGCGGAAATTTGTAAAAATCTCCCTACAGAGATGTGCTAACAACAAAAATAAGTTGTAACAAGCGTATAAGAATTTCGACGGAGCTCGGTGAGAACGAATGGCTTAGTGGTCAGAGCGCTGGAACGGTATTCCAGAGGCGCGGGTTCAAATCCTGCTTCGTTCAAAATTTTTATACGCTTTTTAAATTTAAGTTTAGTATTTTCTGTCCTAAGTGTGGAATAACACTTTAAAACATAGTAAAAATATTAAAGTAAATAGTATTCTCTCTTGCCAAACGATAATTCTTACGAGTTGTCTTTGGGTAGCGGAAATTTGTAAAAATCTCCCTACAGAGATGTGCTAACAACAAAAATAAGTTGTAACAAGCGTATAAGAATTTCGACGGAGCTCGGTGAGAACGAATGGCTTAGTGGTCAGAGCGCTGGAACGGTATTCCAGAGGCGCGGGTTCAAATCCTGCTTCGTTCAAAATTTTTATACGCTTTTTAAATTTAAGTTTAGTATTTTCTGTCCTAAGTGTGGAATAACACTTTAAAACATAGTAAAAATATTAAAGTAAATAGTATTCTCTCTTGCCAAACGATAATTCTTACGAGTTGTCTTTGGGTAGCGGAAATTTGTAAAAATCTCCCTACAGAGATGCTAACAACAAAAATAAGTTGTAACAAGCGTATAAGAATTTCGACGGAGCTCGGTGAGAACGAATGGCTTAGTGGTCAGAGCGCTGGAACGGTATTCCAGAGGCGCGGGTTCAAATCCTGCTTCGTTCAAAATTTTTATACGCTTTTTAAATTTAAGTTTAGTATTTTCTGTCCTAAGTGTGGAATAACACTTTAAAACATAGTAAAAATATTAAAGTAAATAGTATTCTCTCTTGCCAAACGATAATTCTTACGAGTTGTCTTTGGGTAGCGGAAATTTGTAAAAATCTCCCTACAGAGATGCTAACAACAAAAATAAGTTGTAACAAGCGTATAAGAATTTCGACGGAGCTCGGTGAGAACGAATGGCTTAGTGGTCAGAGCGCTGGAACGGTATTCCAGAGGCGCGGGTTCAAATCCTGCTTCGTTCAAAATTTTTATACGCTTTTTAAATTTAAGTTTAGTATTTTCTGTCCTAAGTGTGGAATAACACTTTAAAACATAGTAAAAATATTAAAGTAAATAGTATTCTCTCTTGCCAAACGATAATTCTTACGAGTTGTCTTTGGGTAGCGGAAATTTGTAAAAATCTCCCTACAGAGATGCTAACAACAAAAATAAGTTGTAACAAGCGTATAAGAATTTCGACGGAGCTCGGTGAGAACGAATGGCTTAGTGGTCAGAGCGCTGAAACGGTATTCCAGAGGCGCGGGTTCAAATCCTGCTTCGTTCAAAATTTTTATACGCTTTTTAAATTTAAGTTTAGTATTTTCTGTCCTAAGTGTGGAATAACACTTTAAAACATAGTAAAAATATTAAAGTAAATAGTATTCTCTCTTGCCAAACGATAATTCTTACGAGTTGTCTTTGGGTAGCGGAAATTTGTAAAAATCTCCCTACAGAGATGTGCTAACAACAAAAATAAGTTGTAACAAGCGTATAAGAATTTCGACGGAGCTCGGTGAGAACGAATGGCTTAGTGGTCAGAGCGCTGGAACGGTATTCCAGAGGCGCGGGTTCAAATCCTGCTTCGTTCAAAATTTTTATACGCTTTTTAAATTTAAGTTTAGTATTTTCTGTCCTAAGTGTGGAATAACACTTTAAAACATAGTAAAATATTAAAGTAAATAGTATTCTCTCTTGCCAAACGATAATTCTTACGAGTTGTCTTTGGGTAGCGGAAATTTGTAAAAATCTCCCTACAGAGATGCTAACAACAAAAATAAGTTGTAACAAGCGTATAAGAATTTCGACGGAGCTCGGTGAGAACGAATGGCTTAGTGGTCAGAGCGCTGGAACGGTATTCCAGAGGCGCGGGTTCAAATCCTGCTTCGTTCAAAATTTTTATACGCTTTTTAAATTTAAGTTTAGTATTTTCTGTCCTAAGTGTGGAATAACACTTTAAAACATAGTAAAAATATTAAAGTAAATAGTATTCTCTCTTGCCAAACGATAATTCTTACGAGTTGTCTTTGGGTAGCGGAAATTTGTAAAAATCTCCCTACAGAGATGCTAACAACAAAAATAAGTTGTAACAAGCGTATAAGAATTTCGACGGAGCTCGGTGAGAACGAATGGCTTAGTGGTCAGAGCGCTGGAACGGTATTCCAGAGGCGCGGGTTCAAATCCTGCTTCGTTCAAAATTTTTATACGCTTTTTAAATTTAAGTTTAGTATTTTCTGTCCTAAGTGTGGAATAACACTTTAAAACATAGTAAAAATATTAAAGTAAATAGTATTCTCTCTTGCCAAACGATAATTCTTACGAGTTGTCTTTGGGTAGCGGAAATTTGTAAAAATCTCCCTACAGAGATGCTAACAACAAGAATAAGTTGTAACAAGCGTATAAGAATTTCGAAGGAGCTCGGTGAGAACGAATGGCTTAGTGGTCAGAGCGCTGGAACGGTATTCCAGAGGCGCGGGTTCAAATCCTGCTTCGTTCAAAATTTTTATACGCTTTTTAAATTTAAGTTTAGTATTTTCTGTCCTAAGTGTGGAATAACACTTTAAAACATAGTAAAAATATTAAAGTAAATAGTATTCTCTCTTGCCAAACGATAATTCTTACGAGTTGTCTTTGGGTAGCGGAAATTTGTAAAAATCTCCCTACAGAGATGTGCTAACAACAAAAATAAGTTGTAACAAGCGTATAAGAATTTCGACGGAGCTCGGTGAGAACGAATGGCTTAGTGGTCAGAGCGCTGGAACGGTATTCCAGAGGCGCGGGTTCAAATCCTGCTTCGTTCAAAATTTTTATACGCTTTTTAAATTTAAGTTTAGTATTTTCTGTCCTAAGTGTGGAATAACACTTTAAAACATAGTAAAAATATTAAAGTAAATAGTATTCTCTCTTGCCAAACGATAATTCTTACGAGTTGTCTTTGGGTAGCGGAAATTTGTAAAAATCTCCCTACAGAGATGTGCTAACAACAAAAATAAGTTGTAACAAGCGTATAAGAATTTCGACGGAGCTCGGTGAGAACGAATGGCTTAGTGGTCAGAGCGCTGGAACGGTATTCCAGAGGCGCGGGTTCAAATCCTGCTTCGTTCAAAATTTTTATACGCTTTTTAAATTTAAGTTTAGTATTTTCTGTCCTAAGTGTGGAATAACACTTTAAAACATAGTAAAAATATTAAAGTAAATAGTATTCTCTCTTGCCAAACGATAATTCTTACGAGTTGTCTTTGGGTAGCGGAAATTTGTAAAAATCTCCCTACAGAGATGTGCTAACAACAAAAATAAGTTGTAACAAGCGTATAAGAATTTCGACGGAGCTCGGTGAGAACGAATGGCTTAGTGGTCAGAGCGCTGGAACGGTATTCCAGAGGCGCGGGTTCAAATCCTGCTTCGTTCAAAATTTTTATACGCTTTTTAAATTTAAGTTTAGTATGTGTAAGTCTGTTGCTACCTATAATTATAGCCTGTGATTTATCGTGATTGACGATTGTATAGCGCCAAGATCGTTATTTAAACTTTCTATGGCTTCAGGTAATTCATTTAAATTACTGTGACGATAAAGCTGTAAATCATCCACATACAGATGGAAGGGAGAAATAATGGTTGTTGAAATATTATTAATAAAGACAGAGAAAAGAAGTGGAGAAAGAACGCCGCCTTGGGGAACGCCAGCAGTGAGTTTGTTTTTACACACTGCCGGCGGTCGGAGAGATAACAGTTAAACCGTTTTAAAGCTGCAGAAGAGATATTGATTGCCCGGAGAGTGCCAAGGAGTATATCGAAATCAACAGAGTTGAAAGCACTGCTGAAATCCAGTAGTACCATAACAATGAGCTTGGTTTGGTCCATAGCGCACCGAATGTCCTCCGTAATATTCAACAATGCTCCAACTGTGCTGTGGAAGGGACGAAAACCGGACTGAAAAGGATACAGTAGATTGTTGGTAGAGAGAAAGGAATAAAGCTGATGATTGACTAATGATTCGAGGACTTTAGATATGACAGGAAGAATAGATATAGGACGGTAATCTGCGACATTGGAAGGATTTGAGGTTTTGGGTAATGGAATGACATGAGCATTCTTCCATTGTGAAGGAAAGACATTACTTGACAGCGAAAAGTTAATAATGTGGGTGACTACTGGAGCAATGCTTTCTAACACTGGAAGAATCATCTCAAGGCTGAGATTATCAATTACATAGGCTTTAGTGGAAATGGAGTTAACACCTCTTGACGTCATCTTTTGTTACAGCTTTGAACGAAAATGGAATACAGTCTGGTAGGTCAGTATGGGATAACAAAGCTAGTGTTTCAGATTTTACTAGCGGATTTATATTTAATGGTGGGGTTGTAAAAAAAGAGTTGAGAGAGTGAAGATCCACTAAGACTTGACGGGTTTCAGAGGTCTTGCCTACACCAAATGACTAAAAGAATCTCCAAACCTGTGCCTGGCTGAGATTCTGGATGGTCTTGTGAAAATAGCGACGCTTGGCATCCCTACACATTCTTTTGCAGATGTTTCGCAGCTTTTTATACTTAGCAAAGTGTTCTGAAGTAGAATTTTTATTATATTTGGATTTCACTTTGTCACGTTTTGCCATAATGTGTCTAATCTCGTGAGTCAACCAGGGGGCAGGCGCATGCTTTATACGAACTGGTCTTACTGGGGCATGAATATCGTAGATGTTAATCAGTTCAGTTGTTAAAGATGCTACCATATTGTCAACATTAGTTTCCGACATTATGGAAGACCAGTAGATGTTCCTCACATCCTCTCTTAAGCGTTCAAGGTCCATATGCTTAAAATTGCGCTGAAAAAAAATTTTGCCTCTAATCTTAGGGGGGCGTAGTTTATAAGATAGAAAGATCAGATCGTGGAAGGAAAACGGAACGGAAGTTTGACCATGGGAAGAAACAAGATTAGGGTTGGAGACACAAATAAGATCAAGAAGAGAAGGCCTACAGTTAGGGAAGTAGTGAGTGGGAGAAGACATAGGTAAGATTTGTAGGCTATAGGACTCATTTAGTTCATTTAGCAAATGAGTTCTACGTTCATTTTTTAATAAACACGTGTTTAAATCGCCCATGTAAATCACATGTTCATATTGGGGTCGGAGATCCTCAAGAATACTATCCAGTGTACTGAAATAATTGACTTGGTCATTTGGGGAGTACAAGACCCCGAGGAGTACCTTTGTATGATGCAAAGTCAATTCTAGAAAAAGGTATTCAAGAGACCCATTAGATAGAGGAGGAGAACAAGAGACAACACTAGCCGGGATGTAGTCGCGAAGATAGATACCAACGCCACCACCACCCCGACCAATGCGGTCATTGCGAAATAGCCGATAACCTGGAAGAGAGTAACAGGCAGAAGAAAGCGATGGTTTTAACCAGGTCTCAGATATAAGTATACAGTCGACTACACCGGAGCTAAAGGATGCGAGAAGGTCAGTATGATGAGCTGGGACGCTCTGCGCGTTTATATGCACTAAGGAAAGAGTTTTAGAGCAATTATCAAAACAATTTGACAGTTTTTCAAAAAGCGTTTCTAAATCAGAATTGCTATCACTGCTGGCACTATCATAAACACTAGAAGAACATGAAAAATATTCAACATCACTAATCATAATATAAATAAAATAAATACCTAATATATATATATATATATATATATATATATATATATATATATATATATATATATATATATATATATATATATATATATATATATATATATATATATATATATATATATATATAAATATATAAAGTTAAATTAAAAAATATTTATTTAAAAATATATAAATATAAAAATACACTATAAAAAAACATTATTATACCTGCACAAGCTGATTTAAATACAATGGTACACTAAACTTCAAAAGAAAGATTACTATAATACAAGGAATAAATGTAAAACGAAACGTGAAACAGATTAAAACTAACAGTTGACACAAAATGACATATAACATAAGTGACAAATGTCAAAATATAATAACAAAGATTTGCATTGCAGTTAACTAAATTTGAGGGTTAAAATACATTTAATTTAAATGTAGCTAAACAATAATATGCCTACATATACTGCAATGGAGAAAACAATGTTTTTAAACTATAACTAACTATTAACCGGCCAAATTGTAACGGTGTGAACAAAGATGTTAGGTTACTTCCTTTAAGAAGGTTTCATTATAGACCCTTTTTCAATTTGGTTAATTTGGTTAAGTTCACGCTGTGAAGAAATCTTGACTGTTGAGTTATTTGGCAACATGATAACAATCATACCATCTGATGACCAGCATTTCTTAATGCCAAAATGTTTACGAGCTGCTATGAACACTTCCTGGCGAGATTTTGTTAGGAATTCTGTAACTGTTATCTTTGTTCCTTTAAACTTTGTTTTCGCCTTCCAAACACTGGACCGAAGCTGACAGCTGTTGAATCTAAGAAGAATAGGTCGAGCTGAGTTTTTTTTGGCACCTAACCTGTGGCACGATTCAATTTCAGTGGACTTGATATCAGACATTTTTAGTTGCATGGATAATACTTGAAGCATCTTTTGCAGGACATCCTCGTTATGAGTCTCATCTAAGCCATGGAACAGAAGAACTTTTCTCCTGGACTGTGTTTCTAAGCGGTCCATACCGATTACTAAAAGTTCAATCTGCGACTTCAATAAACTAAGCGTTTTCCACACAAAGGACTTGAAAGTGGTGAACTCAGCAGCCAAAGTTTTTATTGTGGTGTTGGAAGTTGTAGAACCAGATTGTGATAAATTTTTCTCAAACTCACCCATTCTGGATGAAAACACAGAGGAGAGCTCTTCCATACTTTTTAAAAGTTGATCCACAGGTGTATTCATAATGATATTAGTGTAGAAAATAAGTGTGTGAGTGTAGTTACTATCAACTTAAGCACAGGTATTTATATTTTAGCACATATATTCACTTTTAAGATATTTTATACAAAATAATTATAGAGCTTTTTTTAAAACCGTCTTCTTTTGTGTCTACCCGCAAAAAAAAAAGTTTCCACTGCGTGTAATTTAATTCGCGATAATGCATCCGCATTGGTATTCTGTTTCCCGTTTTTATAAATAATTTCAAAATCATATTCCCGAAGACGTAGTCTCCATCGAGTTAACTTACTATTGGGTTCCTTTAGTGAATACAACCAAGCAAGAGGCCTATGATCCGTATAAATAACAAACTTTTGCCCATAAAGATAAGGTCTTAAATGTTTCACCGCCCACATAACTGCTAAAAGTTCACGCTCAATAGTGCTGTAACGAGATTCAGTATCGCTTAATGTTCTACTAGCGTAAGCCACTGACTTGTTGTCACCTATTGTTCCTTGCGACAGTACGGCACCTAGTGCAACAGATGAAGCGTCGGTGGTAAGTATGAATGGCGTTTCGTAATCCAGGTATTGTAATAAGGGAGCGTTTGTCAGTAATTCCTTGCATATATTAAAAGCGTCAGTATATTTTTGGTCAATAATGATCTTATTTCGTTTTTTGAGACACGCTGTCAATGGTTGGGTAATTTTAGCGAAATCCTTTATAAATCGTCTATAATAGCCAATTAGCCCTAAAAAACTTTTAATTTCAGTTGGTGTTTTTGGAAGGGGATATTCTAAAACCGCTTTTAGTTTATCATTATTCGGTTTTAGCCCATCTTTTGTGATAGTGTGACCTAGGTATAAGACTTCTTTTCTCAAAAACTCTGATTTGTCAAGTTGTATTTTCAAGTTTGTCTGTCTGAGTCGGTCAAAAACTTTACGTAATTTCTGAAGGTGTTCTTCGGGGCTAGTGGAAAAGATAATTATATCGTCGAGATACACCATGCAATGAATTCCTTGCAAACCTCTCAATATATTGTCCATTGCTCTTTGAAAGGTCGCAGGTGCTGTTTTTAATCCGAAGGGCATCCGTAAAAATTCGTAATGACCAAATTGGGTACTAAATGCAGTTTTGGGTCTGTCGGATTCTTCTACTTCAATTTGATGATAACCACTCGCGAGATCTATAGTTGAGAAATACATGCTTTTACCTAATTTATCGAATAAGTCTGTTATATTTGGCAAGGGGTACTTGTCGTTAGTAGTTATTTCATTAATTCGTCTGTAATTTATTACCATTCTATACTTTTGGTCACCAGATGCGTCCATTTTCTTGGGTACTAAATGGACTGGGGCGCTCCAAGGAGAATGTGAGGGTTGAATTATATTGTTTTGGAGTATTTTTTCTACTTGGTTTTTAATTTCGATGGTCTGAGCTAAGGGCTGCCTGTACGGTTTAACATAGATCTGGTCTTCGTTTTTAGTTCGAATACAGTGTTTAACCTGGTTTGTAAAAGATAATGGTATATCCTCACAGTAAAATATATCTTTATATTCTTTACATAAGGTAAGAATACTATTTCGTTCATAATCTTTCATGTGTTCGACTCGTAACTTTGTCAAATTTTCCTCAAGCAATTTATCAACTTCTACCTCATCTTGCATACTATTCACCACACACTCTGTTTTAATATAAGGAATTATTTCAAAAGGTTTATTTATAGTCAAAATCATTTCGTCATCTAAAGTATTTTGTATTACTGACATTGCATAACCTTTTTCGCATGTAACTAAAGCAGATGACATTCTTACGCCTTGAACAAATTCCGTATATATTTAATATTCCAACTCCAGAATGGAAATTAGTGGGTAATAGTACACGCTGTTCTGAACGAGGTTTCAATTTTAATTCGTATTGTAATTGGTTATAGACTATTGGAAGAGTTGTGAAAGCGGTTTTTAGTTCGCATTTTCCTAAATCAATGACTGCTTCTAATTGTTTTAATAGGTCATTCCCTATTAAACCTTCGTATTGTGAGTCTACGTTATATAAATAAAACTTATGCTTATAAGGACATTTAAAAGTGGGCGGTAATGGAATTTTAATGACCTCAATATGTATACTGGAAGCGTGTGTACTAATCACTTGGAATGTTTCGTACTTAATAAATGACCAAAAAATTCATGAGCTATTTTAGGATGTATAAAAGATCTGGTGCTACCTGTATCAATCATAAATTTGCAATCGATCTCTGGTAAGTATATGTAAGGCAATTTTAAATTCAAATTACAATTTATTTTTATTATTTCTTTTGTTTGGTTGAGGCTTTTATATAAATTTTCGTTAATCTGTCCTTGTTCAGTCAAGTTTTCAGTCTGTTATAATTCCTTTACAGGACTGGTAGTCGGTTCGCTATAGTCTGCGTTTTCGTATTCGTTGTGTGTCAATTCAAAACCGTTATAGTATGGTTCGTAGCAAAAATCATAGGGAGAATGGAATAATGTATAGTCTGTTTCAATATTAAAATCGCTGTTTAATTCATATATGTCAGTTTTATTATTCAATTCGTTAAGCTTAAAACCCTGTTGTACTTTAGTAGGAAGTGCAGTCCTCATGCTTACATCGGTATCTAGGTTATTATTAACACGCTGTGGTGGTCTCGTGCTTAACGACGGCTGTTGCTGTCCTAACTGTGGGCGATAACCAAATGATTGATTATTTATTTGAGGCCGATAGCCAAATTGTTGTGCATTCAATCGTGGATTATAACCAAATGATTGGCTATTTGCTTGAGGTCGATAGCCAAATTGTTGTGCATTTAATCGTGGGTTATAACCAAATTGGGGGTTATTAAACTGGGGGCGATAACCAAATGTAGGAGGATTAAAACCAAAGTTAGGTTTTGAATTTATCGCTGGCATCGGTTTTGGTATAAACGATATAGGCTTAGGAGCAGACGTTTGTGCATAAGACACTGAATTAATAGTTGGCGACTTAAAGTTTTGTATGCTATTCAAACGGTTATTATGAAAAGACCATAATTGTTTCGCATTGAATATTGTGTATTAAAATTCACTTCCTCCATTACTTTTGCGAGAGCGTTTTCCAGTGTAGCAGGGGAGTGTAACCATACCGACCGAACAGATGTTCAGGCAAAATATACAAGAATAAATTTAGAGCTGTGTTATTATATATAATAACTTTACTAGACTGAATTTGCGCATCCGCAATTTCGTTTACTTTAGATATAAGTATAGACCTAATGGACTGTATTCTATGAAAAAAATCTAAAAATGACTCGTTTTGCTTGATTTGCAATGACTCTAATTCTATCGCTATGCACTGTTCATTACGCGGATCTCTAAAATGTCTCATTAATAGTTGTTTTAATTCGGCCTATGTATCTATATCATTTCGTTCACTAAGCAAAGCAGCTGCGTCTCCGATTAATCTACTTGTTAAAGCATGCATAAGGTATATATTTTGCGATTGGTTGCCCGCGTACCTCGAAATGATATACTCACATTTTCCAATATATAAATTTAAATGTCTTTTGTCCCCGTCAAACAAGGGAACTAATTTAATCATTTCGCTTGGAACTAATATAACTTGTGTCGTAGTTCTAGACATTGATAGAGTAGACATTTTTTTTAATTTAAAATTAGACAAATAAAACTCGAAAAAAAAGTAATAAAAATTGCTTTATAACTAGTAACGTAAAATTTCAATATAAAATTTATTTTATGAACAATTTAACTCGTTTATTATACACTCAATATAATTAAACATTAAGTATTCTAATACGCTACAAAATATAATATTGTAAGGTGTTTCTAAACAGCATCATGTAAATAAGTTTCCAACTACCGCCAGTTATTAAAAAAGCATGCAATCGGAAAAAACCTATAAAAAGAATGCAATCGAAAGGAACTGCCTGGTTGCTCGTGGACTCTTGAAGTGTACAGACGTATTGTAAGAATTATTGTTAGTCGCTATTAAGGATACGTAAGCCATTTAATTTTGATTATTTTGTAAATTGAATTAATTCTTAAAGTTTGTAGTATTTGTTTCAAAATATTTAAATTGTGTTGATTCTCTTTAATTTTGTAAATAAACTATTTTGTTTTCATCAGAATTGTAACCTTTTTTTGAATATATTCCACTTCTGAATATAAAATCAGAAGTGGGATAAAGGACTTATTCGCCCACACTTGTAAATTTGCAATAAAAGTTAAAAAAAAAAAGAAAAAAAGGGTAGCTTTAAAATTTTGTTTTGATTTTGTTAACAATTACTGCTTACTTAATCACTTTGTTATTTTGTGTATTTTATTGTTGTTTGTAACTGCGATGATGAGACGTACCAGAACGCCTAGTCCACGGAGGCGTATTGATAGGAGCCGTTCGCATAATAACGATCGTTACACTTCTCATAGGACTTGCAATCGTAGTGGCGATAGATCGAACCGCCATTCGAACGACAGATATTGTACTTCGCGTAATGGCTTGCGTGTCCAAGACCAAAATGATTCTCACAATGCTAAAGTGCATCGGTCGTGTACTAGGGTTAGGCGTGAATCGCATAGTAGGGATCGCTCTCGTAGTGTCCACCGCGTTAGGTCAGACTCGCAAACTTATTCACGTGTCGAGCCACGTACTTCTGATGTTAGGATGGGTCCTGCTCAATTACCCGCAGTTGTCATACCTACATCAGATGAAATTGCGCCGTGACAACAGTCTATAGAATCAGCTCCTAATTCTGAGGCGTCTATACTCGCTAATGCTTTAATACAAGCGATTAAGACTATGCAACCCTCGTGGTTGCAACATTATTACGTATCCAATTTCGACCCATCAATTAACGACATTGAAGCATGGTGCAATGAGGTAGATCTTGCTAGGCAAGCTAACGGCTGGAACGAGCATGAATGCTTGTCGCGGGTGGCAACGTGCCTTGGAGGTGATGCTAAGATTTGGTTAGGCGAGTGGATGATCGGACCTGGTCGAACTTTAAGCGGGAATTCAAACCTCTTTGTTCTAGCAAAATAGACTATGCTAACATATTATTTAATGCAATGAATATGACTTCGGATAAGTATTCGAGTTACGCTGAATACGCTCGCCGTACCTTGTTGCGGTTGAGAATAGTTCAGGGGTTAAGCGATGAACTAAAAACTCTCATTATCATACGTGGTGTAGGTAATGCTCAGGTGCGCGCCGCGGCTGCCAATGCCAGTCTAACCTCTGATACAATTGTTTCCTTTTTATCTATTTACTCTAAGCCTTTAGAAGGAAAACAGGACAAAGTGGTTGAACATAAAAGAAATAACCAAGTGACAAAGTCAAATGGCGCCCCGGCTCCGAAATGTTTTAATTGTAATCGGTACGGTCAGTCGAGTTTGTAGGCAGCCCAAGTCTCGCGCGTCGAACAGTCGGTCGCCTTATGTGTCTCCCGATGCTCTCGTCAATGTGCAACAGTCGTCGAGTAATACTTGGACACACTGAGGACAAATGCTTCACTAAAGCGAAGTCAGAGCATCGTAATCAACGCAATGTCCATCTTTGCTCTTATCGAACGGGCATCGCACAAAGTAACGATATAACTTCAGCAATAATAGATGGCATTCCAGTAGATGTGCTCATTGATAGCGGAGCCTTATATGTGTCTCTTATTTCCTCCAACGTCTTAAAATGTTTCACTTGTCAACCTAAATCAAGACGTTGCGTGCTAAAAGGCCTCGGTGATCATGAAGTGATTGCGACAGCCTATGTCACGCTTACCGTAGAATTTAGCGATATCTCGGTAGAAGTAGATTTGATAGTAGTTCCAGCATCTTTCATGAATACGTCTATTATAATTGGAACCGATGTATTAAACCGCGACGGTATTACATACATCCGAACTAAGGATAGACAATATCTCACGCGCACTAGTAAAGCTCATAAAGCGGTTAATGTTGTAGGGAAATCCGATCAGCTCAAACTAAATACACCTCTACGGGGTGCAGAGTTGGAAAATCTTAAATCCCTTATCCATGAGTTTTTGCAGTTTTTTATAAATGGGACTGCTGTAACTACAGTACGGACAGGAGAAATGAAGATAAGGCTTAACAATTCTACTCCCATTGTTTATAAACCGTATAGGCTCTCATATTCTGAAAAACTTAAAGTACGGGAAATCACTCGAGATCTCTTAGATAAGGGAGTAATAAGGCGTTCTAACTCTGAATCCAATCATACTCGTCAGGAAACGCGATGGCTCAGATAGACTTTGTGTAGATTTTAGGGCACTTAATCGCATAACAGTTAAAGATCGTTACCCACTTCCGCTAATTGATGATCATATCGACAGGATAGGTAGTTATAAATTCTTTTGCTGCCTCGATATGGCTACTGGTTTCCACCAAATTCCTTTGATAGAAGAATGTATACACCTGACGGGGTTCGTAACACCAGAAGAACACTTTGAATATGTTAAAATGCCTTTTGGTCTAGCTAATTCCCCGGTAGTTTATCAACGAATTATTAATAACACTCTTCGCGCGCATATTAACGAGGGTAACGTATTAGTTTACGTTGATGACGTCCTCTTGCTAAGTAACACTGTGTTAGAGGGCATTGAGTTACTGCGTGGGGTTCTTAAGACTCTCACAATAGCTGGTTTTTCTATCAATTTGGCTAAGTGTTCGTTTCTAGTTACGGAAGTCGAGTATTTAGGAAGACTAATAAGTCAGGATCAGGTTAGGCCGAGCCCACGAAAAGTGGAAGCTTTAGTTGATAGCTTACCACCTAAGAACGTAAAACAAGTGCGACAGCTTTTAGGTCTAGCAGGATATTTTAGGAAATACATAAAAGACTATGCTACTAAAACCGCCTGCTATTCTTACTCATAAAAATGTTAAGTTCAGCTGGACTTCTGAATGTGAAACTATTCGCTTAAGCTTAATTAAAGACCTAACAAGTGACCCGGTTCTTAATATCTTTAACCCAGATCTTTTTACTGAAGTCCATACGGATGCTAGTAGCATTGGATACGGTGCCGTGCTCTTACAAGTACACCCTGACTCAAAGAAACACGTAGTCGCATACTTTATCTGTCGATCTACCCAGGGAGCAGAAAGCAAGTATCACTCTTACGAACTGGAAACCCTTGCGGTGGTCAAAGCTCTTCAAAACTTTCGCCACTATTTAGTTGGATTAAAATTTGTTGTAGTCACTGATTGCAATGCGCTTAAGTCTACGGAGCGTAAGAAGGATCTTTTGCCCCGAGTAGCAAGGTGGTGGATCTATCTTCAAGATTTTAATTTTTCTATCGAATATCGTAAAGGAGCAATGTTACCTCATGCGGACTACTTGAGTCGCAATCCCGTTTGCGTCAATCAAATTTTGAAACCGCGCAACTGGGCTCAGATTGCACAATCAGCAGACAACGAAACTCAAGATCTTATACAGAAACTTAATGACGGTAGACTAGACTCTTATCGTTACAAAATTCAAAATGGAGTCCTGTACTATAAGTACCTTCCAGTGGGTCAAGAAGAGAGGATTCTGTGCTACATACCGAAAGGTCATCGGCTCAGTCTTTTGAGGGTGTTCCATGATGAACATGAACACATCAATGTTGAGAAAACGCTCGACCTCATTCTCCGACATTTTTGGTATCCTGGTCTCAGGTAATTTGTAATATATCTCTCATTGCCTTGTGTGCATATCTCAAAAGAGAGTTCCTCGAGCTCCATTACAAAACATTACCTCTTGGGAAAAACCCGACACTCCGTTTACTAAATATACGCTTCTCTATCATATTCATCGTCAAGACTCCACTGAACTCAAACGCGTTATTACTCAAGCTATTTCTTTGTTTGGTGTGCCTACACTTATGGTCACAGACAGAGGACGCATGTTTGAATCTAATGAATTTGTGACATGGATCAATAATACTTACACTACATCAAGCCCGAGAAACACCAGGCGAACGGCCAAGCTGAAAGATATATGCGGACAGTACTCAACATGTTACGCATCCAAGCCTAATACAAAAAGCTGCAGTGGTCGGAGACTCTGTGGAAACTACAACTGGTGCTCAACATCACCAAACAGAAGACTACGCAGACATCTCCCTTGAATCTCCTTATAGGAACAGAGTCTACAACCCCCATAGTGCGAGCACTAGTACGTGATGTGGCATTTGAGGGTTCTGCACCTAATAGGGAAGCTTTACGTGAAATTGACAGGAAAAACACCCGTGCACGTCTCAGTAAGAATCAAGCCCAACAAGATGAGCAGATTAATCAGCGACGGAGCGCACCACGTCAATTCAGTATAGACGAACTAGTTTTAAAGTATTCCCAGTCTGCGGGTAAACTTGACTCTGGCATGCGTGGTCCGTACAGAGTAACACAAGTTCTACCTAGCGGACGTTATACCTTACGTTTGCTCAGCGGTAGCTACGGCAAAACAACCCAGGCTGCTGCACAATACATGGTCCCGTGGCGGGATGAATGGAGTCCTGATATATGTTCTGCATTTTTGAAAGTAAGTAAAACTCGTACTCTTATAAGTTATGTGGTTGTTCTTGCGAGCTTATACGCTTATTATCTGTAAGGAAGTTATACATATCGAGAATCCTCAACACGTATGATCGCAATCAGCGTGTTGGGAAGCCTCGGCGTGTACGAACATTATCTTCGTGTCGGGAAGCCTCGGCGTGTACGAACATTATCTTCGTGTCGGGAAGCCTTGGCATGTACGAACATTGTGTTCGTGTCGGGAAGCTTTACAACACGTTTGAATATGGTCTGCGTGTAGAATGCACTCGTACATTTGAATACGGTTTTTGCACGAGTGGGTCTGTTTAGCAGGCCATGTTACAGGGTTCGCGGGTGATCCAGAGAAGCAATCGACTCGCAAGACTGAAATTACCCAGCCTTTGAAAACTAACGGAAATATGCCTTGGCTTGTTTATGTTTCCTTCTTTTAAGAATGATGTGTGTCGTATGAGTCGAAACTGTGAGAAAAGACGATGAATAAATTGATTGTAAGAAGACGGATGTTTGATCAGCAAGATTGAGCGTTCCTACCTCCTTCTTCTTTTCTGAGCTATTAATTAATGCTTACTTTGTTTTTAGATGAAAATAATAATGATGAGGAAATGGTGCAAACGGAGCCTACATCCGCAGCAACGCTGTCTACGTCTTTGCTAGATGATGCTGTTGAGGCTGACTAATCATTTTTTTCAATGGTTCTAGCGGGACCATTCGCAGAACTTGCGTCGAGGACGACTCAACGTCAGGAGAGGCCGTGTAAGGTGTTTATAAACAGCATCATGTAAATAAGTTTCCAACTACCGCCAGTTATTAAAAAAGAATGCAATCGGAAAACACCTATAAAAAGAATGCAATCGAAAGGAACTGCCTGGTTGCTCGTGGACTCTCGAAGTGTACAGACGTATTGTAAGAATTATTGTTAGTCGCTATTAAGGATACGTAAGCCATTTAATTTTGATTATTTTGTAAATTTGAATTAATGCTTAAAGTTTGCAGTATTTGTTTCAAAATATTTAAATTGTGTTGATTCTCTTGAATTTTGTAAATAAACTATTTTGTTTTCATCAGAATTGTAACCTTTTTTTTTAATATATTCCACTTCTGAATAAATATATATATATATATATATATATATATATATATATATATATATATATATATATATATATATATATATATATATATATATATATATATATATATATATATATATATATATATATATATATATATATATATATATATATATATATATATATATATATATATGCATATATATATATATATATATATATATATATATATATATATATATATATATATATATAAAATACTTATTCAGAAGTGGAATATATTAAAAAAAAGGTTACAATTCTGATGAAAACAAAATAGTTTATTTACAAAATTAAAGAGAATCAACACAATTTAAATATTTTGAAACAAATACTGCAAACTTTAAGCATTAATTCAAATTTACAAAATAATCAAAATTAAATGGCTTACGTATCCTTAATAGCGACTAACAATAATTTTTACAATACGTCTGTACACTTCGAGAGTCCACGAGCAACCAGGCAGTTCCTCCAGCCCAGTAAAATATATATCACAACACCTGATCTCTGAGATCACGGCGCTTCTCAAGAGATGTATCCTCCATGTTGTTGATGAGGCGCTCTGCATAAGAATATTTTCGTTTTAAGTGGCAGAGAAATTTATTATGTAATCTTTCAATTCTCATGGTATATATTTTGTATTGAGGATTCCAGCATGTGGAGCAGTATTCCAAGATTGATCGCACCAGAGCATTAAACAATGTGATAAGGGTTTCCGCCCGTTTAAAATCTTTAGATACCCGCAACGCAAAACCCAACATTTTGTATGCTCTTTGAGTCATAATACTAACGTGGGAAGCAAACAACAACTTGTCATCTAAGTAAACACCGAGATCACGTATTTCACTTAGTCTAGCAACTGATTTGTCGTCGAGCTTATAATTAAAGATTATGGGATTCTTTTTCCTCCTAAATGTCATAGTATTACATTTATTGACATTCAATACTAGATGATTAGCATCACAGTAGGATATCAATCTACACAAATCCTCTTGAAGTAAATTACAATCACCTAAAGTTTTAATTTGCTTAAATATTTTCATATCGTCGGCAAAAAGAAGAATTTTAGAATTATGAAAACAAGTTGTTGATAAATATAATAAAGAGAAGTGGACCAAGGTGTGATCCCTGAGGAACGCCTGAGGAAACTGGAAGAAACGCTGAACAATGACCCTTTATCGCAACTGCCCGACTGCGATTTCTAAGATATGAACTAAACCATCGTAATAAATCTCCATGCACGCCAAATTGTCCCAGTTTTTGAATCAACAAGTCATGAGAGATTTTATCAAACGCCTTCGTATAATCAGTGTACACAGCATCCACCAACAGCATTGTAACCCAATATCCATAGAAAGATAAAGATAATCCAGAAATTCGCAAAGATTGCTTTCTGTAGACTTACGAGCCACAAATCCATGCTGTTCAGGGGTAATAAATGGTCGAACTATTTGCGAAAACGTGTCATAAACTATTTTTTCAAAAAATTTGGGTATAGTACTCGGTTTCGAAATTGGGCGGTAATTAGATACATCATGCTTATTACCATTCTTGAATATAGGAGTTATGAAGGATTTTTTCCATTCAAACGGCATTTTACCCAACTTCATAGAGCTAGCAAATAACAAAGCCAATGGTTCCGCTAATTGTTGACAGCACTTCTGTAAAAATAAAGGCGGAATAGCATCTGGACCAGCACTCTTAGTAACATCGAGACGTTTTAAGTATCCAGAGATTTGTGATACAGTAAATGTGATCGAATTAATGCTTACCATTTGTGTGGAAGCTGAAGTCGTAGCAATATTATTTTGTTTGTTGGGGTGGAATGCTGAACCAAAATAAGAATTAAATAAATCACATATTTTCACAGGGTCAGAAGAAGTAGAATCTCCTAGAAACATGATATCCGGGAGATCATTACATTTACGTTTAGACTTTATAAACGACCAAAATATTTACTGTTAATGCCAATTTTATATTCTGTATTACTGATAAATTTATTATAACAGTCATCCTCTACATTTTTTTGTCTATCTCTAAGTATAGTATAAGATCTATAATCTTTGTCTTGTTTATATACTTTCCATTTACAATGATACTTTAGCTTTTCTTTTGTAATTTTTATCAATGCACGATTATATCAAACGGGATATTTAGTATTAGAATTAATTTTCTTAGTCGGAACACGCATATCTATAATAGAATTTAAGATTTTGTAAAATTTTGCCACAGACGAATCAATATTATCACCATTCAAGTTAGCTTCCCAGTCTACTCGAGAAAGATCTTCATTAATTGCTTCATAATCGGCACTTCTATATAACTTGATCAAATGCGATTTCCCTTTAGATAAATTCACGCGCAATCTTGAAATAATAAATTCAAAAGCTGGATGATGCAAATCTTCCGACACGATTGGTTTTGAAACTAGGCCAACCTTGCACATAATATTAGCGATTAGAAGATCTAAAATACGATTATTAACATTATTAAATTTGTTATACTGAATAAAGTTATTAAAAGAAAGAAAATTGGCTAACTCATTGACAATGTCAGAAGAAAAATCTCCAACCAAATTCAAATCGCAATGACAGGTATCTATCCACTCAGCGTTTGGTACATTGAAGTCACCTAGTATAAGAAAAACATCATCGGGGTGTGAAAGAACCTCATCTGAAATATTTTCGTAAAAATTAGACAAAGCATCTTTATGGCCGGAACATTGAGGAAAATAGCAGCAATATACATTATATCTCGAATATTGATCAAGATAAATAGAAACGTGAATAATATCAGCTATTGAATTTTTTGACGGGATGCACTCAACACTAGTGACTTTTAATTCCCGTTTAATCGCAATTAAGACACCTCCACCCATTTTGTCTCCCCTATTAGCGTAAATACGATCACTTCTATAAACATAATACCTCTGATCAAACAACTCCAAATCGAATATGCCTGAATGCAACCAAGTCTCAGAAAAACATATTATATCGTAGTCATTACATAAAACCTGTCGGAAAACTATATTTGTCTTAGTTCGTAAGCCACGAACATTTTGGTAATAAATTTTTAAATTCGAATCGAATTGTTTGATACCAAAGTTATGACATAATAGCAAAACATACCTAACAGTGTTGTAATATAGACTAATATTAAAAGTGGTGCAATTAAAATAATTAAATTTTGTATCCCGGGAGATTCACTATAAAGTGTCGAGGATAGGCGCACTACAAAAACATTATTAATAAAATTATTCAGATAGTTAAGGACAAATATTAAAACAAGTACAACAACAATAAAAAATAATAAACTAATAAAAATAAAACAATAATTAAATATAACATAAAGAATAATAGTTCCTATTTTATTTTGAATAAATCTGAATTGTTATTTATATGTAAAACAGGACTAGACTCAGTTTTTCTTACCATAATACAACAATTCTTAACCCAAACGAACTTGTAATTGTAATCTTTAGCTATAATTTTGGTATGGTGCAATAAAGATTTATTCAAAATAGTCAAATGATCGTTGAAAAATATATTAGATTGAACCCCAGTAAAACCAAGGTCACATGCTTTAAAGTTTTTCCTTTGCCTCGCTTTGCTTAGAAAGTCATCTTTAACGTATCTTGACAAAAATCGAATTATAATCGGTTTTGGTTGTTTAGAGTGTTTGCTGTTCGGTGCGACGCGAGTTACAAAATCGAATTCCGATTTCTTAAAAGAAAAATTGATGTGATTAGATATATCCTCTATAATGTTGAAAAGATTCTCATTTTCTTCTCGGGAATTCCACAAATTTCAATATTTGAACGACGTGCCCACTGGTCTCTAACATTATTTTCATGTTCTAACTTGGAAAATGAAGACTTTAAAACTCCCATGTCATTAGTTAAATCGTTAACCGACTGTAAACCTTTGTCATATCGATCGAATCTTTCTTTTATCTCCTCATACTTTTTATTAATAAATCAATAGACGTTTTAACTGCTAGAACTTCCTCTTTGATGATATTAAGTTCTGAGTTTATAAAAGTTTTAAAACTACATTCCAAATCTTTTTTAATCCGGAAATTTCATTTCGTATAAAGTCACGTAGATCTGATGATGATTCTGTGGACTTAACCAAACTTAGCGACACAGGCGACGATGATGAGGGCACTATTCTCGAAGTCTTATTCCTCACCGTTACGTTGAAGCTGTCGTTGTCACATTGCCTGCGCACCGGCATGCGGAGAGGTGTATTATCTTTTTTAATACTTTTGGGTTGCACCGACAAACACTCTGGGCATGTCCATCGCGAACCCTTATGCAATTAGGGTCAGTTTTGAGCGAAGCTGCCACACACTGCAGATGATAATAGCCATTGCAAGTAGTGCATATTATAGGTGCATCAGTATTAGCTACAGCTACACGACAACATGCATATAATAAAGCCATTTGACACAACGTTAATTATTTTAAAAAACAAACGGCAAAATTGCAACAAAGCGAAATGATTGCACCGACGGGTCAAAGTCCGTACAGAGTTCGCTGACCCTGATAATGACACACAGCGGTTGCACTAAAGCTTAAGATTGAACGACAAATGCTTTATAAATAGTTTAAGTTCACACACCGATAATCAATCACTTATATTAGTTAATATGATAAAACCTGGCTAATTGTGTTGCTCACAAATTATAGTAAGAAAGCTGACACTATTAAATATAATAAGTTCACTTTAATTGGTAAAAAACATGTAATATACTGGGAGGAAAATAAATACGTACTGCTCGCTTAGACGTTGCACTCGTGAATGAATTGTAATTAATGTAAAGTATTGCAAGAATTTTCGCTAGAAATAAAAGGCTTTTATATTTTTTATTTTATTTTATATAACGCTGAAACCAAGGATTATTGTATCGGTAATGGGCACAAACGTACCACAGGTCTTACGTAAAAACCTTTCGCGGTTCTGACGGTAACCACGCGAGTTGTCCCGTCTTTGCCGCTGTGAACCTTTTCAACGACAGCTAAAGGCCAAGAAAGAGGCGGCGCATTGTCTGTCACGATGACAACAGCTGTTCCTTTTTGTATGGGGACCGTTGGCGTATTCCATTTGGCTCTGACTTGCAATTGTTGAAGATAAGACATACGCCATCGTTTCCAAAACGATTGAACCAGCCTATCTAAAAGTAAGTGATTCTTTTAATTTACAACAAGATCTAAGAGAATAGACTTTCATTATGGTGTGATCATAATAATTTAAAGCTGAATCATTTGAAATGCTACATTATAACTTTTAGCCGTAAAGTTAGAAATTTAATGTTCGATTACAGTATAAATGGAAATATTTTGGGAAGAGTCAGCCAAATTGGAGATCTCGGTATCATATTGGATAATAAATTAAGTTTTATACCACATTTAGACGATTTAATAAAGAAGGCACTCAGGCTATTAGGTTTCATCCTGCGAGCATCAAAAGAATTTAAAAGGTCCGCCACGAAAATTATATTATTTAAATCATTGGTACTTAGTAAGCTTAAATATTGTTCTATTGCATGGAATCCTCATTATCAGTTACATAAAAACAGATTAGAAAGGATACAAAAGAAATTCTTACGTCAAATGGCTTACAAAGATAATATGCTCAAACGAGATATAAGCTATTCAGATCACCTACGATTTTATAAGGTCCTTTCATTACAAAACCGTAGAGACTTACTTGATCTTTGCTTTCTGCATAAAATTATAAACGGGGGAATTGAGAGTCCAGATTTGTTAAATAGAATTGGTTTGTCGGTACCGAGGTGCAATTCTAGAAGCCACAACAAAACAAAATTTACTTTTAGAGAACGTTTTTCCAGGAGTAACCTGGGTAGGGCAGCTCCTTTAAATAGAATACTTGTATTGTATAATAGTATTTTTACTGAAGCAGGTTTGGATATATTTCAGCAAACCATGTTCACTTTTAAGCGTAAAATAAAAACAAGAATGATATTTTCCTCAGTCATATTTGTTAAATAATATTAAATAAAATGTAATTTGATATGTGTATATGCTTGTATGTGTATGTGTTTGTGCTTGTATATGTGCGTATATGTATTTTAACGCTTTTTATGATGATTTTGCTTTGTATAATTTTTTAATTTTTTTATTATGTAACTAATTAAAAAAAAAGAAATAACAAATGATTTGTACTGTTGTTTTCTAAGCATGTCAAGTTAGCCTTTAAGTGTGGTATACAATTTTTGTTTTAGTATTTTAAGATTGTTACTACTTTTTGAATGTGTCCTATTATTGTATACAACGTTGGCTTCCTATTAAATAAATAAATAAAATAAATAAATAAGTGTCGCTGTTGTATAGTTACAGAGGTGACTTTAGCAGCTGGCAGTGATGACAAAGGAGCTGAATGCAAAAAAATTGCGGGTGTAAGCGCGGTAGGTTCGAATGGATCGCAACTCAAAACGGTGAGGGGGCGGGAATTAATGAGTGCCTCTATTTGTGTAAGAATCGTAATAAGCTCCTCATATGAGAGTATTTGTTGCCCAAACCTTACCTTAAAGAAGTGTGATTTGACAACCTTTACCATACTCTCCCAGCAGCCGCCGAAATGGGGAGAAACAGGTGGAATAAACTTCCACTCAATTCTACTTTCGGTAAGCTCATCTTGAAGGTGCGTTCGGTATTCTTCGTCAAGAAACTTATACAAGTCCTTGAGATAATTCCGAGAACCCACGAAGCATCGCCCGTTATCAGAGAATAAGCACTTAATAGGGCCACGACGTGCGAGGAATCTCTTTAATGCGGCAAGGAAGCTTACTGAAGTTAAATCAGTAGCCACCTCAATATGAGTGGCGCGCGTAGTCAAGCACGTAAAAATACATAGCCAAGCTTTGCGGCTCTTTACGCCTCGACCACAAATGGGTGTATACTGAAGCAGTCCCGCATAGTCACATCCAGTGTTATAAAATGGTTTTTCAACTTGAGTGACACGGTGGCTGGGTAGATCGGCCATTAGTGGAAAAATTGAGCGCGGTTTCAATTTAAAACAAATGTTACATTTATGGATTCTATGCCGAATTAATCTTCTTGCAGCTAGAATCCAGTACTTGTGCCTGAGCAGCGACATCACTAGTTCAGGTCCAGCGTGTAGGTGTTTTTTGTGGTAATAATCGACTAACAAGTTACAGACATGATCATCTCGCGGTAAAATGCAAGGGTGCTTATAATTAAAATCTTCAGCAGAATTAGTTAGTCGACCACCAACTCGAATCAAACCATTTTTGTCTAAAAATGGTCTAAGTTTCATAATTGGTCCGGAACAAGGTTTATTAAGTTTAATTTTTTCTATGATATCAGAAAAATATTTTTTCTGAATTGTACTTAATAATTTACCCTCAGCAAAGTCTAGATCTGAAGTTGTTACAGTTGTGTTACGAGGTAGTTGCTTCAATAAGCGATAAATGTATACAATTACGCGAAGCAATTTTGACCAATTTGACATACGTCGTGCAAGGGTACAAATTAACGATTCCGGAGTATTACAAGTAGCCGTACGTGAAACTGATTTATGTACTGGTACATCTGCGAGTAATTTATCACAATTAAATTTATGGATAGGCCACTCTGAGGGGTCATAAGATACCCACAATGGTCCCTTATACCAAATATGATGTTCAACTAGTTTCTCTGGAGTAAGACCACGAGACAAGCAGTCGGCGGGATTTTGAGATCCAGCGATATGGTAAAAACAGTCAGCTGGTAAGAAATCGGTCAGCTTCACCACTCTATTGGCAACAAAAGTGTGCCAACGATGCGGAGATGAGTGTATCCAGGCCAGCGCTACTTTAGAGTTGGTGAATGCGTAAACAGAGTCGATAGGATACTGAATTGACACTGTATCAATGACCTTCCGTAGTAACTCTGATAACAGTACAGCTGCACATAATTCCAGTCTCGCTATAGAGACTATTTTTACAGGTGAGACCTTCGACTTGGCAAAAACATGTTGTACTGTACGGGTAATGCCGTCAAAAATCTGAATATAAACCGCACCTCCATATGTACGCTCGCTGGCATCTGCGAACCCAATAAGGTTTACACTGCAACCTTTTGTTAAGCCTAGGTGACACGGGATACGTATTTTGGTAAGCGCGGGCAGCTCGAAGCAGAATTGCTTTCAAGCAGTGACAATATTTTGGGGAGGTGTGTCATCTCAATCACATTTTAATAACCAAAGCTTGGCGTATAAAACGGAGGGAGCTACTAATCCCAATAGGTCCCATAATCTTGCCACAGTAGATAATATAGCGCGCTTAGTACAGTTATCACTGGGCGTGCTAACCTCAAAGCGCAATGTGTCACTAGCACGGTCCCAATGCAAGCCTAAGATTTTTTCAGCCTTTTGATCAAACTGAATTGTATGAACAGATCGATGGGAGTCAGGTATATGCGATAGAACCTGGTCAGAGTTACTGGTCCATTTATTAAATCAAATTGACCACATTTAAACAATGCAATAAGCTCCTCTGAGACTGCAACAGCTTGTGGCTCAGACATCACACTGAAGGCGATATCGTCCACATATAAAGCGGAAGACAAGATAGCTGTTGCGGCGGGAAAATTACTGCCTTCATCCTGTATAAGTTGATGAACTACACGCAAAGCGTGGTAAGGGCTTGATTTAAGTCCAAAGCATACGCGGCGGAACTCATACACCCCAACCGCAGTATTGTTATCGAATCGATATAAAATACACTGAAATGGAACTGGAAACTTTCCTTCATACCTATCTGCATAAACATTTGTTTACAGTCGGCTGAAAGCGCCATTTGAAAAAGGCGAAAATTAATTATAATGGTAAACAGATTTCCCTGTAAATTAGTATCTGCGTGCAAAATATCATTGAGGGATTTACCCGACGTAGTTCGGCAAATTCCATCTAAAACCACGCGGAGCCGTGTCGTAGACTTGTCCTCCCGAAGCACACCGTGATGGGGGATAAAGTATTTGGGGCTTAATTTATCATCGCATCTAATATCAATAGGATGTAAGTAGCCTTGTTTGATATAGCTACTTATTGCTTCGTTATAAGCGGCGCGACTATCCGATGATAATGTAAGTTTTCTCTCTTAACAAAGAAAACGTTTAAGGGCTATGTCACAAGATCATGTGGATTCTGAGCGAGCGGCGCGGTAACCTCTTCGAGTTCCCAAAATCGTTTAAGCAGCGATGAAACGGGATCGAGAGTTGACAAACAACAGAAAGTATGTTGGTTAGAATCGTATAAAGTGTGTACGGAACCCATAATAACGAACCCAAATAGAGTTTCAATAGCGGGAGGCAAATTATCTCCGTGGCTACGTACTATGTTTGATAATACTAAGTGAGGGAAGACAGAAGCTCCTATCAGAGCATCTATTGGCCCGGGATGCGCAAACGTTCTGTCAGCGAGCTTTAGATTTTCGAGGTAATCTAACGAAGACACGTCAACTTGAACAGAAGGCAAAGTATCTGTTATGCGATTGTATTTGTTTGAAATGTTAAAACAAATGTTATCATCAAAACGAGAACGAATTGTTATATCGACTGTACCTTTAATGGATTTTTCACCACCACCGATACCTTTCACAGTTAAATGTGATTTTTTACTTTTATTTATAAGTCCTAGCCGTTTTAAACAATCAAAAGTTAAGAAATTACTTTGTGCGGCAGTGTCTATCAAAACACGAATAGTGTGTTTCTTGTTATTATTGTCATACACTATCACCTGAGCGGTTGCTAACAGTACAGTAGTATGCTTAGTACATTGCGTATTATTTGTATGAGTTTTTAAGCTACACAATGAAACCTCAGGTTGTGCATTCGTCATCGCTGGCGCAGTTGCAGAGACTGAGTCATACTGCATTACAGGCTTACGTGTGCGGGGTGGGGGCGGTGTCATGTTAATCGAACAGCTGGCCGTCGAAAGGGACGTGTTAGAAATATGCTCGTTTTTAAATAAAGTGCAGTAATATATGATGACGTTGGTTACAAGAACGACACTTAGTTTTAGAACTACAATTACCGGTCCTGTGCTTAAGGCTAAGACAATTCACACATGCATTACTTTGTTTTACCAATTGAAAACGTTTTTTAGGACACATATTACTAAAAGCGGGACATTTGTAGAAATGATCATGAATTACATTATTACATGGGCAATTAACTTGCTGTGACGAAGAACATGTACACGGTGGATTGGGGGCGGATATTTTTCTAGTATTTATTCTTTGCTTATAATTAATATTATTCGGTTTTGTGGAAATTAAATTATTTTGCTGTGTACTAGAATATATGCGGCACTGATCTTTAATAAAATTAGCAAAGCTATCAAACGTTGGTATTTTTGTCTCACGTGAGTGCATTTCGAATGCTCGAATAGTGTCGGTATCAAATTTCTTAATAGCGATATGCAGAAATATAAAATAAAAAATAAAAAAAATAAAAAATAAAAAAGCCTTTAATTCCATGCAAATTTGTATACATAGTTTGTTGAGTATTAATAATAGTTTATGGATAATTTAATCTAATACAATTATTTATATAATTGTATTAGAATTAATGATAATAGTTAATCACAGTTATAGTTTTCGATTTATATATTATTTTATATTTAATGTGCTAAATATAAAATTTATAGATTTAACTAAATTATCTATTAATATTAAGTAATAATAATTTGACAAATAATTTAATTCAATTTAATTATATAATAATAGCTTCCAGCAGTTTATATAATAGATTTCAGTCGTTTCTTGTATATCAATATTCATTTAAATTTAATATTGAAATAATTTTCCTATAAGTGATTAAATACCTAATGTCGAAGATTAAAATTTATACAGATTTAACTTAATTATCTACAACCATTAAGTAATAATAAATTTGTCTTTAATTCCATGCAAATTTGTATACATAGTTTGTTGAATATTAATAATAGCTTTTGGATAATTTAGTTTAATACAAGTATAAGTAATAATAATAGTTAATAACAGTTATAGTTTTAGATTTATATTTATATATTCTTTTAAATTTATTATTGCACTATTTTTTTATCAATTATAAAAAGAATATTTACTGTTAAAGATCTAAATTACGTAATAATAATTTCATGTATAATTTAATTTAATACAATTATATAATAATAATAGCTTCCAATATTGTATTTAATAGCTTTCAAGTGTTTCTTAAACATATATAAATTAATTTAAATTTAACATTTAAACATTCTTTCTATTAAAGATAATAATAATGTAATTTATTGTAATTTAATGTAAGTAAGCATGGACCACTCTCAGGTGAAGGCCTCCTCCAAAATTTCCATTTATCTCTGTCCTTAGCTACATTCATCCAGTGTGATCCAGCAATTTTTTGGATGTCTTCTTCCCATCGTGTATATTGCCTGCCAATCCTGCGTTTGCCAACAGGGCCGTTCCATTTGGTGGTCTCGTATGTCCACCTATTGTCTTCCATTCGTGCTACATGGCCAGCCCACCGAAACTTTAATCTTTGAGCATAACTATTAGTGCATCTATCACTTTGGTAATCTTTCTTATTTTTGTGTGTCTGGTCTTATTGGCTCTTTTGATTTTTAGCATGCTGCGCTCCATAGCTCTTTGGCATGTAGTTACCCTAGATTTTATATTTTTAGTAAATTTCCATGTTTGACAGGCGTAAGTTAGACATGGAATAATACATGAGTCCATGATTTTCTTTTTTATCTCTACCGGCGCGTTGCTCTTCATTATTTCCTTATAGCTCCAGAACTTATTCCATGTATTTCTTGTTCTCCGCTGAACCTCCAGCTCATTGTTGTTATTATCAAAACCAATCTGTTTTCCTAGATAAAAATATTGATCAACATACTCTATTGCTTCGTTTTCTACTGTGATATCTTTGCTAGAGCTGTTTGTCATTATTTTTGTTTTTGATAAGTTATTTTTAGGCCTACTTGCTGACTAGCTGTATTAAGTGATTGTATCATTTGTTGCAGCTTAATGCTAGTTTCCGATAGTAGCACTAGGTCGTCAGCGAATCTTAAATGACTCAGATATTTTCCTCTAATGTTAAGACCCTACTCTTTCCAGTTCAGTTTGCTTATGACTGATTCCAACACTGCAATAAATATCTTAGGTGATAGTGGATCTCCTTGTCTTACGCCTCTTTTAATGGGAAAGCTTCGTCCAGTCGACTCCAGTTTAACTTTGCCTATATTATTGCTGTATATATTTTTTATAACTTCTGTATATGCTTTTCCCACCCCTTGTGATTGTAGTGCTTCCCAGATGCTTCTGTGCGAAATCGTATTGAAAACTTTCTGATAATCAATATAGGCTATGTAGAGCGGTCTCTGATATTCTCTATATATTTTTCGATGATAAGTTCGAGTGTGTGAATATGATCAATAGTCGAAAAACCTTTCCGAAATCCCGCTTGTTCTATCGGTTGATTTTTTTCTAAGTTTTCGCCTATTCTCTGGCTTATGATGGAAGAGAAAAGTTTGTATAGAGATGGAAGCAGGCTTATGGGCCTGTAATTACCTACGTCCCTTGGATTACCTTTTTTATAGAGTAGAATGATATTTGAATCTGACCACTGTAAAGGTGTTTTAGCAAACTTTAGTATTGTATTGAAAAGACAAATTAGTGGTTTGATTAATATTTCCCTTCCAATTTGTATTGCTTCGTTTGGCACATTATCTGATCTGGGACTCTTGTCACTTTTTAGTTTTTTAATCATTAGGTTTTTTCTGTTTCTTCTATTAAGTTTACTTGCTTTTCAAGGTTGTCATTGCGTTTGTCAATTTTATGACTTTTTCTATTAAATATCCATTTACTTTATAATTATACTGAATATTAGATGTCTTTCTACTAAATGTTATGCTCTGACATTTTTTGCTATTTATTTTCATCCGATTCGCTATGCACCATACAGCAAATCTCTCTAAATCTAGTTGCAAAAGCTTACAATCATTTAATGAATTAATTTTTTTATAAATTTTCAAATCATCTGCATACATTAAACAACTACTATTTTGTAAACACATTATGGCATCATTAAAAAAATGTAAAATAAAACAGGGCCAAGTTCCGATCCTTGCGGAACTCCAGAATGTAAAACAAATGTTCTCGACTCAAAACCTTTAAGTACTACATTCATCTATCTATTACTTAAATAGCTCTCTATTAACCTGAACATTAGCCCTTGTACCCCGTATTTATAAAGTTTAACTAACAATAATTTATGACTTATAACATCAAAGGCCTTAGCCAAATCAGTATAAATACAATCAACTTGTTTATTAGAGTCTAAAGACAACGATATATCTTCTACAAAAGATATTAAATTTGATAAAGTAGATCTATTTTTATAAAATCATGCTGACTCTCTGTTATCGTAGATTTCATGTGCCAAATTAGAAAAGAGCAGATAATTGCCTCAAAAACTTTTGCAAATACTGATAAAATACTAATTGGTCTATAATTTTCAATGCATTTTTTATCTCCATTTTTAAAAACTGGCACAATTCTTGTCTTTTTCCAATAAGGGGGAAATTTACCAATTTCGATAGATCTACTAAATATCAAATATAGGGGTCGCACTAATGATAGTGCAGTTTTTTTAATAAAAATTGGTGGTATGTTGTCCGGTCCAGGTCCTTTTTTTACGTCCAGAGACTTTAATTTGTTTAATATTTCGCTTTCACAAATGAGAATTTTAGATAAAAATGAATGACTATTATTTTTAAAATCAAAGAAAGACACATTAATAGAAGAACTATCAGATTCAATAAATTGTCTTGAAAAATAGTTAGCAAATTGATTACAAATGGTTTCTCCATCCGTGTAATCAAAGTCATCTAATGTCATTAAAGCTGGATAATCACACTTATTATTATATTATATTATATATATATATATATATATATATATATATATATATATATATATATATATATATATATATATATATATATATATATATATATATATATATATATATATATATATATATATATATATATATATATATATATATATATATATATATATATATATATATATATATATATATATATATATATATATATATATATATATATATATATATATATATATATATATAGGGCGCCCTATATATATATATATATATATATATATATATATAGGGCGCCGCCGCAAAATGGCGCGCAAAAGCCTCGCCCGACTTCTGTGGTAAGTGGGCTAGGGCTACCGTGTCCAGGCCGGACACGGTTAAAGACGTTAGGCCCAACCCAGAAGATCCGCTTTGCTAGTTGGAACATAGGCACACTGACCGGTCGCGCGAGGGAGTTAACCGATGTACTCTCCAGGCGTAGGGTGGCCGTGGCGTTCCTGCAGGAGACTCGGTGGAGAGGCAGTAGATCCCGGTTCATTGGGAATGGCTACAAGCTGATTTACACAGGTGCACCAAGTGGGGAGAGCGGGGTAGCCGTGGTACTCTCCGGGGAGCTCCAGGATGATATTTTGGAGGTGAAACGCTGTAGCGACCGACTTATGATCGTGCGAGTGCTTATCGATGGGATAGTTACCCATCTGATAAGTGCTTACGCGCCTCAGGTCGGTTGTAGCGAAGCCGAAAAGATGTCGTTCTGGAGCCACCTCGGGGAAGTGCTTCGTGGTATCTCGTTGTCGTAGGGAATCGTCTTGGGCGGTGATCTGAACGGTCACGTGCGTGGTGAGAGTAAGGAGTTTGAGCGTGTTCACGGCGGTTTCGGGTACGGGGACCGCAACGCGCAGGGGGAGAACATCCTCAGAACGTGTGCGGCCGCTGACATGGCCATCGTGAACACATATTTCAAAAAGAAACCCGAACATCTCAACACCTATAGGAGTGGAAGGCACGCTACCCAAATCGATTTCCTACTCACTAGGAGACACCACATCAGCAACGTAGCCAACTGCAAGGTCATACCCGGTGAGAGTCTCACTGCACAACATCGTCTCCTTGTCATGGACCTCTGTGTGAAGCCCAAGGACAAGCCAGTTGAGCGCTGCCAGCGCCGAATCAAGTGGTGGCTACTGGATGAAGTCAGGTCGAAGAAGTTCGCCTCAGCCATCGGCGACAAGTGCGCTGATGCTGAGAGTGAACTGGTCCAAGACCATTGGGACAAGATCCAGTCAGCGACTCTTGAGGCGGCGAAAGCAGTGCTGGGCGTGTCCAAGGGCGGACGCAAATATGACAAGGACACATGGTGGTGGAACGACACAGTCCAGAAGGAGACTAGGGAGAAGATAGCCCTCTTTAAGAAGTGGCAAGCGTCCAGATCTCCTGGAGACCGCGACGCGTACAAAGATGCAAAGCGCGCCACTAAGAGAGCTGTAGCCAGAGCCAGACGAGACCACTTACAACCTTTGTATGATAAGTTGGAATCGTCTTAGGGGCAGAAGCTCATCTACAAGCTGCATGAAGAATCGGAAGGCTGTCGGTGCCGATGGAGTCCCCATTGAGGCCTTGAGGCCTGGCTAACTCCCTCGCGCGACCGGTCAGTGTGCCTATGTTCCAACTAGCAAAGCGGATCTTCTGGGTTGGGCCTAACGTCTTTAACCGTGCCCGACCTGGACCTATATATATATATATATATATATATATATATATATATATATATATATATATATATATATATATATATATATATATATATATATATATATATATATTTATATTTATATTTATATATATATATATATATATATATATATATATATATATATATATTTATCTATGTTAACATAAAAAATTATAATAATAATAACAAAAATATAACTATTCTAGTGTTAAGCCCCTCTGTCTTTACAGAGGGGCTTAACACTAGAATAGTTATATTTTTGTTTGTATTGTAAGAATTTATGTAAAGTATTTTTTTATTTCTTTTATTTATTTATTTTTTAAGGGAAACAAACAGTACTTTACAAAAATTAACTAATAACACACTTAAATTCAAACAGAAACCAATAAAGTTTTCACAGCTTAATAACACATGTAACTAAGAATAAATAATATTACTTATTACTATAACTAATGACATTTAAACACACAAACACAAATACATACACGTCGCCTAACCAACTAATTACTATGATTACATATTTATAAAAGTTTTCTAACACAGTTTTTATAAGAATTAATTTTTAAGTTAAATATGTCCAAATCATTACACTTTAAGTGAAACTGTTTACATGCACGTGAAACAAAATTATTAGAGGCATATTTTGTATTACACATAATAGAAACAGAAAATAGAGGTTTATTACGTGCACCTAACCTATGACACGCAAAATTAAGCTTACTCACAAGAAGAGGAGAAACGATCATATTATGATATACGATGTGGGGAGAGTGGGGAGAGCGGGGTAGCCGTGGTACTCTCCGGGGAGCTCCAGGATGATATTTTGGAGGTGAAACGCTGTAGCGACCGACTTATGATCGTGCGAGTGCTTATCGATGGGATAGTTACCCATCTGATAAGTGCTTACGCGCCTCAGGTCGGTTGTAGCGAAGCCGAAAAGATGTCGTTCTGGAGCCACCTCGGGGAAGTGCTTCGTGGTATCTCGTTGTCGTAGGGAATCGTCTTGGGCGGTGATCTGAACGGTCACGTGCGTGGTGAGAGTAAGGAGTTTGAGCGTGTTCACGGCGGTTTCGGGTACGGGGACCGCAACGCGCAGGGGGAGAACATCCTCAGAACGTGTGCGGCCGCTGACATGGCCATCGTGAACACATATTTCAAAAAGAAACCCGAACATCTCAACACCTATAGGAGTGGAAGGCACGCTACCCAAATCGATTTCCTACTCACTAGGAGACACCACATCAGCAACGTAGCCAACTGCAAGGTCATACCCGGTGAGAGTCTCACTGCACAACATCGTCTCCTTGTCATGGACCTCTGTGTGAAGCCCAAGGACAAGCCAGTTGAGCGCTGCCAGCGCCGAATCAAGTGGTGGCTACTGGATGAAGTCAGGTCGAAGAAGTTCGCCTCAGCCATCGGCGACAAGTGCGCTGATGCTGAGAGTGAACTGGTCCAAGACCATTGGGACAAGATCCAGTCAGCGACTCTTGAGGCGGCGAAAGCAGTGCTGGGCGTGTCCAAGGGCGGACGCAAATATGACAAGGACACATGGTGGTGGAACGACACAGTCCAGAAGGAGACTAGGGAGAAGATAGCCCTCTTTAAGAAGTGGCAAGCGTCCAGATCTCCTGGAGACGATATATATATATATATATATATATATATATATATATATATATATATATATATATATATATATATATATATATATATATATATATATATATATATATATATATATATATATATATATATAATATATATATATATATATATATATATATATATATATATATATATATATATATATATATATATATATATATATATATATATATATATATATATATATATATATATATATATATATATATATATATATATATATATATATATATATATATATATATATATATATATTAACAATAAGATTATTAGCTTTTAGTTTGTAACAGTACTATATATCTTGAGGCCTGTCGTGGTGCAGCGGCACAAGAATGTGACTGTAACCAACAGGTTCTGGGTTCGATCCCCAGTCGAGGAAATGAAATATTTAATATTTTCAATTTAAAATATTTAATGTTTAATTTCTTCGCTCTGGTAATAATTCAAAGCGCGGCGTTGAGTTCCGTCCCTCAACACGCAATGCCTCAAATTCGGCGGAAAGTGGGGAAAGGAAGTGGAACGGAGTGTCATAACACTAGGTTCCACTTCCGTTCCCGCTGCCTACCCTGCCTAGTGCGGGATACAGCGTGAAAAAAGAAAAAACTATATATCTTATTTTCCTTTATTTTCCTTATCAGTATGTAGTGTTATTATTAGTTATATATTAATATATTAATACCCTTTAATTTTTGACTTTGTTTCAATTTTAGTTATTCGCTAGAACCCCAGATTGGGTGAAGGCCTCCTCCAGCGATGCCCATTTGTCTCTGTCTTGGTCTAGTTGGCTCCAGTTAGAGCCTGCAACTTTTCGCATCTCGTCTTCCCATCGTGCCACTGGTCTCCCTCTACTTCTTTTGCCTTGTGGTCCATGCCATGAAGTAGTTCTTATAGTCCATCTTTTATCTTTGAGTCTTGCCACATGTCCAGCCCATTTCCATTTAAGTTTTTGTGCATATTTTAAAGCATTTGTTGCTTTGGTTACTGTCCTTATTATAGTGTTTTTTATTTTATGTAGTATTTTAATTTTGAGCATACTGCGCTCCATTCCTCTTTGACAGGTGGTAATTTTGTTTTTGGTTTTGGTGTTAAACTTCCATGTTTGGCAGCCGTATGTTAGACACGGGAGATGACTTGTGTTTATCACTTTAGTTTTTATTTTTGTTGGCATATTACTTTTGAAAATTGATACCAGGTTCCAATATTTGTTCCATGTATGTTGCACTCTACGTTCTATTACAAGCTCATTATTCTTCTTATCAAAACTGATTCTCTTTCCTAAATAGATATAGCTTTCAGTATATACTAGTGGTTTGTTGCTTTCATAAATCTGTCTCTTGGTGCTGTTTGTCATTGTCATTGTTTTTGTTTGGTTCATTTCTAGATCAACTTTTACGCTAGCCTGATGCAAGGAGCTTATCATCGACTTTAATTCTGAGCTTGTTTCTGATAATAATAGTAGGTCATCTGCGAATCTTAAGTGGCTCAGATATTTTCCTTGTATATTTATTCCCGATTTGCTCCAATCGACTTTATTGATGACTGATTCAAGTATGGCTATGAATAATATTGGAGAGAGTGGGTCACCCTGCCTAACTCCCCTTTCTATGGGAAAGACGTGTGGTTCCGGCTTAGAATAGGATCACCCTGGTACTGATGGTGTCGTGTCGAGGCGACTAAAGTGCGTGTGGTAGAGTCACGTTGCCAGCAATGGCAACACGCATGGGCAGATTCGACCGGATTGTTACCACCCCCGGCATTTAAGACCGGCGTTAAGTAGTGGCTTTGGCCACTGCGTTTCGCATTAGGTAATGCCGGGCCCCGGTGCCCTTCTAATTTAAAGGACGGCAACGCTCCTGTAGCTCCTCTGGAGTTACGTGGGGCTGTGGGCGACGGTGATCACTTACCACCAGGTGACCCGTACGCTCGTTTGTCGTCTTTTCCATAAAAAAAAGGATGGACCCAAGCTCTCCAATTTTACTCTACCTGTGTTTCTTTCGTTAATACTTCTAATTATGTTTATACATTCTTGCTCTACCTCTTGCTGTTCCAAACTTATATGTGCGTGATAGACTGTGTCGAAAGCTTTTTGGTAGTCGATAAAAGCCAGGTATAGAGGTCTCTGTTGTTCTTGGTATTTTTCTATTATCATTTCCAGCACGTGAATATGATCGATAGTAGAAAAACCCTTCCGGAAGCCAGCTTGTTCAGTAGGTTGCTTTGCCTCTAGTGTTACACTTATTCTAACATTCAATAAAGAAGATAAGAATTTGTAGAGGCACGGCAGCAAACATATTGGTCTGTAATTACCGATATTTTTAGGGTCGCCTTTTTTATATAGTAATATAATGTTCGATTCAGACCACTGCGAGGTGATCTTTGATTGTCGCAGTATCATGTTAAATAGCTCCGCCAGAGGTCTAGCTAGAAGTACATTTACCGCTTTTAATGATTCGTTTGTAATGCCGTCTGATCCTGGGCATTTATCTATCTTTAATCTTTTTATCGTGTCTATGACCTCGAGTTCTTTTATTGGTGTGATAGAACTCTCCCGGTTACCATTCAATGTTGTGTTTAAGACTTTTGGCTGGCTCGTACTGCTATATATTTTTTTGTAGAAGCCTCTGATATTATGTCACTTCTTTTTCTTAGGTCCATGCCGTTACTTCGTAAACTCTCTATCCATATTTTTCCTGTTCTAAATGTCTTAAAAGCTTTTTTAGTACTTCCCACGAGATTTATATATCTTTCTATTGTATCTTGTTTGTATTTAACATAATCTTGTTTTATGTATTTATTTACTAGTTTGTATAGTGCGGAGAGCTCATTTTTCATAGATCTTGTTTTATTCTTTGTTTTTTGAAGTCTGCAATAATGTTATATAGTTCTTGTTGTTAGAATTTTTTGTTTCTTATCTGTTGACTTGTTTAATTTTCTAGACTTTCTTTTATAGCTTTTATAATTTTTTCATAAAATAATTGTATTGATGTATTTTCTTTTGTAATAAATAATTTCG